>PVIW01000087.1:35135-445135 GCA_004026585.1 Noctilio leporinus | reverse complement strand
TGGCTGGAGACCTGGTTTACAACCTGGGTATGTGCCCTGGCTGGGGAATCAAACCAGCGACCTTTGGGTTCGCAGGCTGGTACCTAATCCACTGTGCTACCAGCCAGGGCATTCTGCATTCTTTATGATCATTTTCTTTCATGAAGATCTATATAAATAACAGTCATACTGGGTGGCAGAGTAGAGTTGCTATGTTTTATTTTGTTTTGGCTCCCAACATGGACCAAAAAGAGAAATACAGTTTTTCTAAGCTACTGAGTAGGCATTAAGATAGAGAAGAAAATGAAAGACTGGTACCTGTGTGAACTGATATGGGCAGAATGTGAACGTTGATCATTCACCCATTCAGTAAATGAGTACCTCCTATATGCCAGGGTCGAGAAATGCATTAGAGACAATGATGACAGGTAATGCCCTCACTGCAAACCCATAATTAGTGATTTTTTTTGGTGGCCATTGGGATTGGTGCTGTAAGAGTAAAGGCTACTGTGAGAGTGCCGGACAGCCCCTGCCTCAGGAAGAGATATTTAACATACCGCCTGAAGGCTAAGGAGGAGTGGACTGGTAGGAGCAAGGACCTCGTAGCTTAGAGACCTCAGGTGCAAATGTCCTGGGGCAGGGGGCAGGGGGTACGAGCAGGTGCTTATAGGGACCTTGGGAAGCTTAGCAGATCAAAACCCATAAGCAAGGGAAACAATGGTACAGAAGGAAAGAGGTTAGGAAATCCTGTTGGGCCTTAAGAACTGTAAAGGTTTTTGGTGTTTTGTTACACATTACTTTCAGTACAGTAACAGAGTTTGAAAAGTTAAAAAATTGAAAAGTATGGCTTAGGTATAAGCTAACCAAAGTGAAAGGCAGGAAGTTGTAGAAAATATGTGCTGAGTAAAATAATTTTTTGGTAGTAACACAGGTATGGAATAATTACTTACCAAGCTGCGGAATATGCTGGAAGACAGAGGACAATGATAGGGCCATCCAGGAGGTGTTTGTGCATGTGTGCATCTTCCTGTGTGTCTGTGTGTAGGTGTTCATGTTGTTTTGCACATTGGGTGGGTGTGTTTACACACACGAATGGCGTATCCAGCTGTCTCGTGAGCATTTGCTGAGCGATGGTGAGCGCAACATGGTTAATGATTAAAATCCAAATTAAGTTTGAAGAGGAAAATTAAAATAATTTTAAAATAATAAAATAATACAACACAGCCAATTTATGAGCTGTGTTTCTATCTTCTGTTCACAAAACTAATTTATATCATTATAAATGATGTGGGAGTATGTCTATTCTATCAAGCCTGTTTATAAAGAAAGAAGCATCTTACCTCGCACACCCAGGAACCAACTCCACTGAATTGTGTGGCGGTTAATGCTGATATTCAAGGCTAAAGAGATGAACTTAAATCAATACCTCGCTGGCCTTGAATCCATGATTGAGAATGAAAGTGCAGTTTATAGTTTTGAGCAGTTTTCGTAATGACATCAGCAGTGCGTTCGGTCTTCAGGAAGGAGGGAGAGCTGGGGGCCAAGGGAGGGGCAGGAAGGGAAGTGAAGGCGTGTGCGGACTGTGGTTAACTGGGTGGCCGAGGACGGGTGTCGCTTGGATTTAGGAATGTGGTTGATTGGTGCCTCACTCTTGAGTAACGGCAGGACTGGCCAGTTGCTGAAACAGGATGGCTCACTCATCCTGGGCAAAGGGAGAAACTCCCCTGATTGAAGAACATTGTGGGAGGAAATGGCTGATGGCTTCGGAGTCTGGGGGAGTCTGATTCCCCTTACATCGTAGGGGGAATCTGGGGGGCTGGACATTTTCAGCCAAGGAGGCAAATTTAAAACATGATTTTAATAAACTAGTCATTTTTTAAGAGAACTGATAGGTTCTCTTTAAAATGCTACTTAAAGCATTTTGGAAACAAGTGCCCACACCAGAGCTTAGTGGCACAGTTTTAGCTCAAACCGACACAGGGAGGAATTTGGGAAAAAGTAGTCAATATAAGAGCCACGTGAGGCAAGTGAGACAGAGGTCAATTATTTGTGCTTTCGATTGCACAAACTTTCAACGTCAATCTCAAGTCAGGACTTCAGGAGACTCTGACGGAGGGAGACTTTTCCAGCCAGAAAACTTGTGTCCGTAGTCGGGACTCGGGGATGTCACGTGGAAACCAGACTTCTGCATCGTTTCCGTGGCAAATGCTGGGCCCCAGGACCAGCCATGAAA
Source organism: Noctilio leporinus (assembly GCA_004026585.1). Taxonomy (NCBI): domain Eukaryota; kingdom Metazoa; phylum Chordata; class Mammalia; order Chiroptera; family Noctilionidae; genus Noctilio; species Noctilio leporinus. The sequence goes on along the minus strand of PVIW01000087.1, from coordinate 442,923 downwards.
AGTATCACATTCCACATCCGTGAGGGAATTCTTCTGCACAAACTCCCCCACAAATGACTCGAATCGGACCTCTGAGGACGCTGTTTTTATTTTGTGTTCTGTTTTGATTTTGTTTTTGCTCTTGTGGAATCTCAGGCTTTGGGGGCAACGTGAGTTTTGTCACTATTCCTGTCGCCCTCACTGCTGATGGCCTCGGCGGGTCCGACGGCACGGAGGGCTCGCACCCTGGAGGCTGTGCTCCTACCTCGCATTCTTGCTGCTGCTTCTGAGCAGATGTGGCCATCGTCTCGTTCCACAGCACAGCGGCTGTGACCCCAGGCCCAACTCTGCAGTGCTTCGGGTGGAGCCGCAGAACTGGGATTCCTAACCACTCACCACAGCGAGAAAGGAGGCGGCGCCCATGGGCAGCCAGCACTAGGCGCTCGGGAGGAAGGGACAGTACTGTCCCGAGGCCACAGCAGCCCTGGTCGGACTGCATGTGTGGCCAGCCTGCTGCTTTTCGGAGAGAGGTCACTGGTCTTCTTTTGCTTGGCCAGTGGGGTTGGAAATGAAACCAAACAAAATAAAATGCTGATGTGCTGAGTTATGACAAACAAAGACACATGTCACAAGCAGGGGAGGGAATGACAGCTTTACTGCTGCACTGATTATAAAAACAAAAACAAATTAACCACCAGTACGGTTATATATGTAGAACGAAACCACGTTATTGCTTAGAAATCGAAGACCTCAAACGTATTTCAGGGGCGTCAGAGCTGAAACACTAAAGATTTTCTCCAAATTGCCACTAATTGATATCCTTCCAATTTTATTAGTCTTATCTTTCAACCAACTGAAAGCTTCAACTAGAATTATTTTCCCCTCTAGAAAACTCTTATTTTCTAGAGGTGGACATTTTCCCTATTATATCGTCTCTGTAAGATTTATTTACCACAGTAAGAGTCACATTTATAACTTAATCAAACCTGGTCATTTAAACAGAAATGTTTATAAACAAGTAATACCAATAAAATAATGTTATATTGGATAGGTTTGGTCTAATAGCTTTTTTGGCTAGTGTGGCCTGTGCCTGCCAGGGAGGTCCAGCCGGGCAAGAGTGTCACTGTGCGAAGTCCCCTGTTTGCAGTGTTTGAAGCTCTCAGTGAAGCCGAGCCATCACGAGTCATGTTCAGGTGGCACACTACCTATGGCTGCCACCTCGCAGGAGCCACCGTTAAGCCCTGGCCTTCCCCTTTTGATTCTAGTATCAAATATTGCAACTTTAGCTGAGCATCTCACTGCGAATACCAATGAGGAGTTTTTGAAGAGACTTTGCCATGAAACAAGAGTCATAGAAATAAACCCAGAGTGTTGAACAGCAGCACCAACGCTGCTCCTTCATCAAATCCAACACGATTATATTCTTGGTAAAAAGCAAGGGTCTTACTGCGTGCTCTACAGATGCAGCAGTGTAGAATTGGCAGGATAATACCATTTTCATCAGGAAAAGTGTATTAAAAAACACATGAAAATGAACTTTATGAATTTCAAATGGCACTCAAGAGTATGTGAAAAACTAGTGTGGGAGCATAGTGGAATATCCAGAAATGGTGGTTTCATGGTTGATTGAGTCAGCAGTGGCCCAGTGGCCACGTATTGTCTTTGTGTAAGAAGGAAGATTAAAATTGATCAGGAAGCTTCCCGTGGTCAGTGTTAAGAGCTGTTCCTTTAAACTGGGAAGACCCAGGAGCAACCTCACAGCCACCCTTTAAAGTGGGTCTTTAGGCCAAAGAGCAGATGGTGTCTCCTCTGTGAGTCACTGGACAGCCCATCTCCGGTCTGCTTTCCCAACAGGCGACAGTACTGTGTGCCTGGCAGTGTTCTCCGCACTTGACAAAACAAAGCCATGACGTAGGTACAGTTACTGCCACATCACACAGGAGACAAGTGAGCATCAGGGAGGTTGGGCAATGGGGTGTCACAGCTAGGAAGTGATGCAGCTGGAACCCAACCCAGAACGTCTGGGTCTGCAGCCAGTGTTCTTGGCCACTAACTTGTGGTCATGACTGCTCAGGGGCCTGCCGTGCATGGATTTATATTTTGATGTGAAATGCTTTACGATGAACAGCCCAATAATGAAATCTGTACTACCCGGGATTGGCAGGTGGGCTTGCGTCCTGATTCCCAGTGGGTTCACTGATATCCAGTGAGCACACTCTGCACCCTTATCTCTGTCTCCCCCACCCCCACCCCGGTGGGCCTAAGGGTCACCCTTTTTCCCTTTATTCATTGATGTCTCCTAATTCTTTGCTACTCAGAATGTGGTCTGCAGACCAGAGGTATCAACGTCACCTGGCTTTGTAAGAAATGCAGAATCTCAGGCCATTCCAGACTGAATGAATGAGTCTCCGTTTTAACAAGATCCCTCTGCGGTGCGAACGCTCATTAAATTTTGACGAGTGGGTCTGGTACCTGTCTCCCAGACCCCCAGGCAGCTGAGCCAGTTTAGAGCACTCCCTTGATTTGAGGAAGGGTGTCTTCTCATTTTCTCTCTAGGACTTCCGTCTTTTCTTAAATGAGCTCTTTTTATGGCCACACACCCACTTTTAGGGAATCTTTGGGATTTCAAAGAACAGCACAGCGCTGGGGCAATTAACTCCATGTAGCTCTCTTTTGTAATTTTCCAAGTAAAAACATTAAAATAAGAGAAAATAAGCCACAATTAACTGTAGCTATCGTTTCATAATCTCAGAAGAGGGTAGGATTTTTAATGGAATACTTAATTTTTAAAATCATGATTTTTGTTTTGTTTTTCTTATTTCATCCTGGCCCTGATTGAAAAAATATTATCTAGTAACCTCACGGATTAATATCCATGGTTCATTTCAGATTTGTAACCATTGTGCCAAATATGTTTGGGGGAGGGTCCCAGGCCTCTCTTGTCCTTTGGGTCACCTAATACCAGAAAGGCTTTATTATCCAAAATTGAGACACGGGAAGTGAAGACTTCCTAGCAGTCCCCTCCCAACAGGCTCTACTGAAAGGTGGCTATTTTCTGTAGGAAAATGTCATGTTCAATTTTACTTTTAATAGTTTCGAGATCAAGCATTTTGATCAAACAAAAAGGTAGCCAGCTTTATGAAGATGTAGAGAGAGGTCCTAGATGACGTAAAATAACATAAGCCTGAAAGTTGAGCTGTTTTCTGTATGAACAGGAAGTGGTTTCAATGACGTCAGCTTAGTAAATGTTTATAGAGTGTTGACCATGACCTTTAGACTAGATGAGAATCCCCATCATTCATTTATTAACATTGCCTCCCTCACTTGTAGCCCAGTAGGACCACATCTGTTTCGTTCAACATGAGATCCCCAAATCTGACACAAAGGTGACAAGGAACAGATTCAGCAATGCATACTAAGAGGTAGTAAGCACAGAGTAAGCATAAAAAGTAATTAAACTTCATTACTTATCAATGAGAGCTTCCCATCGTCTGTGATTTTAAAACCTCCCTTGTTTTGCATTCCAGTTTATGTGTTTATTCACTCAAGCAACATTCACCACACTCCCAGTATATACCAGGTCGCATCACATTCCTGGACGGGGAGGGTGGCGACAAGAGGCGACCCTTCCTGCCATCCTGGGCCTCACCTTCCATTCCCTGTCTGGGGGTTGGCGAGGCTGAGAAGAGGGATGAGGTGTGGATGTGAGTCAGCTCGGCTGTTAAAACAGTAGACGGGCTCCAGCAGCACACTTGCTTCTCACTCTTCTGGAGGCCGGAACTCCAGGATGGGGGTGCCAGCATGCTGGGTTGGGTGCCGGCCCCGTCCCTGATTTCTGCGTGTGACGGAGAGAGAGGAAGCAAGCTCTCTTGTGTCTCTTCTTATAGAGAGCTCACCCCACAGGCTCCACCCTCTTCACCTGGTCACCCCCAAAGTCACCATCTCGACATACCATCCCAGTGCGGCTCAGGGCGTCAACATAGGAATCTGGGGGACATGATTGAGCTCACCAAGCCTGTGAAGTAACTAGGGGCGTTCTCCACACATGAAGGATGTACAGACATTGACTTGGGCTCCACTTGTCAAGTACTAACTATGAACCAGGAACTGCTATGATTGGGGAAAAGGGCTGAGGCCCGATGCACCCAAATTCCTGCCCCTTGAGGGTTTTCTAAGGTAGCGATCAATCTCTGTCTTGTCTCGAGTTCCCTCTCCCCCATCCTAATCAAGTTTCCATTTCATTATAATAACATTTGTGATTTTCTTTTTATTTGCCCACCAGCTAGTATCCTCCAATAGACTGGGAGCCCCTCAAGGTCAGGGACAGGGACTTCCTATTTCTGGACCTTACCAAATTCTGCATCCCTCCCCCACCCTTCCAGCCCACTGCCCAGAACATGGCTTTGCACAGAATGGGTCCTTTGTTAATATACGTGGACTGAATGGATATATTTTATAGTGCCACTCCTGTGTTTAAAACATCCAGTGTTTTCCCACGCTGCGCTTAAAGCCCAATTCTTTACCCTCACCTCTCCCCTGCCCACCTCTCCAGTGTCAGATAACTCCACACCTATCCCTCATAGCTTCCTATCTCTCCTATTTCTGAGAACATCTTATCCATTTTGCCCTTCTGGTCTTTGTACTTGTTCTCACCTGCACCCTTGGTGCTCTCTTTCCCTGGATCTGCCCCTTGCCTGTCTTCTCTTCACCATACTCACACCTCCTCCAAGAAGCCCTCTCTGACCACTTCGTTGAACTAACATTCTCCTAGCCATCTTCTTTCAACCTTTGCAGGTTGAATTTCCTTCATGGCCCTCATTTTTGTGTGAAATTATCTTACTGTGTATTTTTCACTTGTTTCTGCTAGCGCAGTGGATCTTAACCACTGGCAGTCTTGCCTCCTAGGGGATGTTTGGCCATGTCTGGAGACATTTTTGATGGTCACAACTATAAAGAGGATATTACTAGCTTCTAATGAGTAGAGGCCCGGATGCTGCTAACCACCCTACAGTGCACAAGGCAGCCCCCTCCGCAATGCATTATCTGGTCCACGAATCAATAGCGCCATGGCTGAGAGGCCTGGGGCTGGGCGGCCCGGGGCTGGGCATGTGTGTCAGGATGGGGTGTCTTCTGCCTGGCTGTCCTCTGGACTCAGCGCCTGGCAGACAGTCCTTTAACAGGTGTTCGTGGCAGGAATAAATGAGCGTTTTGTTAGAAATATAGGGGGAAACAAGACGTGGGGACCCGTACCTCATTCTTTTTGAATAAGTGAAATCTGATTCAACACCATGCCATAGATATTCTCAGGCAAAACAGTGCCGTTTTCACTCATGAATGATTACGTTGCCGGACAGGGTGGGAGCACGAGACCTGGGAAGGGTGTTGCTTCTCTCGCCTCTGTCCCCCGTCCCCCGTGAAGTAAAGATCGCACCCATCTGTGTCATGACAGAAGCATTTTTCAAAGGTTTTTTCTGGGAAGGGAAGAATAAAAACTAATAATAAAGGGCTGATTTAATGATAAATAATCATGCTCTGCCTCTGACATTAAAGGGCATCGTTGTTTCAGCTGGGCAGTGTAAATCATCATAATGGACGAATCCTTTAAAAGTAACATGGAATTTTAAAATGGAAAATATGAGGACCTCGCAGGATGGCTGTGAAAATCATCCGTTTATTATCTAGGTGTGCTTAATAGTCTGCTGCCTGATGAAGAATCATTTGCTAACCCCGAGGAATGGCTCGTTTTCCAATTCAATCATCCGGGCTCACACTGCCTAGGACTCCCCTTCCTGCCCCTTCCTCCCCCCGGCCCCTGGAGACTTCCTCTGTCACTGTCTGGAGGGTCTATCACAGCCATAACTTCCATTAAAGCATCCACTAAGCAGTTTCAGAAGAACAAGGTAGGTTCACCACGAGCTGGTGCAGTTAGCAACAAATCAGCCTTTAATTGGCGAGAATGACTCATTTGAAAGGGATTATTAGCCGAATGTTAATTGATTAGTGGAACTAAAGCAATTAAAGGGAGCAGAGCCTTCGCCTTTCCCCGTCCACCCTTAGCACAGCCTCCCTTCCACCTCCTACTCGCCCTGGCGTGGGGTTGGAGCGCTCCTGTCCACAGAGAAATTGTTTCCTCGTCATGGTTTCCAAAGTGTTGTGAGAAATCAAGAAAGAGAAACTAAATGGCAAAGTGAGGAACAAAGTACTACATTCCATGCCTGTATCAGACAGGATTGGTTAGGTTATGCTGCTGTAACAAGCAACGGGCACCCCCCCCCCCCATCATGGTGACTTCGCATGTGAAAAGCTTCCTTGTTGCTCATGCTACAGGTGAACGTGAGCTGAGCATGTGGGCTGCACAGGCTGCATGCCCAGGAACCCGACCCTGCATCATAAACGACCCCCAGGCAAATGACTTGCAATAAAAACATATTGTACTTGTGCCACATAGATCAGGCACGAGTTGGGCAGAGGGCTCTGCCCATCATTATCTTTACATTCAAGAGACCAAAATGTTGCTTCCTTCCATGAACTTGGAGGAAGAGGACAACTGTGGACAACCCTGCTTATTACCCCAGCGCCTAATACTTTATGAGAGTAAAGAAAGCTCGTCATCATCGTAATACCAATAATTGATTTTCACAACAACCCTGTAACGGGGCAAAGGAACTTGCTCAGCATCAGATCTAGTCAGTTGAAGAGCTCGGTGTGAACTGTAGTTTGCTTGACTCCACGGGCCACACTCCACCACGGTGCCTTCCCAGTCCCACTGAAATAAGTGCCCGTCCGTCTTCTCACTCCAGCTCCCTGGAAGTGGGCTCGATGCAAGGCTGGTGACTCCCGGTGTGGTTTTAGGTAGCACCCAGGCCGCCATCTTTTTTAATTTAATGGCTACGTGTTATTACAACGTGTGTTTGAAAAAGATACAACCAACATGGCCACATCATGGCCTACCAGAAACTATTGCTTATATGGAGGTCTAACTAAATTTTTAAGTTTAACAATAGCCCATTTTTAGGAGTAGGTAAATAAGACTGTCACACAAATGGGAGGGAAACATGGAAAGGGGGCACGCAATTGATACAGGTTTGAAAATGTCCTTTCTTTTCATGCCACAAGTCAGTTACAGCCTAATATTTACTAAGACTGTCTCCAGGGTTAAGAATGTGCGCGATTCAGAAACATGCTCCACTGTGCTTCAGTGGCGTCTCGTACAGTTTAGGACCAACCCTATCGTCTAGTAGTTAACAAACATGTCTGTCTTCCCCATTAGACTACGTATCTCTCATGGGCTTTCATTAGTCTTGGAATTTCCAGTTCCTGGGCCAGGTAGACTGTTTAAGATCAAACATATCTTTGCAGATTGAAAAATCTGCAACCTAGTGAGTGAGACCAGCTTTCTATCAGTAGAGTTTGCTGCAAGTAACAAGTAAAATTTCATTCAAGCTTATCTGTAGGTAACGTACTGGCTCAGGTGACTGGAAAAGCCAGACATCGCAAGTGCTGCAGGAAAGACTTCATCCAGCAGCTTGGCCACATCACGGAGAAAGCAACTTCTTTCTGTCCCTAAGATTGGCTTCACATGTGACCTTGAGGGGTTGGCTAGGGGACCCTGGAGTTTCAAGCTTCCTCATTTACATCCAACAGGAAAGAGAAAGTGCTTTTCTCTTCATCTTCCCTAAAACTATGTGGATGATCATTGGGGTTAGACCATCTTATATCAGACACTAATTTCCAAAACCAGGCTCAGCTTCAGGGGCATGAACTGGACTGATGGGCTTAGCCTGGGTACCTGCTCCACTGTGAATCCTGGAAGTGGGGTCTGGGTCCCCAGAATCCTGGGGTCTGTAATGGAAACAAGGGATAGGAAGGAGGGGTGGGTAAGAAAGATGTTGGAAGGCAGCTAGCGACTGGTCCAGGCGGATAATGAGAAGCATGAAATTGACATCAGGGAATGTGAGGCATTCTGTTAACTATTACTTAACCATCCCGTGTCACCTTGAAAGGGATGACTTCCTACCCTGTCCCACCACAGGTTAGCTGAAGGTATAGGACTGAGCCTGAACTCCTCTCTCCGTGTGCTGCGCATTCCCCTCTGCCAGGTTTCCCACTGGCTCCGCGTTCCACGGCCTCCTTCTCGGTTTTACTTTCGCGCCGTGAAGATGGCGACAAAGCTGAGTTCAGGGTGCAACTCTCCGTTCTCGGCTCTGCACGGAGCCCCGTCGTTTGGTTCCACCTTGCTAAAAACGCCTTCCCTGATGTGTCTTCCCATTTACTTTTCTGGATGTTCTTCCAACTTAAAAACACATTGGAATTATTTTTAGATCCTAGTCATGAGTGCTGGAAGACTGTTTTCAAACAGATTTATGCTTTTCACTCGTTTGTTCAATATTTGATTTCCTTATTTGAAGTGCTTTCCCCCTCTTAGCCTTCCTTTCTGCAAATCTAACATTGGAAGAAGATAGGGGAAAACGTGAACTCTCCATACTTGTGGCGTAGTGGGCAAGAGGTGCCCTACTTTTCTCTGGCCACTTGGCACCTAGGACAGAGGTCACAAACCCTGAAGGCTTGCCACTCCAACCAGGCCCACGGAGTTGGTTTGTTCAGCCCACACCGTGCTTAAAAGAAATGAGTACAATTTGTCATTTTTTTCTCTTCTAATGAGAGGCCTCATTTAAAACTCGGGATATTTCGTACCCAAATCTAGATATAGGGCCTCTGTAAGAATATGATTGAAAACGCTGAAACCACTGTCCTGTCTGGCGGCGGTTGGCTGGAGCCCTCACCACGTCGGGGTTACAGCCCCCAGTGGGGCTGAGTAGAGAAGGCAGCGCAGTCCGGGTCCGAGCCTCTGTGGGTGAGGAGAAGGGCCCCGCAAGGTCTCCCCGAGGAAGGAGAGTCGTACCAGTGGGCTGGAACACTCTCCTGCCACTAAATGGCACAGGCGGTGTTGGGATGTTGACCCCCATGCCACCAGCCCATGTCACGCGAGGGTGAGCACTCTGCCTGGAGAGGAATTGGTATTTCACCATTTCGTGATTGAGCCAGCATGGCCACTTGCATGCGTCCTCCGGGTCTCTGCTCTTTGTTTGTAAAATGAGGGCAACGTGGAATCTCTCCGTAGCTTGTTCTGAGGAGAATGAACCCATGACTGTAAGCATTGGCACAGTGCTCCCCCCATCGTCATCGTCACTATTACTGTTATCATTAATCTTATTACTTGGGGTCCATTAAAATTTTTCATTCTCGTAGTTTCCTCTCCTTAATCGCCCCATGCGTAGCCCCGCCTTATTTTATTCAGCGGCCTTGTGAACCAGGTGGGGGTCGATCTTTGTGGAGTCAACACAACCACAGAGATCAGCCCACACGCACCCACACAGCCAGCGTCGTGAAGGGCCACTTGGGAAAAGGCCAGAAGCTACCAGCCCCTGTGGCCCTCAGTGGCCCCAGGAAGAGGTCCTTACTCTTAAAATGCAGGCCATGTGATGCAGATGGCCCAGACACTGGCCTCCCCGGCGGCAGCTGAGCACCAGCACCCGCGTCCTGAGTGCGTGTGTGGTGCCGCCCTGCAGGGCTGCGCTGGGCGTGGGCCTGCTGCCACCCAGAGGGACCGATCAGGCACCAGGGAAGAAGCTGGTGGCAAGGATGATACTGTGCTTCCCGAGGAAGAGTTTCGTAAGGGCAATAGGAGCCGCCAGGTCTGCGGTTCTGCTTCCAGGGGCAGCCCCACGGTCTAGCGGCTAAGATCACGGGTTCTGAAAACACTCGCAAGGTCAAACCAAAGCCACACCCGCCGCTTCCTGGCTTTGTGATCTCAGGGAAGGGACTTAACTGCTCCGTGCCTCAGTTTCCCCATCTGTCAACAGACGCCAATTCAATTCCTCCCTCAAGGGAGTCGTATGAGAATTGAATAAAATTTTACTTGCGAAGCCTTCGGCACAGGGCATGAGCGGAGCTAAGTGCTACAAAATCATCCGTTAGCATGGTGGTCGAGAAACCTGGAACCACTCAGCGCATGTTAGGACAGTAACCGAACCAGTTTGGGTCTTTCTTGGGCATGGGGGCTAAGGCATCCACGCTGCGTCCGCATCATCTGGGAGTTGTTGGAACCCGCTCTCTGGGCCCCATCCAGACCTCGTGAGGCTGGAGGCGGCGGGCTGCCTGCCGCCCTGCGGGGACCAGGCACGCGGGGCAGAGCCACAGGTTCCCGTGCACCGTGACACCCCTGGCATCGAATCTGGTGGGGTTTCATCTGCTTCCCCTGCCGCCGCCCCCCCCCCCCCACTTTTGTTCTGTTCCTTCTGTAACAATTCCAGGTCACCCTAGCTGGAACCAAATTTCTCCCTCTCAAAATGCAGAGAAAAACATCTCTTCCAATAATTTTCCCTCACGGCAAGTCTCTGCTTTCTATGTTTGAAAAGTGCATTAAGGTGTGAAGTCTGGCTGGCCTTTGACAGCCTTCCCAGGCTCTCATCCAGTGACCTCTTGGTGGGGAATTGGCTGGTCCTAGTTTTCTGTGGCAGGTTGACGTGGCTCTGTCTGCAGCTAAGCTGGGTGCCGGCCTACAGGAAAGGGCACTGCAGGTATTTGGGGTTTTTCAGGCAAATGAGAGTTAGAAACACACTCTGGTGGAGGTTGCTTGATGGAATCTTGGAATTTGAGAATGTTTTTATTTATTTTATTTATTTTTTTAAAAGATTTTTATTTATTATTTTTAAGAGAGGGGGGAAGGGAGAGAGGGAGAGAGACATCAGTGTATGGTTGCCTTTCACCTGCCTCCAGCTATGGACCTGGCTGGAGACCTGGCTTGCAACCTGGTTATGTGCCCTGGCTGGGAATCGAACCAGCGACCTTTAGGTTCACAGGCTGGCGCCTTATCCACTGAGCCACCAGCCAGGGCTACGGATGTTTTTAACCATTTCTCTTCTTCCTTCCTCGAAAAAGAATGGGAGATGACATTTAATAAAAGAAATATGAGTAAAATTATGAAAGTCAAGGGGAAGGAAAAAAGAATAAGAGGCTCATAATGAACGGGTAGATCAGCTGCACCCCAAAATCCTAAGCTAAGAGGAACTACTACAAATGAGCACAAAGCGCAACTCGGAGTTTCCCGGCTGCAAAGGCAAAAAGAGAAACACGACGGGGTCAGAGCCCTCAGCCTCTGAGGGGAAAGCAGCCGCGCCCACCGGGAAAGACGGGCGATTTCCCCGCATGAGGCTCCAGGAGAAATTTATCGTGGAGGGCCTTACATAAGGTACCTGAGTATGTATATTTAACCCAGATCTCCAGTGCTAGCCAGGGGATTTATCTGCTTTTTAGGGAAGTAAATTTCAGAGCTCAGCAGGTTGACAGTGTCTCTTCAAATTTACAGTGTCAATGTGCAGTAAAGTAGCTGCTTCCCATACCACGTTTTACTGGACCGTCTATCAATATTTGATCAAATTGGGCCAAAGTTTCAAACTGCCTTTAAATTATACCCAGAGAAAGTGCTTGTACATGCAGAATTCCTGAGTGGGCTTCAAAATTGAGGCCCTGTGTGCCGGAAACATCTTTTAAAAATATATCTACACCATTTTCTCCAGCCCCAGTCCTTCCTTAGAATGCTTATCATGTAAATCGGTCTGCAGAATCCATAGCTACGCGTAAAGCTGCCAGGCCTATCAGCTCATTGCGTGTACAGGGCTGGATGCAAAATTGTGAAGATTGTTGTTCACGGAATGCACGTGTTTGAGTGAAATAAGAGTTGCCTTGCGTGAACCTAAAGGATCAATTGAGATGATAAAATGTCAGCTTTGCTCTGCCTACATCTTCGATATTTCTGTGGAGTAATTACATGAACAGGTCCAATGGTTTTATTACCATGGAGATGCAATATTTGTAATTGCCTTTCTTCCGGTCCAAACGGGCTCCAGGCCTCTGCTGGGAAATGCACCTCTGTACTTCTGAGCGCACCCCCGTCACCCCCATTCCGCCGGCAGTGAAATCTCACCCTGCTCCGTGCCCTTCCAGGCCTGGGAGGAAGTGTCGCTGGGATGACAAGCCGCCCTGGCAGCAGACGTGTCACTGCGGGTTGTAGGTCTACTTCACCTTCGGGTGGAAGACCCTCTGACTGTCTTGTGCGAGACACTCAGGTTGGTCTTGTCTCGCTCCCTCCAGTCGCGGGTTTAAACGCCGGGTCATGGGAGCGACAAGTATCGCGGGCGGGTGGAGGCTTCGATCCAAGAAGCCTCGCGCTGGGTTGTCAAGTGTTAAGGAAGGTCTCAGCAGAAACCTCAGGGTTCAGGGTTATGGCCCCCTTCCTCATCTTGAGTCCTAACTCGGTGCTTTTGTAATTTACAATCAGCCTCTACGCGGAAAAGGAGACGGTTTACTTGTTGGAAGGTTTGACAGTGGTGTTAATACAAAGCGATCCCAGTTCAAGTTGCAGTTGCAGCATGATAGTTAAGTCTTGCTCTATTTAACTTTTTTACTAGTTAGCAGGCTGTCAGGGTTCAGATGTCATTTTTGTTCCTTGTCGTTAAAAACAACCACAATAGCAAAAGCAGTTGAGGGAGGATTTCGTATAGAGCCAGACCTGCGGGGAGCAGGACTACCGAGGGAATTTCTTCTCCCGGAGTGTACGAGGGTTTGGGTTGGAAATTTTCTGCTGTTTGTGAGCAGGCAAATTGTCCACTGAAAAAAAATTGCACGTTGGTGAGCAGTCTGTGAGCGTTCAGCGTGGGGGATCTGACAGAGGATTTTCCTGCGTGCCCTCTGTTTGCCCCATTAGGGTTAAATGTCTGTCAGCCTTTCCATTGTAGTCACTGTTTTTCTGGGATTTATTACTCAGCTCTAAAAACTGGCTCCAGGCTACAAATTGCCATAAAGCCATTCTTTTGGGGGGTTGGTTTTGTTTTTTTTTTTTCTTACTGAAATAGTGTGGGTGGGAAGGAGAGAGAATGCATTCCGCTCTCTTTATTTTTTTTGAGTGAAAGAAAAAATATGGTCGTACTTATAACCAGAGCACACGGTTTGATATTTTACCAAAATAAATACGTACATGAGTAATTATCTTATCTTGAAACTGTTGGATGATGCAAAGGGGTGATGGTTGTGGGTCAGGCCAAGCCTTCGTGTTTTTAGGGGAAGCCAGATCATCTGCTTTTCTCTTCATCTGGTCTTTTCTGATTTGTGCTGTAAGGGAGGTTTCCTCTGTCAGATAAACCTTTATTTTTGCCTCGGAACCAGGCAGATGTGATCACAGGATACAAAAAACTTGGTAATTAGTCCCTGACCTCCAAGAGCTCATGGTCTAGGTGAGAAGGGACATTAAACCAGTGGTTTCTAACATGTGGTGCTCGCCTCGCCTCTAAGTGTTCAGCGTGCAACCCCAGAAGATGTCCATTATGCAGCTATTAATTAGACCCCTGTGCCACTGGACAAGTAAAAAATGTGCTTCATTAAAAAATGTACAAAATGAAAATTTTTAAAGAATGAGATAAATAATAATACATTTATATTTTATATTAGCGCATACAATATATTAAAAATGTGCACATAAATATATAATCATTATAGGTATGTGAATATATCATAGAACTTGATTTTACTTAAAGTATTTTTTTAAAACTCTGGCTCTTGTTTTTAAATTTTTTACAGTGAGGGCAAACCAGTTGAGTATGGTTGCTAGTTTTTGAAGATCTTGGTTTATCACTGCATGATTCCTTGATTCAAATGTCTGGTTATACCTTTTTTTTTTTTTAATATAATTGGTTTAAGTAACTGTCCAGGCTGAGATATCACACGAAAATGCATGGATCCAAATAGATACCATTAAGCACAGGAAATAAAACCTGTGCGTCCACCTGCATGAGCTGCCCTGCCCGGCAGTAGGAGGGAAGGGTCACCAGCCCTCCGCCTGGGTGAGCCTCCCCACCCACCCCACGTAAGTTCCCTGGCCTCACAGATGGCACCCTCCCATCTACACGGAGTCAGGGCACCAGGGTCCATGTACGTGTTTTCAATTTAAGATAAAAATTACAGCGTTTTACATGACAATAAATACACATTCAGGTTCCTGTCCGTTCTATCTGTATCAAAATGGATCTACTTTTGCACCCTTGGGGGCCATGCAAAGTTCCCCCGCAAAGGAAGACTGACTGCACAAGCACACCCCCTCCAGGGTGTGGGAGGCCGTGGAGGCGTCTTGCTCACAGGTGTCCCATGTGCCCCGCAGATGCTCTCTGTCACTTTTTTTCTCTCTAAGCAGGAAATTACTTCTGGCCCTGAGTCAGGGAAACCACAGCTCTCCCCTCAGCACACACCGGTTGCCTGAACTCACAGGCCAGGGCGCATGTACAGTCTAGGAGGGAGCCCGTCTGACAGCAAGCCTGCAGGAAGGCCAGGCGGGTTTTCATGTTGCCCGCCGCGCCGCTCCTTGTCTCCTCTGGAGTGCCACCTCTCATCCCAAGAGCAGTAGCCTGAGATTCCTGCAGAAATCAGGACCTCTAAGCAGTAACAACAACAATAATAGTAAGACACGCTAGTGAAGCTTCTGCTATTCTTATGCCAGGAAAAAAGTCCTATTTATTGTGGCCTACTTAGGGAATTCAGGCCCTGGCCAGCCAGCTCAGTTGGTTAGAGCACCGGCCTAATACCAGTAGGCCAAGGTTGTGGGTTCAATCCCTGGTCAGGTCACATACAAGAATCAACCAAAGAATGCCTAAGTAAGTGGAACAACAAATGCGTATTTTTCTCCCCATCCCTCTCTCAAGTCAATAAATTTAAAAAAAAATTCAGAGAAGAAAGTAAAAGTTATATTCATACATAACATGTTTTTAACACATTTTTGTACATTTTTATGCCTTTGTAACCAAACTATTATTATACTCAAAATAGTTGCCATTTTGTAATATCCTCCCCATGTTAATTGTATGTCCTTAAGATCTTTTCACATTTTCAAAGAACTCTAAAACCTCATTTTGAAGATCAAAATCACCTTTTGTTGAAGAGATAGGCTCTCATTCATTAAATCCATCACTGCTGTTGAATGTTTAGGTTGTTTCTAATGTTTTGGCTGTCAGAATCACATTCTAATAAAGAATAACAGCGAACTATTTGAACACACACATGATCATTTTGCTGGGATAAGTTTCAAAAAGTGGTATTATTGAACCAAAGGATATGTTTGTGGGTTGGGATACACCTTCCACACTTATTTCAAAGTTTATGCATGCATGTGTGTATTTGTATGTACACACATGTATATCATATACATTTCATATACATGAAAAATAGCTTCATCTAGAACATACAGTTCCACCTCATATGCTGTTACAGCCTGTGTATCATATGATACTTTATCTCATCTTGGTAGAAGAAAAGATTGTTTCTCAGGAGCAGAGGGGGCTACGTGGAAACCAAAGGCTGAGTGGCCGGGAGGGGGAAGCAGGAGGGTTGGCGGGAGAGGACAGCGCTGTACAGGTAGAAGGACGACACCTTAGGGGTTTGGAAGGGGTGGAAACATGCCGGATCCAGGGAACCTGCAGATGCTGCCCATTGACTGGAGTGCAGATGCAGAGGCAGGCGGCGGGGAGGGAGGACTGGAAGTCACACTGTGGACTCCATACTTTGCAAACAGTACAGCGGGGCCGTTGAAGGTTTTAAGTGGACGAGAGAGTGGTTAGATTACTTTTAAAAACAAAATGAAACAAAATCAATCACTGTGGTCACCAGGTAGACACGAGACCACAGCTGGGAAAAAAGCAGGATGCCGATGAAGTTGCAGGGCGAGGGGACTGTGCCTGAGGTGGAGGAGGTGGCGGGGGTGGGGGGCAGGTTGGAGAGCTGTTAGGAAGCGGGAACCAGCCCAGCGCTGGCCATCTGTGGGCTCCTCCCTGTCCTGGGCTCGCCCTGGGGCTGGAGTGGGAAATGGCGGGGGTGGGTAGCAGGCGCGGGGCACCTGCTCACACTTAACACGGTAAGCACCGGGCACCTGAGATGACCTTGTTCGCGGAAGCCCAGCTCCGCGGTACCCTCCTTCACCCGCGCAGAGCAGAGTGGATCTTCGAGACAGCGCTAGGAATTGTGTGGGCTCAGCCTTGGAGTGAATTCCTGTGAGAAACACCTGGGGCGGCCGTTTTGAAACCGCCTCCGTGTTCCCACGACGGGGTCGCAGGGTGGACCGCAGAGCTCCGGGGTGGAGGTCCACTGGGCATGCTCGGTGCCTCGCCCAAGCGGCCTGCCTCAGTGCGTTTCCTGGAGCTGGAAATGATGACCTCTGGAATGGGGGTGGAAGATGAAGCCATTGTCTTTGCTTGGTTTCTCCTTGTTGCTTAGTTGCTTTAACTCAGTGTCTTCTTTTTTGACTGAGATCGTGCCTCCGGCCTTGGACGCAGGTCTCCGTAGCCCCCCAGGGACCTCCCGACTTGGAGAAGTGCTGGGTACATGAACATCTTTCATGCTTTCCTTGCTGAAGAGAAGACTTTGTGGGGAGCGAAATGGGTTCCTCTGGCTCGCACTGTAGAGGTTGCAGCACCCTCCCGGGCTAGGATTACCCACTCCGATGCCAACGCCGCACAGGCAGGTTGCACAGAGGGGTAAGCAGGCAGGCAGGGGTCGTCTGCGGCGAGGAGGGAGGACCGGGCAGCCCCTGACTGCTCTCAGGGAGGCAGCCGTGGGAAGGTGGGAGCTGGGTTGCTAGAGCTCCCTTTTCCCCCAGCTCACTCAAAAATATTTTTTCAGTTGATACTTACAAAACACTGTGTACGAAATAGATGTGTGAATTATCAAGCGTGCCAGTAACGGGACACCTGTGAGGCTGCAGCTCACTCCCGTGGAAAGTTACAAATCCCGGTGGCGTTTCCCTCCCCCTCACGTGCAGCCCCTCACCTGCATCCCGGGTGGTGAGCCCTTGCTTTGCTGATTCGTTTTGCCACACGGGCTTATCTCCTGAAACTGTGTATTATTTAGACTTGTTGCCCAGGTACAAGAAGACATGTGCAAGTATTCATGCAACATTATTTGTGTTAGCCAAAAGCTAGAAACAACCAAATATCTAAAAGTAGATACTTAATTATGTTCTTTTCACATAATGAAACACCACGGAGGCCTGAAGATGAATACAGCACAGCTATGTGAATCCTACAAATGAATCATAAAAAGATGTATCCTGAGCAAAATGAGATAAAAACCGTAGCCTGATTCTATTTTCTTACGAAGTTCAATGTGCAAGAAGCTTTCCTTTTTCTTACAGAATTCTGGAAATTAGGAGTTTCTGTGATTTGTATCAACTTTTTAACTGTTGAAAAGTAATGTATTATATTAAACACCACAGTGTACGCCACATGGAATACGCAGGCTCTTCGGATGCAATCCTTGCCGGGGGCTATTTGCCTCTGACTGACCTGGTCTCAGAGGCCTGAGGTCGGCTCCCGCTCTGTCCTTTGTGTGGGGGAGGTCAGACCTGCTCTGCTGTGGTACCTCTGCACACTGCAGGGTTTGGAGGGGATTTACACTCCAGGCTGCAGAATATAACGAACAGGGTGAGAGTAACTGAGAGTCAGACCGTGCACGGCGAGGGTTCCAGCTCAGCAGGCCCACAAGTTGAGATCAAACACGTCCAGGCTCAGGAAACAGGCAACAGCAGGTCCCCCAGCAGCCAAGCCTTGGGTCAGGCTGGCAATGCCGACAGTCTACATGGGAGTGTTGTGCGCAGGGCCAGCTCACGGTGCTGCCCAGGAGAGAGCGGAACGGCTGCCAAGTTAGTAATGAACGTCCGAGCGCACCTAGGACGTACCCGTTACCCGGCCCGCTGCACGGCCGTAGCCTTACCAGCACCAACCCCGTCTTGCCGGGAGGAAACTAAGACACAGCGAACCAGCGCTTTGCCAGAGCTCCACCACTGGGAAGCTGGACGGTCCAGAGGGCTGGACGAAGGCAGCCGCCCCCACGGCTGTGTCCTTAGCCACTAGGCTCCACCACGTCTTCCCGTCCCTGCTCTGAACGGTTGTGTTTTGATGAAGACGACAGCCTTCCAAAGACTTTCCATTGCCCTAGAATTCGGGCTCCAACTTAAGAAATAATCAACCAGGCTCTGGCCCGGCAGGAAATGCACAGTTTCATCTTTCAAAGAGAAAACTCGAACCTGGTCTGCCAGGAAGCCCAGATCAAACGCAGCCATGGTTAACAAGAGCCAGCAGAAGGCTTTCTGGGCTTTTGGTCAGTGTTTTATCCTGTAACCCCTGTTCCTTCAGGCCTGTTCATTCCAATGCGATGCAGACACAGAGATTTCCTTTTATAGATGAGTCACAGTATATGAAAAGTTCCTCCCTCCTGTCAATGGGCATTGCTTTTCTAAATTAAAACAAAACAAAACAAAACTTTCTTTCGGGCTGTAAAAGGAATACACATATATGGTAAAGAATAAGAAAGCACTTAGAAACCACCCACAGATATCACCACAGTTAATGTTTGGACTGTGCCTTTTCAAAAGCTGTTCCCACATACATGCATATTCCAGTTACGTAGGAGATGATGTGATACAACAGAGTCTAATCATCTAGTTTTACCTCATACTCATGGCAAGTATTTTCCATCATTAAGTCAAGATGCACATAAGGAGCTTGAGAGATTGTAACTTTCCATTGTATGTCTACATCATATTTACTAAACCCTATTGCTGGATGTGTAGTCTATTTTAACTTTTCCAATTCTAAATAACACCAAGATGAACATCCTTGTGGTCACAGCCTTGCAGCCCTGCCTGTCCCTCTCCGGGATGGACCCCAGCAGTGGAATTGCTAGGGAGTCTGCCTGGCCCAAGGTTTCTGACGCTTAACGCCAAATTGCCCCAGGAGGGAAAATTTATTGAAGAGCCCAGGAAGGGCTGACTTCCTGGGATTTAATATTCACTAGCGTTGAAGGAGCAATCGCAACCTGTCACATCTGGGGCCTGGAGGTCCCCTCTGATGTAAATCAAAACATTTGAATTCACAGCACTCAGCCTTGTCAGTCACCCACAAATTATGGCAGGCCTCCCTTGTCTTTGTCAATAACAAAAAAGGGAGAAATTACCCCACAATGGCATAAAAATTAGGAACCAGGCAAGTAGTCCTGGAAAGAAGACAAGGCAGACAACAGAGAAAGAAGCGCAGAGCCAGAGTGAGTTCCTCAGGTGAGCATTGCTGTCTGGTTGGGGGAGGAAGGCTGGGCCCTTGTGTGCCCACCGGGGAGCCCCGGAGCTGGACACAAGATGGAACTGGGAAGTAGCGGGAGGCAGGACCCTGCTCTGCAGCAGCAGCTGGGTGGCAGTTTCACCTGAGGCTGCAGTCTCCTTTTCACATCGTGTGGATTTTTCTCCGCAAGCATTTCCGATCGCTGGCTTTTGCCTCCTCTAGTGTCACAGAGGCACGCGCAGGTCAGGAAGCCTACTATGCAAAGGAAGCAAAGATTTTCAGCGTTTCGTTTCTAAGAGCCATCTCTGCGGTGCAGAGAGAACTGATCCACACACACACTCAAAATGTGCGACTAACCTTTATGGGTTCTCTCCGATAAAGAAGAGGCTGTAGTGCACCTCTACGCATGCACGCTGCTATTTCTTTTTTTTCTGCTCTGATCTATCTACTCTCTGCATCTTTTGACGAATTCCTCCAAGAGGAAACAAAGCATCCTTATCAAGCTAACTCCAACAAATGTCAAATTCCAAACAACGTTACTTTGTGTCTCTATTTAACATGAGAGTGGATGGCTCTCTGACAGGTTTATAGCTGACGAGTTCTCTAGCCAGTCATGCAGGACAATTATGTTTGAGCTAATTTGACGAATCAACTTCATGTTCTGCCCTGGTCCCAGTGGTCTTCGTGAGCGTATGCGCTCAATTTTCTGCAGGAGGTCAAAAAGAAGCTTTGAAATTTGGCTAATCCCATTGCGTTGCATCTGCAGAGCCTGTCTGGTGCAATCGTCTTTGGACGTAAACCCTTGACTAATGCCCAAAATGGGAAGAAGCGCTGGTAAGATCATTAGGAACATCCTTCAGGCCCACGTAGGTTCTGAGATCGGGTTCCAGCGGCCACCAATTGCCTCTGAGCCCGTGAATAATTTTGTGGTGAGGGAAGCAAAGAGTTCATGTTCGAAGCATTTGGGGGTCAGACCCTGGGGAGAAATTATTTCTCATTGTTGGACTTGGGTTGATGGGGATTTGTGAGAACCGATGAGGAGGCGTAAAGATTTCCTGAGTTACTTTCTCCCCATCCTGGTTCTCCCCCCGCCCCCAACTCCCAGCTTCCCGGAGGCCTGCTAGCAGAACAGCACAGCGCACGGTCTTGGGAGTGAGGCCAGCCAGGCGTGAGTCCTCAACCCGGTTCCTGCGTCTGCCACAGCCCGTCAGTGTACAGCTCCGGCAGTTGCTGGATTCCTCTGCAACGTGTCCTGCCCTGGGAAACGCGAGCAGCAATCATTCGTATTGCAGAGATCGTACTGGAATGAAAGCTAACAATACATGCAAAGGGCCGTAGGCAGTGCCTGGGACAGGGTTAATTTTCAGATAATGAAAACTGTTGATTGTAGATGGGTGATTTTTGATATCTTTCCATGGCCCAGAAAGTTATAGGACTTGATTAACCCAAATAAATTAAGTAAATGCTGTCATGTGCACCGACAGCTGTATTTCCTTCAAAAACATTAGCAAAAAGGGTATTTTGCCATCAGGTAGTAAAACTGATTTTCCAAGATGAGAATTTTGTTGTTGTTGTTTGATTTTATAGCTGAGAGTTACCAATTTACAGGACAGACTAAAAGCAGGTATTTTCTGTATCCCAAATTGGGTTTGAGGGACTTCGTTGATGCATTTGACACACGTGTATTGAGTACCTCCTACTGTGTGCGTCGGTGTGATGTAGAAATAGGACAACATGGAGACAGACGGGCTCCAGTCCTCTCCACCCCTGTGAGCGCATCACGGAACCTCCCTGAGCCTTGGCTTTGTCTTCACTGACCTGAGATCAGCATGACTTGCCCCACAGCGCTGCCTGGGAGAATGAAAGGAGACAGCGCAGGCAGAGGGCCTAGGCCAGCACCCGGCAAAGAGAAGATGCTCAGCAGATACTATTTTTTGTTCCAGGAACTTCCTCCAGTTCCCTCCCATGATCCAGACTCACTTCTCAGACAGCAAAATGATGGCCGTGGTGGTCCCGTGATCAGAGAAGCCTGGGAAGTTGGCCACAAGAGACAGGACATGTGACACTCGAGAAAACACTTATTGAATGAACTGCTGAAGAAATGATTTGCTTGAGATCAGTTGACAGTAACAAGATGCTAAATCAGCATGTGCAAGACGAGGATAGAGACGTTTAGGAACGTGGACTTGGAAGTCAGGTAGAACTAGGTTCACACCCAGGCCTGCCTACTCGAGCCAAGTGTCCTTGGACCACTTATTGGTGGTGTAAGACTCAGCACCTTCATTTGCAAATTGAGGGTCGTAATAGCCACGTTAGTGGGTCCTTGGCTTATAAGTGGCTGATAGCTTTTGTTATATGTTGTAAAATTAAGTGTTTGCCCTGAATCTACTTATTAGGCATCTTCCCCTGTTGGGGACCCCTGACCCACAGAGATCCCTTGGTGTCCAGGATGAAGTGAATACTTCCCAGGCAGCTTGTGCTAGGAGGGGAAGACCAGCTAGTGGCTCGGGGCCAAGAGCCCAGTTTGCTGTTGTCCCAGATCTTTTATCAAAAGAGATAAACTTGAAGGCATGTAGCTTGTCAATCAATGCTAAACAATGCTAATTACAGCAAAGAGGTATTATTCAAGAACAACAATGGAAAGAACACTGAGATCTTCCTCAGGTCAGGGTGTGTTCATTTAATCAAAATTAAAGCCTCCACTG
Source organism: Noctilio leporinus (assembly GCA_004026585.1). NCBI lineage: Eukaryota > Metazoa > Chordata > Mammalia > Chiroptera > Noctilionidae > Noctilio > Noctilio leporinus. The sequence goes on along the minus strand of PVIW01000087.1, from coordinate 421,088 downwards.
CTGGTACAATAAAGCTGTCAAGCGAGGTAAAAGAATAGAGCTAGCTTCAAAGGTCATATGGAATGTTCTTATGGCCAAATTCCCACCAGGACCCCCTGGCTAGAGCATAGAGGCACATATGCACCCAGCTTTCCTGGTTTTCCGGTCAGGTCTTACAGGCTTCTCCTGGCCTGCGTGGGGCTCCAAGACTCGATGCTTTCCCAGGGGGTCCCCACCATTCCTCATGTCAGGATTTGAGGGCGGAGACTTCTAGACTGAGGGAACTGCAAGTACAAAGGCCCTGAGGTGGAAACACTGGCTCCAAGTTCTTGGCTCGTTGTGAACGAGGAAGAGCAGTGAAATTATGGCCCACGATGAAGTCTGAAGTACTCAAAGCCCTCTCCTATAGGATTTTATTGGCCAGGGTAAAATATTTGAGATTAACAAATAGAAGCAGCCTGATGGTTCCTAGAGAAGAGGGAGCTTGAGGAGCTGGGTGAGAAAGCTGAAGGGATTGAAAAGTACAGATTGGCAGTTACAAAATGGTCACAGGATGTAAAGTATAGCATAGGAAATAAGTACAGTCAATAATATTGTAATACCCGTGGTGTCAGGTACTAGAAATATTGGCAGGGATACTTTGTAAAGTATATGATTTTGCCTAATCATTATGCTGTATACCTAAAACTAATGCAAAACAATATTGAATGTTAAAACAATAACATAATCATTATTCAAATAATAACAGTTGTAATCTGAACGAATGCATGCATACATACATACGTACATTAATAAAGTATTTTTATCAGGAGAAAAAGGATTTGGGTTTTATTCCAAGTCCGATGGCAGTCTGTTGGCAGGTTTTGCATGGAGGGTGACACAGTGCGATTTCCTTTTCAAGGTCATTACTCTGGCAGGTGTGGCAATTACAGGCAGAGATGAGTTAGGAAGCTCTGACCTGGGGATGCTCCTTGCTGAGATGTGGGCGAAGGCCGTGGGGAGGGGGGACGTGCCGGCCTGGCCACGGTTTAGAGGTAGAAACACAGTGGGGACGGGGACAGGTGAGCAGCCCACCTGGATTCTGCACACCATCCCCACGAACAGCCTGGGAAACTCCGGCTGGCATTTCCTTTTCTCCCCTGTCCAGGCCAGTCCCCTCTCCCCTGGGAGGCTTAGCTGGGGGGCTGGGGCTCTGGCTCTGGCCCCTGGGGTGTGAAATCAGCAGCGGTTCAAGCAGAGAAGGGAAAGAGGCAATGTGGCGGAAGACCACCTTCTGGAATGAGTTGCTGTTTTATCTGTTTCATCTTTGTTTTTGCTTTTGTAATTCAGTATTTACGTGGGCCCTACTTCATGTCATGAAAGGTTTTAGGGAAACCTGCCATAAAAATCCTAAGGATAATGAAATGGAAACCTGGGAACGTAAGCTACCAGACAGGGCCCCGGAAACAGTAAGTGTTTCCTGGGGTACGCTAATTGAAATTGTATTTTCCTGTAGGAATCTTGTCAGGAGAGGCCCCGTTCACTTGTCTGTTCAACTTGTACGTGCCATTCATGCTGCTCCATGCTGGGATGCGGGGTAGACATGGCAGGCGGCAGCCCCTCTTGCGTTTGATGGGAAGACAGGTATCAAAACACGGCAACGTGCAGCCAAGTCCATTGATTCCGCTGCACAAAGGTGGCCACCTGTGTACTGGCAAAGCGTAACCGACAGGCACGTCAGGACCATTTTTAGTTTATATTTTTAGTGTTTTCACACTACGAGGATGAGAGAGCATGCATCAAACCCTCCGCATCAGATGGCTGTTTCTGAACTTCAGGCGATGTTTCAGTGAATACCTTGTACTCACTGAAACATAAAGCTGTTTATTGGTCATCAGGAAAGACATTTCACAAAGCAGTCCTTCGGTGTCGTATTCCCAAGTAAAACTTCTCTCCAAATCCATTAAAAATTCCACTCCTAGACCAGAGCAACTGGTCGTTTTCTGTGCCGCTCAGACCAACAGATGGGGTAGAACTTGGTGGAGCTGTGTCTGCTTCACCGGACGCCATGCACCGGGACTCCTGTGGGGTCTGGGCCCTCTTCTCCTGCGCTGAGCGATCTGTCCCCTTGCCTTGTGTGGCCTCCTCCCATGTAGCAAACATTCACCAGGTGCTGTGATCAGGTAAGGGAGCCAGGTTCCGGAGCTCTATCACAGGTGTTTGGGAATTGTTCAAAAAGAACCTATTTTTCACATTACAGAATCTGTGTCTGGAAATCTGCATTTCAAATATACCTTTAATAATCATCTGTATGCATATGTGAGTGGGTATACCTGTATGGTCTCTTACATAGGCATGTATATGAAATTTTACCTATAAATATATATATAAAGTATGTATGTGCATCTGTGTCAGAGATAAGGAACATAAGATTTAAAATAAGTAAAAATTCACTCTACTTTATATTTTACTTATAATATGGAGGTATTTATTTTGTATTCTACATGATACTATTATGTTACACAAAAAACATTGTTACATATGTTTACAATATGCATATTACATAAGTGTGTAACATTTGTTAGCATACACTATCTATACAAATAGGTAATAATTCATGTTCATACATTCTATGTAATATAAATTACATTATTATGTAACACAAACTTTGTTTGTGTTTATAGATACATTTATAGAAGCATCTCATTAGCTAAATAAGGATAATTTTTTGATGCTGGCCGGTGTGTGAAGGCTTCTCTGACTGTTGCCATCATCGGTCTAAAGGTCACTCAGTGGCAGGCTGGTAGGGCCAGTCCATGAGTTCAGTAAGTAGAGGCAGAAATGGGTTTGCATTTCCTATCCTGCATGGAAAACAGTTTTGTAAAAGGTGAAATCTCCAAAGGGTTTCCCACAGAAAGCCTGGGTAGCGTGTCCAAGTTCTATCAGTATTTCCTTCTGAGGCTTACAAGGCAGTTGTGTGAACCTGAAACTCCCTCCAAGTAAAAATACATTTTCTTTGAAACTAAATAGCCCTTAGATAAAAGAATAAGTTTTAGATGTTGGAATCATCTCCCAAACACATACTTCCTAATTAAGTGTTTGTGTACCTGTTTCCTTCAAGGCTTGGGGCTGCGATTGGGACCTATTCCCAGGGATGGAATAGGTCTTAGAGATGGATTTCCACCTGCTAAGGGTCTTAGAGATGGATTTCCACCTGCTAATGGCAGGCGGTCCTATGGAAGTTTTGTCCAGCTGAGCATTCTGTGAGTGAGGCTTTCAGTTGGAATAGGACAGAATTCCCCTCTGTCCCTTGGGTAGAAATGACTGTTACAGGCATGTCTGGTGCAGGGGGAGGAGGCAGTGCCCGGGTGCTGGGCACTCAGCTGCCAGAAGGACTCACCTGCATGCCACTCGCCTCCCTAAGGTGCCCAGTGCCAAGCAGAGACATCTGTTAGGGCAGAAAGCAAGGCGCTGCCTGATTGGGTCTCCACCCCTCACCCCCAACCCCAGCTAAACCTCCCTTTGCTGCTGATACTTATATTCACTCCACTGACTGCTCGCATGTGCCCAGCTCAGGCAGCGTGTTTTCATATGACGCTGAATCACATGTAGGGAAAGAGTGGCGGTCTGCCCTGCACCAAAGAGGGACTGTGAGAATTCTCAAGTTGTCTTAAAACCTACTAGATCTTTAAAGTCCATTTCTGGTCATTCCCACTAGTAAGCCATTTGGGTTGGGAAAGCAGAAACTGAATGTTCTAGCCAACTGCTACCTTGTGCCAAGTTTGGGTTTACGCCTAGAGGAAGAGTGTAGCATCGTTCATGTTCACAAAGTATCTGCCACCTACTAAGTCCTGTGCTAGGCCCTGTGTATTAGCCTCTTCCTGCTGAGTCCTCTGCCCACCCTGGGGATGTATCATCTCCATTTCCTGAGAGGTGGAACTGAGTCAGAAAGCAGTGAGACACTGTCTGCTTTTACTGAGAAGAAAATCCGAAACCTTTAACCTTTGCCTTTGTTTCAGGGGCCTCTCTATGTCCGCTTCTCAGAGTGTGTCTCCTCTCTATCTTATCCTTTCTCCAGCCGTATTGGATGATTTTAGGTATTCTGATCATCAAAGCCCTTTCCTGCCCCAGGACCTTTGCATCTGCTTTTCTCTCCACCTGGACCCCTTCTTCTCTGTCCTGGTTCATACCTGGTGGAATGTGCTTTTCTCACCATTTTAGCAGCCTTACCTCTATCTTGGGACCTATCTTGACCACCTAATTAAAAATATTTTCTAAAAAAAAAAAATATATATATATATATTTTCTATTCTCCAGTCACCCTTTATCACCCTAGAGAATGTCCCCCATTCTGAAATTAGCTGACTCCTCTTGTTCTTTTGTTTGTCAGTATGAATATTTCTCAAAAAGAGTGAGGTTTCTTATCTCTCTCAGTTTTGTTTTATCAACACCAGGCACAGATACATGCTCAGTAAATATGTGTTAAACAACTAAATAAATTGCAAAATGTCTTTACAGAGCACCAACTGTGTGTTTTTAGGCACTGGTGATACAGCAGTAAACAAAATAAATAAAAGTCCCACTACAGAAGGGAAAGATAGTGGTTAATAAAAGAATTAATAAGTAACCTAAAGAGGAGCACACAAGGTAGGTGATGGTGGTGGGGTAAGACAGCTGCTTTCTGATAAAGCCTGCCTGACAAGGTGATATTCCCAGAGAGACCTGGATGAAGTAAGGGAGCAGGTCATGCAGCTGTCTGGGGGGAAGCAGTCCAGTGCTAAGGTCCTGGGGCAGAGGCACCATGGTGAAGCTGGTCTGGAAGAAGTGAAGGCTGAGTGCTGGGAGGCAGCATCAGAGAGGAGAGCAGAGGGTGGTATGTACACGCTGAGGCTTGTGGGTCATGCTAGAAATCTCAGCCTTTATTCTAAGGGAAAATGTGGAAAATTAATAAAATTGCACAGCTTGGGATCTGAAGCCGGGAGAGAAACCAGGTTCGGCGACTTCACAGCTTGTTCTGAGCTCTGCCTGTCCCCATTCACCCCTTCTTCCCTGTGCATTCTGTCATCCCAGGGAGCCCGTCCCTCTCTCAGAAGCTGGTGGCAGGGTTGTGATTTTTCTGCCCTGTTTTTCTGGAGCACTGGTGCCCCCTTGAAGCCCATGACCCCTCCCCAGGTGCCTCCAGCCGCCCCTGGCTGATGACAGAGCCCTTGCGGATTGCATCAGCAGCAGTCTTCCTGAGGTGGCCGCTGCAGCAGCGGCTGCTCCCTCCCAAGTGTGACACCCTGCAGCCTGGCCGGGTGCCAGGTGTGAGTAAATTGGGCCCAGGGTTCCTGTTGTTGTTTTCTATTCACACAGCAGCTGCTTTCATTACTGTGCCTGAACTTGATCTCCCAAGGTTGTCAGTCAGCCCTTGTCTCAGATGCCGGGGAGGAACAAAACTGGTTCGTCTCCGCAGTAGCAGAGCTGCCCACCCCCGGCACCCACCCAGCGCTACGGACCAATACCAGACAGTGGACCAAAGTGTGTGCACGTTGCCTGAGCGAGCACTGGGTCGCACGGGAGTGGAAAGCAAATTGGTTCAAATCAGAAAGATTCACTGTTGGCCCGTGTTTCCCAAAGGCCGCGGGTGCCTGCACTTTGGCCACGTTGGATGTGAGGACTGGACCGGTGTCATCGGCATTAGCTCTTGTTCTCCGCCTCTGCTCTCCCCCGGGTGCCTCTTCCCGGGGGCAGCGAAGCGAAGGTTTCCTCTCAACACTTACTTCGTTGCCTGGTCACAGAAAAGCTCGTGTTTTCGAGCCCAGACGTGGTTGACCAGTAACAAGTTAACTCCGTCTGCGCTTGCATGAGCGGTTGTATAAAACTGCCCGTCCACAGTGTGCGAACATCTCGCTAAACCTAGAGTTCTTCTTCACCTTTCTCGTGGACACCTGGGAACCGAGTCTTCTCGTTGTTCTGATTGGGTGACGTGCTCACACCGGACCCAATCACTGCCCAGGACAATGCAGTGCTCTGATTGGCCACCTCTAGGTGGGCGCTCACCCTGTGCCCAGGCCCAGCACCAGGAAAGGGGCACTTTCTCAAGGAAGGTTGGGGTCAAGTGAGCAGGTGCTGGGGAGGCAAAATCAACAGTTGCCAACTCACTCGTTCTGTTAGCTCACCCTCGGGGACTCTGCGAAGTCACTATTATCCCATTCTGCAGAGGAAGAAGGTGAGGCCCAGGAGTGTGAAGTCAATCAAAAATACACGGCTCATCAGCAGAGCCAGGACCTGATGGTGAAGTTGTCTCTCCCGAGCCGTGTTCACGGGTCTCCTTAGACCTGCTTAGAGAGTGTCCAACAGGGTCACGGTGACCTCCAGTGGAAACCCGCTGCCCTGATGAGCCCTGTTGGTGTGTATTTCAGTTTCTTTGATGCGCGCTAGGTGAAGTTAGAGTTGGTTTCGTGGGCGCTCTGATGACGAAGGACACTCGCTGTGGCAGTGTGGAAGGAGTGTCAGACGTGTCCCAGGCAGGATATGTCTCTTGCATCTCAGGGCGCCACCCATGTGCAGGGAGAGCCCATATGCCCACATCCTCTCCCATAAATGTGTGGAGGCGTGTTTTCAAAGCATGGGTATTCATAGCCTCTGCGTGTATGTGTATAAATAGAGGTATTTATCTCTCTTCTGGATTCATAAGCACCCAGTGACTCAAACATTAATTACAATCTCCTTGGTGAGGAAAATATTTTCCCTTCTATCATGTTCATCTGAAGTTCATCTCTGTAACGGTCGCTAAATCATCTGGCAACACAATGTTCTTTAATTGTTAGATTGTGTATACTTTTCTGAACCTCCTACTCCCTTGCTCTGTATTATTAACAACAGTAATTAATTGCAGTGTGCTGGACATATATATAATCTCAATTAAACTCCAGGAACAATGCTTTGAAGGAGACACTGCTGTCATTATTATTAGAGATTAGGAAATTGAGGCTTAAGCAATTTGTCTGCTGAAACTCGTGGAAAATGTAGGGAATTAGGACTCAAACTTGAGTTCCCTTGACTGAAGAGCAGTTTCTCAACTTCAGAACAATAGACATTTCACCAAGGTATTTATCAACTGCTGTACTATTATGGAATTTCAGAAGGAAACAAAATCTGGACCTCCAAGTTTCCAAGGCTACCAAGGAGGTTAAAACATATATTGGAAAATTTGTAGAAATCAGTCCAAACTGCAGTTGCATACCTTTTGATCCAACAATGCCACTAAAAACACTGGTAAAAAAGAATAGAATAATGTGCAAGGATGTAAGTATAAAAATATTCACTGCAGCATTGCTTATAGTAGGAAAAGTTGGGGACCTAAATGACCATCAGTAAATGGTCAGTTAAATAAATTAGAGAATGGGAATCCAGTGGACTATATTGTCAGTATTTTTTAAAGAGGAGGCGGATGCTTTAAATGGAGACACGTGGACAGGTAGATAAGATGTGTTTTAAATGAAAAAAAAAAAAAAAAATCAAAGCCAAAGGAGAGCATAATTCCAACCTGGGCAGGCAGGGTGTGGATTTCAGCCTGTGTATTCATATGGAGGTGAAGTAAAGTTGAGTATGTGTGTATTATGTCACACACAGAAATTGCTGAAAACATATAAACCAAACTGGTAACAGTAATTTACCCCCTCACCCTGTGGGAGGCATGTGTACTGTGGCCCTCAATGGAGGGTAGTTTTGCCCATCAAGGTACTTTTGGCAACATCTAGATACATTTTTGACAATGTCTGGACACCCTAGGGCAGCTATGCTGCTGACTATTTTCCAATGGGAAGGAGGGCCACACAGAGGAACTATCCTGTCTAAAATGCCCTTAGAGCCAAGACTAAGAAACTACTTTATACCCTAACGGACTGCTTGAATGTGTTACAGTGAGCATTCATTAATCTTATACTTTAAAAAACATCAATAAAACAAAGCCTCAATTCTGATACTTGAATAGAAACATTGTTGCTGGTACTTTTAAAGATCAAATCAAAGAAGCAATGTTAGCATCAATAGTTTTGTCATAAGGACATAATACACTTTTTCTTCCATAAACAGAAGAAACTTTCTGTATATAAAGGTGGCATTTCTTTTTGTTTTTTCAAAAAAGTTTACAGTCATCTTCAAACAAAGCAATCCAATAATATTCATTTCATTTCACAGACTGAAAAACTGAGTCCTGAGGAAGGCTCATTGTTTATACAGCCAAAGGATACCGACTAAGACCTTGAAAAATTTAAGAGTTCCTGGGAATATTAAATTGCTTAATCTCAAACATCTGTATCTCACTGGAAACTGAAGGTGAAAAGCACCATGAATTTCCACTTGGTTAGTTGTGAAACAAAGCAAGTTTCCTGAGTAATTCTTTATTCTCTATGAACAGAGAGAGTACTCACACCATCTTCCTTCCCCCACATAGACGTCCCTCTGCCTCATCGCCCTGACATCTCAACTTGGAGATGAAACACCTCCCTTCTCACCTTCTGCCCTTTGGTGCGGCTGTGGAGATCCACGGGGCGCACAGCCACGTCACGGTCATTGCAGGGAGGTGACCCTCCATGTGGTGGGGGCCTCTGCTTACCAGCTCCCAGGCCCTACCTGGCCCTGGTCACTCTCCTGAACAGTCAGCTCCGTCCCTGTGAGAATGTGAGTTGGCAACGCTTGGGTACTGAAATCTAGTCTAGAGGCAAGAGTCCAGCTGGGGGTTCCACAGCCCGGCTCGACTCTGGGAGAAACCAGGCATGGGTGCTGTAACTGCGGCCTAGCTCTTTGATGACTCTCGGTGCATACGTAGGGAAGGGACATGGGAACAAGAGCAGTCACCCCAGGGGGCTGTGACAGGGCATGAATGAGGCCGTCCATGAGAAGCACTTACTGCCATGCCTAGGACAGAAACACCACTCTGTCCCCTCCTGGTCACTGCCGTCATCATCACTGTCTTCTTCCCAGGGTGCAGCCCTGCCTTCCCCTTGAACTTAACAGAAAGACAGGGCTGCAAGGTAAATGCTGATGTGGATGAATACGGCCCAGCTCTCCCATCTCTGTATCTGCTTCTTGTCTTATAAATCAAAAGGGTCGGATCAGGAGCTTGCAGGTCTCTTCCACTTCTGACGTTCTGTGATTCCAAGACACAAGGAGGGCCTGCAGATTCCTTCTCCAGCTTTCAAAGCATTCCCGATGTGTGTGCTTCAGCGCCGTCTGGAAATTGTCTCTGTCAAGGGGGCTGTAGGCCGGGGGGGCAGCAAGCCAAACTGTGAGGCAAGTCCGGGACGGCCCTAACCGCAGCTCCGGCCTTGAACCTGTCGGGGAGCGCTGACGGGAGCCAACTGCAGTCTGTGGATGAACCTTCCCGGGAAACGAGGCACTGGAGCCCCGCACAGCCTGTGACCTCTGCCACCAGCTTCAGTCGCAGTCTAGACTGGGCTTTGCTTTCATGGCACTTCCTCAGGGCTCAGCACCGGGACCCCCAGCCCAGGCGGAATGTTGGGGCTTGATTGTCATTCTTCAGGCTTCCTCACCTTTAAACAATGCCATGTGAGGACCGGATTTTATCACCCCAGGCACAACTATGCCCCAGTAGCGAAGAAGACAATGTAAACAGTTGCTACAAGATTATGCTGTGAATGCAGGGAAACCAAACTCTTAATTGCCCAGGAAATCTTCTTAGATTCGGTTAGATTTCTGCAAGTTCATCCATGCTTGATTTCCAAAGTCCTGGGAGCTCAGCTTGAGTCACAGAGAAGGTTCCAGCAAGGCGTTCAAGATCTACAGTCAGACAGCCCTTGGCACAGAGGCGTGACCTCTGTCAAGTTCCCTTGTCTCCAGGCGTGTCGGCTCTAGGAGCATGTCAAGAACAGGGAGCTGGGCTGTGGCCCTCCCCTGCGTCACCTCTGTGGGGTGATCTCGAAGCCACGTACATGCAGCTGAAGGTTCTGGAAGGATGCCACATGCCCCATATTAGGAAACATGTGGGCATAGGAAAACACCACCCAGGGTTCCAAAAGCTTCTCATTTCCCAGGAAGAATTTTAAAAGTCTTGAGTTTTCTATGATGTCTCCTGATTTTTCAGTGTTAACCTGTATATTAAACTGGGAGCCTGTATGGCCCCAGGAAATATAGTCCCTGCAAACGCCTCTCACTCCTCAAAATGACACTTTTGTAAAGTGGAATTTGTTTCTGTCTCATATAAAAGTGCAGGTGGGTGGTTGAGAGGTAGCAGGGCTTTCCTTGGTGTCAGCACCCAGACGCTTTCTGTCTTGTTATTCTGCTTCCTCGTGGTCCACTGGGGCTGCTGTAGCTCCTGGCATCACGTGCCTATTCCAGCCAGCAGGAAAGGCTGACACGGAAGGCACACCCTCCCACCCCTGGTCTTTAAATTATAGCTGGGAAATTGCACTGTCACTTCCATTCACATCCCATTGGCTTGTACGTTGCCACAGGGCTACCTCTATCTGACAGAAAGGCTGGGGAGTGTGGCCAAAATATTCAAGTGAGACTCTGGAGATCTAGGACTAAAAGAAAAAGGAGCAAAACCACAAGTAATTTGGGTTGTGTTTCTTTTTTCTTTTTTTTTAAACACTAGGACAACTGAGCAAAACAGACCCTATAGGCCATTTTGGAACAAAGAATCATTTCCCATGGGGGATGTGACAGGAGAGTATCATAATAAAAATGCCACTTACATTAAAAATGACTGTCGGAGGCCCTGGCTGGTGGCTCAGTGGATAAGGCACCGGCCTGCGAACTCAAAGGTCGCTGGTTTGATTCCCAGCCAGGGCACATAACCAGGTTGCAAGCCAGGTCTCCGGGCAGGTCCATGGCTAGAGGCAGGTGAAAGGCAACCATACAGTGATGTCTCTCTTCCTCTCTGCCTCTCTGCCTCTCTCTCTCTTCCCCTCTCTCTAAAAATAATAAATAAAAGCTTTAAAAAAATTGACTCTCAGCATCAACAGCCGAATAGGTTCCATGTCTGAATGCAGACCAGGGACGAGCGTGAGATGCCGAATGGGTAGACTTGGGCTCCTAAACCACCCTGCAAGGTGCACATCACCATCACCTCTAATAAGCTGTGGGAACGGAGGCCTGATGTGCCGTGACCAAGGGCCCGCGGTTTCTGAGTGGCAGGGAGGGACGCCACCGTGGACCCGTCCGACGCCGCGCGCCCTGCCCTCCTCTGCCGGGCTCAGATGCATGCCCCTCCCTCCCGCTCGCCGGCTCAAAGGAGAAGCCCGTGTCAGCATCTGGTCCGCAGGTTAGCAGGTCAGAGGCAGCCGGGACCTCCTCGTTCTGACTTCGGGCCTTTCTGCTCTTCTTTGATCTTTGTTTGCCTAAGTTACAAATTCCTCCACCTACTTACGTTTTCATAAAGAAGGGGGAGAGAGGGGGGGGAACTAATGACTCTTCCCCGAACTGCTTTTCTTCAAAATCACAAGTAATTGTTTTCGTGGTGCGTCTAGGAAGGCTGTTCCCCTCTCATCTCCTGCCCGGGCCTTGGCAGGCGACTCCACATGGCTTCTGCTCGCCTCTTGTCGGCGCACGCGCCCGAACCATCCATCATCGGGGCCATTATCCTGCTTCTGATCAAGGGTGGGATGGAAAAGCTGCCTGCCTGCCCCGCTACCACCAGCACTTCGATTTGCCAGGCGTGGGCAGGGGCCGCTTGCGGGGAGTGAGCCCCCGACACCCTCCCCAGGACACCGCAGCGCCGCCACCCTGGGCCGAGGGCCGAGCAGGCCTTTGTAACCAGCCCGAGGGCTGCTAGTACCTGACCCCCTGCTGCAGACCAGCTTCTCTCCCCCTTTGTCCTCTGTGAGCGGGGCTCCTGCAGCCCTGGCCCACCTTCGGCCACCCGCTGGGCTCGCAGGCCAGTGGCCCTGCCTGCATTGTCGGGTGATGTCCCACAACAGACTCTGCCCCTCTGTCCGTCCAAGTGAGGCGGGTCGGGTCCACCTAGCCAGCCACTAAGCTAGGGTAGGGGTCTGTTGTCGGGGGCCACATCCTTCTTTGTGGGGGCCTGTCATGTGCACCACACCCTCCCACCCACCAAAGGCCAACAGCACCTCCCTCCCCAGCTGTGCCAACCCAAAATGTCTCTAGACATTGTCTCATGTACCTTGGGGGATGAAATCACTCTAGTTGCAGGACCCACTGATTCAGGGGTGTTAACGCAGGTCCATTTGGTGTTAGGACCATGGGCACGTAGCTATGCAACTGATTGCCAGAACTTTTCTTCTCGTGAAACTGCTTCTACACCCATTAACCAGCATCTCCCTGTTCTCCCCAGTCACCCAGCCCCTGCCTCCTGTCTCCACGAATTTTCCTGCACTAGGTACCTCAAAAAAGAAATAGTTGCCCTTTTATGAATAGCTTATTTCACGTAGCAAACTGTTCTCAAGAGTCAATCACATCTAACACATGCAGCATTTCCTTCCTTTTCAAGGCCAGGTAATAGTCCATGCACACACCCCATTTTGTTTATGCATTTATTCATCCTTAGATATTTGGGTTGCTTCTACCTCTTGGCTATCATGAGTAATTCTACTATGAACATAAATGTACAAATATCTCTTTGAAACCCTGATTTCAATCCTTTTCGATAAATACCTAGAAGTGGTTTTATATCCTTTATGTTTTTAAAACAGCCCTAATGAGATATAATTCACATACCACAAATTTACCTTCTAAAGCTTAAAATGCAGCAGATTTTAGTACATTCACAGCTTTGTGCCGCTGTCACCACAATCAGTTTTAGAACATTTCGCATCATCCCCAAAAGAGACTTTACACCCACTAGCGACTCCCTGAACCCCCTCAGCCAGCCCTCGGCAGCTCCATGGACCCACTTCCTATTTCCATAGATTTGCCTGCCTGGGACATTTTATATACATGGAACGTCACACGATGCGTGGCCTTTTGTGTTCAGCTTCATTCACTTAGCCCCGAGTTTTCAAGGTTCGTCCCTGCTGCAGGTGGGTCAGTGGTTCCTACCTGTCCTAGCCGGGTGGTGGGTGGCAGGTGGTGGGCCATTGGATGGCTAGGCTGCCACCTACTTGCTCCTGGGCTTGTCCGTTAGTGGGTATTTGGTTGCATCCACTGTACTCATTCCTTTTGGATTTTTTTGTCTTGTGACTATGCAAATCTCTAGCCTGTGGCATTCAGAATTTCCCTTTTCTCTACCAGAAGCAAACAAGTCCCTGTCTGAAAACAGCTCGAGGGACCTGTCTATGTGCAGGCTACAGATTCTTCCCTGCAGATTCACTATCCATCCCCCCCTCCCCCGCAACCTTACTCCCTCCAAATAAAAAAGGAAGAAAAGAAAACTGCTTCCACTCAGCTTAAAAGCAATACATATATATTTTTTCTTCTCTATTTCTAATGGAATAGACTTGTGCTCTTTAGGGAAATCAATAGGAGGGGTAACAACTGATTATACTACGAGAAAGGAAATTTTAAAAGACTCTTTGGAAATGGCGCATACATAAAACATTTCGGAGCTGTCTGCAAATGCAGGAGTTATCCCTCAATGCAAGGGACCTGTGCCAAAGTAAAAGTCTGCTCGGGCATTCCTGAAGTTCCATCTGAGTGGCAGGCTTCTACCCTGGTGTCCGTGACACCTCTGCATTTGTCCCGCATTGCCCGGTGGCCAAGACTCAAATGCCATTGGAGAGCGAGGCTACTCCAGCTAATTAATGATGGAGCCTTAGCTGAACTCACAGTGTTTCGTGCGTCACAGCTCTTGGCCCCGTGTCCACAGCATTTTGATTGTATTGAACAGCAGGTTAAAAGATCCTTAGGGGGTTGCACACCCTATCTGCTGCTGGCCCTGGACATTGAAAAGAGATCCAGGTCAGATGCAGCGTGATCCCAAGGACGGCTGACCACGGGTGGGCCCACCTCTATGGGACAACCATGCAGCGGGAAGCAGTTAGCTCATTATTTGAGCAACCCAATAAACTTGCGCCTTCTCACTCATGTCTCACATCCCTACACACCGTCCTACTTGGCTACAAAGGAAGTAGCGAGACTTGTCATCTGTTTGATCATTGGCGTGGTGCAAGAATGTGCCTGTCACTTTCTTAGGATAATGGCTGAGTTCTTCCGTTTTCAGCCACGGCCTGGCAGGTCGGACGTGTGTGAGACGGCTGCAAACAACCGAGAGCAGTCCTCATCGCTGGTCATTGTCAGGTTCGTTTAGCTGCGTGTGCTCAGGCTGGGCCGGGGGAGCGCTCCCGCTAGGCATCTCTTAGGAAGGCGCTGCAGAGCGCCAACCAAAGCAAATCCACAGAACTTGAAAATGTCACAGAACTTAGACACCCGTCGATTTGAAGGCTTTGAAAACGCGTGTGTTTGCAGAGTCCAGGCAAGTAGCAAGAAAAAAAAATTAAAAATTAAAATAAAACTTAAGGCCAAGCAGCCGAGAGAGGTGGGTTGGCCCCTTGCAAGCAATGAGCAGGGGTTCTGGCCTTTGATCCCCAATAGTATCTTTTCATGAAACTTGCAAAAGCAAGATATCTAACTTGGATAGGTTAACAGGGCTAGGGCTCCCCCCTAGGCTCCCCTTCCTCCCCGTTTCCCTTGCGCGTGGTGTTAGGTAGCATTAGGGTCTTCCAGGAATTGGGTACTCAGGGACCACGAGCCTTTTTTAATTTGTAAGTAATTTCTCCTGTAGTATTGGAGATGCCGAAAACATGTTATATTCATAACCTTGTGATATTTTCTTTAAGAAGAGCCCTTCCCAGGTTTGAAGGCTTCAGATGTCACAAAACTGGCACAAGGTGGGCAGTTTGCCCTGTCTGCAGGACAAGGCTTGTCAGATGGGAATCCAGGGGCCCAGGGAGGCCAGGTCACCCCAGGTAGCCAGGACTGCAGGCTTTTGTGCCAGATCCTCTAATTTCCCAATGCTGATAACTAACCAAACAGAACTCATCAGAAGGCCTAATTTGATCTGTGGTCAGTCTGTGTTCAACCCTTACTACTCATGATTAAAAAAACAAAACAAAATAAAACCTAAAGGAATGGGTCTAAAAATATTGAGCCATGTCCTCCACACCCCTGTCTTCCAAAGCTTTGACATTGAAATCATCAACCTAAGGGTTTTTGTTTTTTTTTAATTATTTTTAAATCATTCAATGAATCTTTGTTGAGTGTTAACTGTGACTTTTAAGTAAATCTGAATTTCTCCCAAGTTCAGCTCTTGACTGTGTCTAGAGTTGTCCATGACCAAGTTTAGAGTGAGAAGGCAGGGCCCAATGTGAAATGACACCTCTCTGTGCCAGAACTCTGAAGACAACCGAAATCTGCAATAATTCAAAGTACTCAGATCCTTATGAAAAGAAATTCTTCACACAGCAGTGCGGGGTTTATGTTTATGGACATGTTACTGCCCTGGAGTTTCAGGACTGTTTTGTCATTGTGGTTGCTGTTTTGTTGTTGTTGTTGTTATTTTGTGGGGGTTTTGTTTGTTTGTTTTGCATGAACTTGGAGTGATTTAAAATACTGGGAGGGAATAAAACGGCCCCCTCTTACCTTGAACATTTGTGGCCATTTTCTCCCTGGCCTCCAGTGCTTTTTCTCTAGATGTTTCTATATCTGGACTCTTCTCATCATTGAGGCCTCCACTGACACGTTACTTCCTTAGAAAACCTTTCTGGGACATCTTAGCTATTAACCACCGCCCCCAACTCTCTTTCTAGGGGCCGGTGAACGACAACTGGTAGGCCACATCCAGCCTGCTTCCTGCTGTGTAGATAGTTTTATTGTCACACAACCACCATCACGTGTATGCATTTTGTCTATGGCTGCTTTCATGTCGCTCCCAGAGGTCTGAGGTACAACTGAGACCATGTGACCCACAAGTCCCAAAGCATTTACTATCAAACCCTTTATAGGAAAAGTTTGCTGACCTCTGAGACTTGCCCATCTCCTGTGTATTTCCTTCACAATAATGATTATTACCTGAAATTACTTAGCTTTTGTTTGCTTGTTTGGTTCTGACTTGTACAGGAGGTAAGCTTCTTAAGGGTTGTTTCTCCCTGTACCTAGAACCTAGCACACATTATATTTAGGTTAAGTGGACACAATAAATTCATGCTTTGGCCCCTCTGCTAATGCAGAGAGCACCCCAAACTTTGACACAGGGACAGGTGAGCCCTGAAGCTGTGGTGCTCTCAGTACCACAGGGAAGACCGTGGCCATCTTTGTTTGGTGCTGGTTTTGTAAACTGGACCTACCAAATTCGCTGAGTGAGAGGAAGGTTGAGTACGGTGTTCCCAGACTTGATGAGAAAAACCCAGGCGTGAAACCAGTAAAAACCAGCATGCGTGTCACTTCACCCAATGCCATTGTCATCAACAATAGCTAATTCTTATTCGTCCTGTAATGAAAGGCTACTCACTCAATGCAACTTCCGTCTTAGTTACTGAATATTTTGGTTTAACCCCATCTAACCAAAGGAACCCATGTAAGGAAAGATTTTTTTGTTTCTCTCTGCTTAATCATGTTACACACCACCTGTGCAAACCACGTGTACCTGGCCTTTGCTTACCATTCTGTATCCTTGTCACCTCATGTATTGTAACCTGCAGGAGATAAATATTTACACTCCATTCAACCTCTCCCTCCCTCCCCCTTGACATACTTCGGAACTACTTTTATCTGCTCTTGTCTTACATCTGCATGAAGTCCCATACTTTAGGATCACTTAATGGTTCCTTGTCTACTAGCCCTTTGTTTCCTCCTCCTACCGTGTTGAAAGCAAGTACCACTTTGTACCTGTCTTTACGTTCCGCTCTTCCTCAGTTTGTGTTGGACCTGAATCGAGTGGTGGGCAGGCAGCAGGCCCCTGGCCTGGTGCTGGGAGTTGCGTCAAACAAAACCATTAAAATTGCCCAAGAGCCCCGGAATCTCACTTTGGGAGGCCCCATACCATATAAAACCTGTTAAAATGCATCCACTTGCCAAATTAAGCATGATTTTTTTTTCTTTTAAAGAAAACAGTAAGAATTCATTTGCTTTTAAAGTTATTATCAATTGCGGTTTTAAGTTTGATTTTTCCATGTATCCACCAATGCCTGTTCTGTCAGATCTCCAAGGACTTGCAGGCCCTGGAATCTTTCAGAGTCCCTTGAGAAGCTGGTCCCCTCTGTGCCCCATGTCTCAAATTCCTGATGTGCAAAGCAGCCCAGGCCACTCCCTCATGCAGCGGTGAACCCAACACGGTTCTTGTCCCCGAGGATCCCAGAGTCCAGTGAGTGTGAGATGTAAGTTAGCAGGAAGTGACGGAAAATTATGAGAAGGACCATCTTGGAGGAAAGGTGGGGATGGAGAAAAGACCTGAGGGGAACAGAGGACGTAGGGTATCAGGGAAGACTACCCTGGAGGAAGTCATATCTCAGGTGAGAATTGAAGAATGTGACATGATAGTTACCCCACAGCTATCTTTGGTATGTCCATTTAACCCACAGACTAATTCACTTGAAGTCATAATAGTTAATGTAATTTGTGGGGCCCATTTCAGAATTTCAAGAAGGCAATAGCAGAGCATTAACCCCAGTAGTGGGGTTCCTCTGAGCATGGGGCCCTATCTGATGGCATGCATCACGTGCTCATAAAGCTGGCTGTGACAGATGTCCTAAAAGTGGGTCCAATGTTATTCAAAAGACAGCAGGGGAAAGAAGCACCATTTACCACAGCACCTACCCCATTGTAAGCGTTCAGCAAAGGTTTGTCTGTAGACCAGGTGGCAGAAGTCCACAAGCTAACAGTTACTTTGGCATTTTCTTTTTCTAGAAGTTCAATGCAGACCCAAAGATTTATATCTGGCCCGGGGAAACATGACCAGTATGACTGCCTTCTGTCTTTGAGATGACTTGGGTGTTATTACATTTAACCAGTTGATTTGAAAAAAGAAATACATATATATGACCTTTTAGAAGAGATCTTTCTCCACATCTTATCCTGACAGTCAGATGATGATAAACTGGCCTTAAACAAAAGTGATTTTTATTAAGGCTCAGGGAGTGCATTTTCAGAAGCTGCCACACAATGAAATGTATACATTTCCCTCCCGTCTATTAATCTGAGTAGTCTTGAATTGCCAAGTCAGGTAAAGTGAGTCCATGGGTAGCTCTTAAATGCATTAAACCCCTGGAAATATAAGATCCTTCTCCAACAGATGAGGTTTGGTGGTGCAGCTCATTAGCATTTGAACAAATTTGTGAGACTTTTAAGGCATGTTGTTGGATTGAGCTAAGTAGACTAATGCAGTGAATTCCAGACCCTAATGGCTCCATTTATCAAGGGAGCAGGTTTTAACAGAATGCATAAACCTTCCTCACATGGCCATTTTACTGTGCATTTAATTCTATTGCAACATGGTGCTTCAGGCGGAGGAAATGAAGAACTTAAACAAGGTTAACATTCCGAGAAAAAGACTAGGAAAAAATCAATACCTCCCTCCTTCCCCAAATAAAAGATGATTTACAAAAATGGAAATCTATATTGATGACAGGGTCTTGCAGATGACAAAAGGTACCCGTGATGTTTTTTGACTGGGGCATAAGCCGTCATTTCCACTGAACTCATGTCCAGTTTCAGGGATAATGTTATAAAACAATGCTTTAGTGGGATTAATTAAAGGTTATTGATTGGTTAAAGGCTCTCCTGTAGCTTTGAGATTTATTTCCCGGCCAGTGAAGCCTGTCTTTATCCCCAGTTCCACCTTCTTGTTGACTTCAAACGCGGTCTTTCTTCCCGCGTCCGTGCTCTGCCCGGGAGACTTGCTGTAGCTCATGGTGAACCTGGGTCTCCGGGATGCTCCGTCCGCCAGGACTTTTGTTCAGCCCGTTAGCGATGTGATGGTACTAGAACCTCTGCTATGCAGTGTCCCGGTTCTGTCCACCAGGGAGATAGCCCAGGGCTCTCGACAGGCAGCATTTTGGCCACTCGAGGTCGGGATTTACCTGGTACAGGTGACATCCAGGCGCAGGGGCAGGTCATTTTACCCGTGAGCCGCCCAGAGCCGCTGCACAACGTGGATTTGAGTTTCTCCGCTGAACCGCGTCCTCTGTGGCCCGCGTCACTTTAAAGCGGAGTGCACAAAGCAGGTCACTGTCAGCGACTTCTGCTTCTCCGTTTATACTGCTGGTGAGAAGCTAAAGAAGTCACTTAAATTTTTCAGATATGCCCCACTGCATTTTATGAGGGAAAATATATGCTTTGGTGGCTTCATAAATTAAGGGGTTTTTGAAGGCGGCAGAGTATATCTCTTATAAATGTCAAGGGTGTGTGGTATCCAGCTTTTATTTTTCCGCAGGTGTGAGCCTGCTACTGAGATTGGAAACGCTTTGCGACTAATGTGTAGAACGGTTGCTTGTTCTCTTTGCGCTGTCGTCCAACATGATTTCCTTAAAAAGTTGAGTCCTCCCATTTCCGGTTTCCTTCCTGAAAATGGGTTCTCTTCGGTGCATGGCAGGACCCCGGGGAGCGCCAGCGAGACTTAACGCTAAGTCGAATCGTAGCTGAAAGTGGACTGGATTCCCATCGCTCAAAACACGGAGGATTGGCGCCTTCCTCAAGTTTGGCAGTTGGCCTCCTCCCTCTGGAAAATGCAGAGGGGCGCTCTGGGTAACGGAAACAGGTTAGCCAGATACCCTGACAAGAAGGACGAAGCTGTCTCAAGGTAGTGTCGTAAAAGTGAGGAAGAGATACTAAAATTGCCTTCACGTGCACAAAAGGGACCTTTCTAGAACCCCCTTGACCCTGAGCAAGTGGGCATCACCAGGCAGCACTCAGGGCAGATCTTGCCCCCAGAATCGCCCTTATTCCCAGCCACGGACGGCTACACGTGCGCTGGTTGCTGCTTTTCTTGTCTGTATGCACCTACTGGTCGGGACAAGGGCCTGCTGTCCTTTCTTAATGCTCCGCACAAAACTGATACTGTAGCAACTCAGAGAACATTGGTGAGCAAGTTAATGAATGAATGACCAAATGAAAGCATCAACCATTTTTTGGAGCTTCAGACCTTTTGATGAAGACCAGAAATGAAAAAAGGAGGGAGTAGTAAGGTTGGGGACCTTGAGTCTTTCCCCAGCATGTCCTTTCCAAAGGGACAGCGCACACATCAAAGACCGGAAGCCAGATATAGTCACTGAATGTGGCCAACCTCTGTTTGTACACCTTCCTGGTGGCCGTTCAAAGGACACCCTGCGCCGGTCTGGTGAGGAGCCTGAGAGAGGAGAGGAAAGACGGGGCCACAAGGACAGCATGCGCCACAGGCAGGGCCTCCTCCAGCCTTCCACACGGTCGGTCCACGCAGCCGGCCGCAGGATGCCGGGCCTGACTCCACCGGCTTGCGGAGCGGGATTAGCTGTGTGGACTCCTGGTCATGCGTTCTCCATCTCAGCCCTTCCGCAGGGCTGACTCAGGCTTCCTCTGCTCCTTCTGTGGGTTGAATTTAAACCATCCTCTTGGAAGTTTCCAGAAAAACTCCAGGCTTCTCACTGTGATGCCCTCCAAACTGCTTGATTCTCTGCATTTGGCAATAGAAAGAAACTATCTAGTTTTTGTTGTTGCTGCTGTTTTGTATAAGTCCAGATTCCACTTTGGAATCAACAGGTGCACTTTGCTCACTTCCCTCAAGTCTTGGAGAGCTAGTCTACTTGAAATAATGGTTAACAGTCTTCATGTCTAATTCCCAGCATTTTCTGACCTCACTCCCCCAGTCATAGGTCACATCATTTTTAACCCCATTTAAGTATATTATTTGGGGCTGAAATGAAAAAACATGGAAGCAAAAATCAACAAAGCTTTTTAAAAACATTAGTTGTGCCTTCCCATCGGGCTATCAAGAGGATAAAACAAGATATTCTGCAGGAAATTGCTTGGCAAACGGTGAAGTTCCATATAAACGTAGGAGATAATGACCCAAAACTGTAGTGTGTGAGGTTCTTGAGCACAAAACAATAAGCCAGAGAAAATCCTGGGATGATACAGGTTCAGAAAGGAAATAACTAAAGTGAATGTAACCATCCTAATAATTATCTCGTGGTGGCCGCATGACATCAGGACATGAAGGGTTGCAGCACGTTTACCACTGGGTGCATTTAGCAGAGCATTTTAACATAACATGCTTTATAATACTCTACAGTCCTGCTCTTCTTGCATCTGTGCTCGTTACTGCAGACACTGTACACTTCAACAAGTAGCGTTGCATAAAACATCTCAACATAAGTTACGAGCACTTGAAATGTCATTAGGTAGATTTTCAACTATCAATTTTTACTATTTTCGAACTCAACCCTTGCGGAAGATGGGACCTGACAGTGTCACTGGATTACTCAAGAAGGGGCTCGGACCCGGGATGTTATTTCAAGGCAAAGTTCTCACCTTCGGCTCCGGCCTGCAATGGCGAGTGAGTGGAAATAGTACGTGGAGGGCGTGCACGCGTGCACGTGCACGTGTGTTTGCAGAAATCAAAACCGATCTGCCCAGGCACTCAGTTGGTGCACGGAATCACAGGCATGAATATGCAAGGAAACTTGAATGTGTGTTTACCAGCAGCTGAATATTAGGCGAGGGAAGGAATTAAAATAGATTGCACTTAGAGCTGGAGGAAGGAAGAATAAACACAAATTTACAGGCGAATGTTAGCAAACAGCACACACACCGAAGAGCTGTCGGAAACACCCACCTGAAGGCGGCAGGAAACTGACACTCTGTTCATGCTCCCGCGTGTTCGCACTGGAAACCTCAGGTTGCAGTTCTCAGCAGGGACGCAGCAAACGTGGGCTCTGCATGGCAGGCCCCTGGCGCTTCAGAGCTGGCCAAAGTGAGGGTTATTTGAGGCATTTAAAATAAAAATTTCAGGTAGGATCAAATCAGTGCTATTTTTGGTCAATCAGCAAGATCGTCAACAGCCTTTATGACACAGCCACTTATCTATATACTTTTTAAACTCTAGGCTAGACTGGATTTGAATTTTAAAAAGCTGCTAAAAAAAAAAAAAGAAAAGAGAATTTTAAAAATCCTGAAACAACCGGGGAGGGAACAAGAGATCTCTGGCCCTGGCGTAGAGCGTCAGATGCCACTTAACGAGAGATTTGGAAGCGGACATCCGTGGTCCCAAGTCTTAGCATCTCTTACTCTCTAAAGTCACTCCCCGTGTGATGTGAGGATTAGGTTCTGGAGTCAGCCCATCAGGAAAGAGTTGGATTATCTTTGAAATTTCCTGAAATCTTCTAACCTTAAGCCATTTGTTTTTCTACTAGTGAATTTTTAAAAAAATGTTGCTCCCCTATACCATTGATACCAACGGGAGATGGTGTGTGTTACCAATCAAGTCCCACGCCCAAACACTCACACAAACAAGACGCCATTTTTATGCCCACTAAACCTGGACAACTGCTGAGCTATAAAGAAGGGACTAGAAAGGAAATCTCCACGCAGATGTCCAGGCTTCGGAATCCTCCTGCCTTGAAGATGCTCTCAGGCCCCCAGGGCGGGTGGATGGTGAGACTTCTCAGGTGGTCCTGTGAGCCTTGCCCTGTTTTTCTATAATAGCAGGCCCCTCTAACCTTAATACCTGCTAATGGGTGTATCTGATGTTTGGAGGGTTAAATGAAACAATGGATGGCATCTTCCTTGAGGGTTAAGTTAGAAAATCGGTCTGAGTCGTGTGTGACACTGGACACTGCTTCATCTCCGTGTTCTTTGTCCTCAACTGTCTTACCTGCAGCCCGGGACAGAAACGGTGCCCACGTATCGTATCGGGGCTGTTGACACTTACTGGTGATGCAGTAAAGCTATTGGTGCACAGGTAACTGGAGAGTAGAGTGGTGACTATTACTATGGTGATTACAAACAGTTGTTGCTTTGACGATTATTTTATGTTCTGCTCTGTGACTTTGGACATATTACCCACTCTTTCTGTGTGGTAGCCTTCTCCTTTGTCAAAGGGAGCCTGACCTTGCCCCATCCTACTCTGAACAGCTACAGAAGGGATACAGGAGATAAGGAGTTTGAAAAGCATTAAAGATCATACAAAAAGAAGGCAATAAAATGTAGTATTCAAACCCCAAGGAATCCCAATTTCAGAGATGTTGGGTGTCTCCGTGTTGTTAAGAACAGGATGTGTGGCTGATGGGGGTACTCCTGGGGCCCCAGGGACGTCATGAATGGTTGGGCATGGCCGGCCCCCACCCCCAGGAAAATAGCTCGAAGTGTGAGTTCTCTGGAAAGGGGCCATGGGACACCTCACTGTTGAATATGTGGGCATTTACCTGATTCCCAACCAGCGCTACCCGGTGCAGCTCACCCTTATGCAGCAGATGTCAGTGTAGAGGCCTTGAGCCCACGTGGCAGGACACCTAGCTTGACTTCTTTTTCTGTGATTGGATTCAATTCTCCTTATGAGCACCCGAGCCTGTGGATGTCAGAACTTAATCAGAATCATATTGGGAGACCCAGGTCCATTCAGCCCCCTGGGGTCATGTCTGAGCTTCAGGGGCCTTCTGGACCATAAGAGACGTGGAGATCATAGGTAGTCCTCAGTTTGACCTGTGCCACGCGGACTGCTGCAGAGAGGGTCTCCGGCTGGGGCTGCTCGGGAACTGCTGGTTCTGTTCTTGCGGAGTCTCAGGCCCGGGTCAGGCGCAGCGGGACAGTGTGTCTGGGTGCCTGGTGGGGAGGGGGCTGTGTCTCTCTGCACAAGGGATTGAGACAGGAGCTGCTGCTGCTGCTGACCCCCCAGGTTCCTCTAAAGGATTCCTTCACCTGCCGCCTCCCGCACCGCCGACCCTACCTTTGGCTAAGGGTGAAGCCCAGCAAGTAGCAGCTGGGGGCAGGTCCCAGAGCCCCTTCTCCCACTCCGATGTCCCTGCCTGTACCTCACTCCTGGGGACCCAGGCTGCCTGCCGTTCAGGCAGAGGAGGGCTGGAAATGGAAGTGAACTAAGCCTCTGACCATCAGATTTTGTCCTCTTGAAGCTACCGTTTTCTTTATTTATTTACTTCCTTCATTGAGGCTCCTGTTTCAAATGCTAGGGTGCTCGCTGCTTATGAAATCCCGAGCCAAGACTTGCGTTCCCTGGTTCCTCCTTCTGCTCCGAGCCCCGTCTCTGGGGTAAGGGCTGCCTCTCCCAGGATGGGCTGGGGGACACATGGCAAAAGAAGGTGCCCGAGAGGTGGAGGGGACACGCTGCTCATGTCTCAAAGGTGTTGTGCAGCAACAGTGTTTAAAAACATGGCCCGCCGTCAGCAATTCGAGTCGCTGCAGTCTACACGGCTGGCGGAGGACACGTGAACCGCTTTGGTCCATGAGTGACAACGCCAGGAGCTGCCAGACTTGCCGGCTACTCCCTATTGAACCCACTGATTTTTTGTTCCAATCCCATCCTGTTTTGCTACAGAGCCTTCAAGGAGATGAGAAGTAGTTCTTTATGCTTTGTCATTCTTGAGCAGATTTTTCATTATGTAAAAAGCAATTATAATTCAGAGAAAAACAAGTCCATGTGCGAAGTGGTAAAAAAAATTCTAACATCACTCGAAGGCTCCAGTTGGGGTCCGCAGATTACATCTTTGTGTGGAATGTAAACGCACATGCCTGAGTCCGAGAGGCCCCGCCGAGAAGCACGCTCGCTCTTTCTAGCCCTCCACGTTACCTTCTGCCAAGAAAACACGCTCCGCAAAGGTCATGCCATCTCCCCACTTCTGGCCCCACAGCTCTGCCCTCAGCTGCCTTTGGAGCCTTCACGTCCCTGCGCCACGTCTGACCCTCTCCCGTAGGGGCGTTTCCTTTCGCAGACCAGCGGGTCTTCGGGGTGTTCCACGTCCCCCCACTCCTCCCTCCCTCCAGACTGCGTCCTTGACTTAGTGTGTTCCAGCTCCCTGGGTGCGTTAGTTTCCTGAGTCTGCTGGGACAAAGGACCACACACAGGGGACTTCAAGCTCACAGTCCCAGAGGCTGGGAGTCCAAACTCAAGCTGTGGGCAGAGCAGGCTCTCTGCGTCTCCTGGGGGTTGCGTGTGGCCTTTTATGAGCTTCAGGTCATGGCCGGCAGCCCTTGGCTTGCAGATGCGTCACTCCAGTCTCGGCCTTGTCACACAGTTTCCTCCCCTGCATGTCTGTGTCTTCACATGGCATCTCTTCTCTTCGTGTCCATGTGCAAATGTCCTTCATTCCGTAAGGCCTCCAGTCAAATCGGATGAGGACCCACCCCAGGGACCCCTCTTAATTTTGTTTCACCCACAAAGACCCTGCTTCCAAATAAGGCCCTATCCATAGACGGCGGGGGAAGGATGTCTGCACATCTTTGAGGAGACACAGCCCTGGGTTTGTCCAGATTAAAGCCAGCCTTCTGTCACCACCTGGCCCCTGGCTGCCTCTCAGTGCCACCTCTGTCCTTGCCCCTGCATTCTTCTGTACCCCAAACGCACCGGCCTTGTGTGTCTTTTGTGGATTGTCATGCCTGGTCCCACTTCAGGAGTGTTTGTTGTGGTGGTGGTTTTAGGTTTGTTTGTTTTTTTCCCTCAAGTCCCGCATTCTTCCTGAAAGTCTTCTTCTCCATTCCCTGACCGCCGAAGGCGGCGGGCCCGGCACAGGGCTGGTCGGGCAGCCAAGCCTGCCCGGACCAGCCAGATGGAGGCTGGCTCTGCACTCATCGGCGGGAGTCCTCCTCCCGACCGCAGCTGGCAGCGTACTTCTGTGTGGTTTCTGTATTAGTTACCTACATATGATAACTAATGTGTGATTATTTAAATCATATCAATCTCATTTGCATCAGGTAGAGAGCGAAGGACGGTCAAGCCACAGCGGATGCTTAATAAATAATTATTGCATGAATAAATAAAAGGTTCCATAAATACAAAATTAAATGATGGCATTGTTGGTTAGCCCTATGGGGCACTCCCAGGACTTGTAATACTTAGAGAAACTGTTGGCTTCACGTGGCCTTTGTCTTTTAGGAGCTTATAACCTAATTCTGAGTGTACAAAGGAGTCTACCAAAGGTTTCCTGTTGCTCATGTTCCCGTAACGACGGGTAGGCCTAGGCAGAGGGGCAGTGCCGCTGGGATGTAGCACCCTCCAAAAAATAAGGAGAAATCAAAAAGCAACAGAACAAAGAGAAGGGACAGAGGAGCAAAGCACGTGTGTGCGGTGCCAGATGTGCCGTACTGCTCAGGGAAGCGTCGAGAGCCGTTTCATCTCGTTTTGTGATTGTTTAGCTCGCGCACAAAGAGAAGAGCCGTAACCCTCTGCGGAATAATGCATTAATCCTCGTTAGTCGTCATTCAGTTGGGCGTGCGTTCCCCGTGCCACGTGCTTCTTGGGGCTCCGTGGCAAGAAGGGTGCACGCGTCACCTTGCGGCCCACCTACTCCGGAATAGCTAATGGGCCTCGCGGGGTACACGCTGTGACCGCTGCCCCGAAGGGGCGGCCCGTCCCGACTGAAGGCTGCGAGACCACGAGTGATTTATGGCACTTCTACCCCCTCAACTGTTGGGGGAGGTGGCCACATGGGTAGAATTCCATCTGTCCCATATGCAGCCCCTTTAATTAATGATTTATCTTACTATCCTCCTTCCTGAAAGGAGGAAAAAAGAAAAGGTTTTACTTGTATCAGTAAAACTGCCATCCACCAAACAGG
Source organism: Noctilio leporinus (assembly GCA_004026585.1). Taxonomy (NCBI): domain Eukaryota; kingdom Metazoa; phylum Chordata; class Mammalia; order Chiroptera; family Noctilionidae; genus Noctilio; species Noctilio leporinus. Next base: position 394,470 of record PVIW01000087.1, on the reverse strand, counting down.
ATCATGACAAATCCCAGTGACAAACAAGTTGATGGGGAACATTCTGGGGAAGCAAAACCAATGGGGAAACAGGTTAGCAAAATCCCTTGCTTCCTGAAGGAAACATTAGTAGGTGTTTCCTAATCCTGCCTAGCGGAAGGTCAGTGCTTTGAGAGATAGACACACACACACACACCTGCCCTGATGTCCACAGAACAAGAGAGGAAACGTACAAAGGCTCCACGGGGTGAGAGAAATCGTTCATCCAGCGCTTAGCACTTAAATGCTTGGAAAAAAAGATGACTTCTTATTAACATGCAATTGTCACCATGTTAAGAATGAAATATTGATCTGTTCCTGCTTAATGAAAATCAACTTATTCTAATTTACCCCTGGAAAGAAGACCACTTAGGGTCTTCTTCCATCATCTTTGCATCGTCTGTGTATTTTTCACAGATTTTCGTTGTTGTTGTTATTGTTGTTTTTGTGTCTACATCTGAGAACCAGGGAACAATTAATATCAGGCCAAACAAATTTATTCTTCTTCCTTCTTGGAATTTCAGTTATCTGATTTAGCAAGAAAAACCTTCTGGCTAACATAATGGGCATTGGCAATTTTATGATGAAATGATTATAGTCTTCTTCAATAAAAATGCTATTATATTAGAAATGCAAAACCTTAGGAAATCACTAACCCTCCTAATCTATAGCTAGATTTATAGCTCTTTACAACCAGATGTACATGGCAGTAAGGACAGGGTCCTCTTCACAAGATTTATCAGTCTTAGTTGTGGAGACCAATTTTACACAGAAACTGTCGAATAGCCTATCTTAATTAGCTGCCAATTTTGTGGATTGTTTCTGCTTTTTAGTCCCAGGTTTTCAATTCACTTATTTACCTGGGATTTTGAAATGATCTGTGAAGCAATCTCTTTTGGATAATATTGAAATGAACCGGTGACCGTTACCTTCTGAAAATGGAGCTTATTTTGATTTACAATTTTAAATGCAACTACTTTAAGGTCAGGCCTCTGCGGAAAGAGTAATTCACAAGTCGATGCCGCATTCCTTCGCACTTGTACATTTGTTACCCTGTTGTGTGTGTGTGTGTGTGTGTGTTTACCCACACAGTGGCTTCTATGGCGTGTGATTGCAAGAAGGTTCACATAAACATTTATATAGGTTTTTAGAAAACAGTGGTTACTGATGAAGAACCTTTTCCTATTTACAAAAATTCAGAACAAAGAAGCATTGCTCCCGCTTCCGGTAATTGACATGTGGGCGTGTTTTTCAAGTCACTGACTGGAAGAAGTGAGTGTCTGAGATTTATTTTTGACAGGACTTAAATTACTGGTAGCCTGACACATTTTTGAACAATTACGAGACACCGAGGTGTTTAAAGGAATGGGGACTGTTTGTTTGAAGGATGGGGAAGTTTGGAAGCCGGTAGAACAAAACAATTTTCCATTTGGTTAGTAAGATGCTAACACTTACATTTATATTACTAAATAGCACACACATAGTTGCCTCCTCAAATGATAGTTTTTTTTTTTTTTCTCAGAATGAAAGTCATACTTAAAGAGAAAAATCCCTCCACTTGATGAATTGGGGAGTCACGGGAATTCAAGGCAGCAAGGGTCCTCCGCTTGCCACCAGTTCCCTCCCCTCCCCGGCTGGTTCCCAAGTCCCCGGAGTACACAGAGCGAAGAGCTTTGTTTCAGATGTCGCAAAACCAGGCTTAACGCTCATTAATTAGTGACGATCTTTCAGGAGCTCCTAGACAATGCTTACCAGCCCTCGGAACTCGGGCTGCACAATTAAAATTCACAAGTAGGGAGCTGCAAACGTCCCCAAAAGATGAAGCCACTGCAGCGGCTGTCACTGGCAAGGCATGGACATCCAAGTCACCCAAAAAGTCAGAGCCATCTTGGTCCCTCCCCCACCTTCCCTGAGAGCCCAGGCTGCTGAAATGGGGGCCAGCAGGTCTCCAGCCGCTCCTTTGGCTTCCTCTGGGTTTGGGGAGGAGTCTGGCTCCTGGTCTTACCTGGACCTGTCATTCTTAAAGGTGCAGGTCAGGAAACCCAGCGCTGACCTTTTTACCCAAAATGGGTGACACAGGGTTTTGTTACCCCTCTGAGATCTTTCTTCTCTGAGTCCAGAACTATCCATGAGCGCAGGTCCTCTGAGGATTCCTAGAGAATTATTCAGTATTGAGAAAACAAAAACAAAAACAAAAATCCTTTCATTTTTTTTTTTTTTTTGGAGACACAAAAGTTTGTGTTGTCGGAGCCAGTTTATTCTCAATCTGGGGTGATTTTACCGCCACCCACTACCACCAGAGGATACTTAGCAGACACTGGTCACATTTGGGGGCGTTGCTACTAGCATATAGTGGGTGGGGGCCAGAGATGCTGCTCAGCATCGTAGAGTGTGCAGGAGGGCCCTGAAACAGAACTACCCAGCCCTGAACACCTGAGGGGCCACGGTTGAGCACGCCCAGTGGAGAGGAACGAGGTCATGCTGGCCCACACACGTCCTACGCTGCTGTGACCCACACGCCCAAATGAAAAAGGATCAGGAGTGCTCAGTTGGGTTGGAGCAGAGGTCATTCTGAAAATCCTTTTGCTTCTGTTCGATTATATTTCCTTGAAGTTGCACAGCCCACATTCCCAGCTTTTTAGAAAGAAGGTGGTATGCTCATGGAGGCACAAAGAGTGTCTTCAGCACAGACATCAACTGTAAGAATAATGTAGCAATAATGACCATAGGTGGGCTCCCGGGCCCAGTGTCCGAAATAGGCAGTGAGTGAGCATCAGCATATGGAATGCTTGCAGCCGTTCTGGGACACGGCATCACTAGGCCCAGCCCAGGTTCTCACCCTGACCCCCTCCTCATTTTATCAGCAGGGACAGTGAGATTGTCTTTCTAACCTCCTTATTCCTTGTCATGATCTATGAGGGAGACTCTAAGGAATGTCTTACTTCCATGCTCTTTCTAAGGACCCATAAACTGCATGAACTATCATAGATTTCATTGATATCATGAAAAATTACTGCTTTGGCTTCATTTTCTTCCTCTCCGCCAGGATGTCAACTTTAGGAATCTGGAAATGGCAGGAATTAAACACGTGAGACCTGAGACCAAGCTGTTTCCTCTTGTTCACTGAGGGTCAGACAGGTAAAGTCACTGGAAGGAAAAGGCAATCATTAGCCGTGTTGGGGGGTGGGGGCAGGGTACACATCTGCGCATCTGTCCATCTGTCCTTCCTTCCTTCCGTCCATCCTTCCATCCATCCATCCATCCACAGAGGGGATAGAGGTGTGTCTGAAATACAGTTCCACCAAGGTTGGAGTTGGTTCTCGATGCTAGGATATTGGATGATTTGTTAAACTGTCTTCTTTATCATTTTTTCTGTTACTTAAATGCAGTAAGTATGAGTCATTTTAACAATAAAATGAATATTTTTAGAAGGAAGAGAATGATACGGGACGAGCTAACGGCTGCTTTTCAACAGCCCAGGAAAACTGTTTTGATGGCTGAAAAGAGGGCTTCCCAACTTCTCTTAACTCTTTTCCGCCAAGTTCCAGAATTGCCCTGCTTTTAGTTGGGGGTCTAGGTTGATTGATAGAACTTTTCATTCTGATGAAATGTGCATGTTTAATTATAGTTTTCCACTGCCTTCAGTGTTTGTTATTTTTACTATACATTAGCTAAAAGTAGAGGCCATTTATCATAAGGATTGGTTATAGGATTTCTCTGGGCTGTGATTTTGCTACATACTATGGATATCCAATGAAATGTGAGATGCCTACCAACATTTTAAGGAATCTGCAGTCCAGCTACACAGACAATGGATGAAGGGGAGGGCCTCTGCCTTACCAATTCTGGGCTTGTAAATGGCATACACTTAACCACTTCCTACCTTATATGGCCTTGGTAAAGTCATGGATCTTTTAAACTTACGATTAAATGTCACCTCCTCCATGAGGCCCTCCTTGACTATTCCTTGCAAAGTTACATGTTTGCTCCCTTGATTGAGAAGTTAAATATTTCCATTATTTCACAGTGTTTGTCGCTGTGTTCACTTATAAAAAGTATTACATTGTGAATTTATGTTTTTACATATGTGTTCATTTCACTGGACTTGGGGTTTACTCAGGGCAGGGGTTGGACTTCTTGGTCTGTGTGTCCCCCAGGCTTCTCACAGGGCCTCAGTTATTCACCAGGAAATGAGCTGGCCAGAAGACAAGTCACAATGAGATGGGTGCTGTGTGAAGTATCAAAATCAGAGATTTGTGTAAAAGGTGAAGAGAAGACTGCCTGTTGTAAAGTCTCGTTAGAAAGTTGAAATTGTCACAGACTAAACAGGCAGACAAAACTCAGGAAAAAAAACATATAAAAAACAATAGCGATTGCTGTGTCTGAGTCTCAAGGACTTGCAGTAAAGGAATGCTCAGATGTGGAAGAGGCGTCATGGGAAATGTAGCTGTTCATAATTTTGCAAATAAAAAATTAGGGTACATCTACTCTGGGTCGTGGAGGTTACAGTTCTCCTTTGTCATCAGAGGTGGGTGTTCTTGGTCCCATTTTATAGATGATGCTGTCGAGGCACAGGGAAGCGAATGACCGGTGGAGGCCGCTCAGCTCATCGATCAGAGCCCCATCCCCCCTCCCAAGGTATTTGGCTCCGACCTTCGGGGTTCTTCCCATGCCAGCCCAGCTGTTTCATGTCTTCCTATGTTGCTGATGTTTCCTCCATGTGGAAAGCTTTGAAAAAGCTCCAGTCACATTTTGAAATTTCATGACAAAAAGTTGAATGCCATCCAAAAGCCTAGTTTAGGATTTAAACATCCCTGTCAATCTTGGCTGTCATCACCAGGAGATTTTTATCCCAACAATAGATCACTGCGATGCGCTTGGCCTGAACGGCCCTGGGCTGTTATAATGAGTAAGATCTGAATCTAGTGAGTAATGCAAATAAATAAAAAAGAGACAGGTAGTCTCAGGCTTTTCCATTACGGCTTTGTTTGCCGGCAGGCTCATGGGCTGCGCCGAGCAGAAGGGCTCCCTTCTCGCCACGGGAACAGTCTGTGCAACGGGAACGAGCGTGTGGCTTTTCCACACAGGTGACGCTTTCATCGTCTCGGCACCTGCCATTTGTGAGCACGTGCGTGACTAGTATAGGAATCGTGAGATACAGAGGAAGCTGGGCAAGTGCGCACGCCAAGTCAGCACCAGAGCCCCGTACGACAAGGCAGGGACCCTCGTGTAAGGCACTAAATAACTGGACACCTGGGAGAGGGTGGCAGCAAATGCGCAGCCTTTGAGTGGCAGTGAGTTTGGACAAGAAACAGGAAGCAGGCCAAACGTGGCTGCTGAGTCTGAGCAGCTCACGGGAGGAGCCTGATGAGAGACGAGGGTGAAGATGCAGCGAGGCCAGGGTGACCGTCCATCCCAGGTGGCCTGGAGACTGAGAGGGTTCTTGGGTGTGGGACGTTCCGTTTTGCAGTAAGGGGGCCATGGGTACCCGGGGCAAGCGTGCCACCTTAGGCAAGAGCCAAGCTCTGGCGGGTGGGATGGACCCTGGGAGGGAGCGGGGTGGTTCTTTCGGTGCACGGGGCGAGCGTGGGCATGCTTCCAGCGGGCACGTCCGCAGGCTGTTCTGCGTGGGGACCAGAAGACGGTTCTGCAGGCCCTGACAAGTCCCCTAACCCTTCCTGACCTCCGTCAGGAGGTCCTGAGCAGAGGAGCAGCATGAGGAGTTGTGTGTTTGGGGGAGATTAATCCGGCAGTAGTTCACAAGGTTGACTGCTGCCAAGGGGGCTCCAAAGACCATTGAGCTATTGCAATAGTCCGGTCAGAAGATGATGAGAGCCTGGACCAGGGTCAGGGCCGGAAGGGTGGGGACAGACGGGAGGATGGAGAGGTACTAAGGACACTGCAGGGCTTGGTGGGTAACTGTCTATAGCTGCTATTGGAACTGCCGAAGTATTTCATCCATTCATCATTATTTGCATTCAATTTATCGAGTGCGTGTACATGTTCCAGGCACTGGGGCTGTAGAGCTGAACTTGTCCTTGACTTCCTGGAGCTCACAGTCTAGTGGGGAACACCAGCATCAGACTGACGGTTGCAGCTGGGCTTAGTGCTGTGAAAAAATGGCTGGATACTACACAGAGGGGCCTAGCCCAGGCTGGGAATCAAGGAAGACTTACTAAGTCAAGTAATGTTAAAGCTCACAACTGAAAAATGAAACAGTGAGTTAGGTTGTTGGTAGGGGTGGGGGAGACCAGGCAGGAGCAGGCTGTGGAAGAAAACATTTTAGACGTGGGACAGTATTATTCAAAGGACATGAAGCTGGAAAAGGTTCACACATTCAAAGGAAAAGTCCAGTGTGGTTGAAGACTAGGCAGAGGATCCTAAAAAGTTGCAAAGGGTCACATTGTAAAAGAGAAGAAGAGACCCAAAACCCATGGGAAGTCATTAAAAAGGGTTAGTACCAGGACCCTAAGTGCCACTTCTGAGCTCTGAGTCATATAAGGAGAAGAAGAGGCCAGGGGCTTAGAGGAAAGTGGGTGGAGAAATTTCAGTGGAAAGGCGGGAACTGGGACGGAGGCTGTGTAACCGGGGGACGTCATCCCCAGGGCATCGGGGATATGGGTCGTGGGCTCGCCAGAGATCAGTGGCCCAGATCATGCCCAGTTGAAGCTGGGAGAATGAGTTAGACCTGCAAGGGCAGGGACTGGAGGGACAAAAAGATTGTTGAGGGCAGAGTTTTGGGACCTGCCCACGGCAAGGACTGATTTGGGGTGACCCAGAGGTGGAAAACCAAGTCAGAATGGGAGGAAAGCCCAGAGGTTCAGGCACAGGGAAGCCAGGGATGAGTCATTAGAAAGTGGTGGTGGAAAGTGGAGGCATCCGAGGTCGCAGAAGGGTCAGCGAAAAACAAAGGCTGGCAGAGAGGCCAGTGCGTGTGACAATGAATAAATCATCTGTTATCTCTGAAAAGGAGGCTAGTGACTAACGTTTGGATTACATCACCTTGGACAAAATTAATAACAAATTTCCTGATACTCACTTGCAAAACTGCACTGGAAATTGGCGGTTCACTCTCCCTGTCTTTTCTGAAATTTCTCAAATTTGCAAAGGTTCTAACCTCCTCGGAGTGTCGCAGCAGAACATTGACACGTGCTCTGTGTACAGTGTGAGTGAGTTTCTGTTCCCAACCCCTTTCAGACATCTGGGGTGTCAGCGTCTCCGGCTGACTCAACGCGTGGTCAGTCACAGAGTCTGTGTAAGTGACTGACTGCTTCAGAGAGTCCAGCCGTCGTAAGTGAGGGACAGGAAGGGAGGAAGGCTTATATCAATGACTAACTTAACTTTTGACTATAAAATCTGTGTTCTCAGAGTTACAAAGAGACAGCTCTGTACACCAAAGAGCCAAACCCCACGTCTTAAGAATGTGAGAAAAGTGTTTTGCTCATAGTGATACTCCTCAAAATAGGGACTTTAATGTGGATCGAAGAGTTCCATTTCAGTTGCATCTCTTCCTCTAAATGAACAGCGAGATATTTTAAAAAATATTTCCAATAACGTTCATTGTAAGAAATTGTCCAAGTCCCGAGAAACGTATCATACTTACGACACATTAAGTAGTTCGTGATCGAATGAAAAGGAAACAGTACAAGGTCAAACTGGAATCCTAGAGGGAATCGATCCTGTTTGGGATTTTGTAGGCCATGTTAATAACATTATCGTTGGTCTTCAAGCATTGGGAAGTTACAGGGTTTTAATCAGGGAATGGCATAAACAGATTAGCTTTAAAACTACTACCCTGGCGACATTGTAGCAGGAGGATGGAAGCAGAGAGGCAGGTGAGGACGCAGCTGCTGCAGGAAGGTGGGAGAAAGTGGTAACTAGCGGCAGTGGCGGTAGATGGAGGTGAGTTGACTGAGACCCATGGGGGCGAGGAGGGGGACAGGTAAAATCACCGGAACTCGAATCTTTGTTCAACGTAGGGGAGATGGAATGGGTGATGGAATTGTGCAATACGCGGGAGATACAGAGCAGGCCGCTGGGTGGTAATCTAGAGCTCAGCCTTATGCTTGGGCGTGCCGACACGAAGGCCCGGAGAAAGGGCGCAGGGAGTGCGGCGGCGGCCGGAGAGCCGGTCCTGAGAGGCGCTGCGGGAGCAGAGAGCCCGGCCTGGCGGGGCGGCACACACAAGGCACAAAGACAGAATGAGCGCCTTCGGGCAGGCCGGAGGAAATGGCGGTGGGGCGATCTTCAAGACAGGAGGCAAAGAGAAGAGGGTGTTTGGGAGGCAGTGAAGAGGTCAGCTCTGCCAACAGGTGGGTAAGGGGCACGTGACAGCGCCCCACCCAACTTGGCAGTGTGCACCCCCGGGTGAGTTTGCAGAGGCATCCTCGGGGGACCAAGTGGAGGAGCCAGACTTGGCAGGCTGACAGACCTGGAACGTGGGCTAGAGCGACAGCAGTGTGGGCATCCGTCGCACAGGCTTGCCAGGCAGTCGCGCTTAACGTCCAAGGCCCCGAGGTGCTCCAGTGACACGGGGGACACAAAAAAGGGAAGCTCGGATGCCAAGTCTCCAAGTCTCTAGATCCCAAGTTCGGGCTAGGCCAGTACTGTGGCAGACAGCGGGGCTGTGGGCCGAGATGCCTCACAGTGAGTATCCACTGGGCCCGTACCAGCGGTAAAGTGATGCCAACTCTATTAATAGAAATGCCCACCGGCGGAGTGGTAAATTTGCGGCTGGTGCCACGTGAACCACCCACATCCTGCATCTCATGTAATTCTCACAACAGCACTGAGAGAATTTCACAAACCCCTTTGCGCAGAGGGAACCCCGAGGCTGCTGGGTTGAGGCCTGAGCCCAGCCCTGCGAGGGGCCGTGACACCGAAGGGGCAGCCCGGGGCAGCCATGGAGCTCCCAGCCCCCGAGCTGTGGTTGCCCAGGGGAAACACGGAGCCCCTTGAGCTGGAAGTCGGATCGCGTTTCCAAACCTGTTCAGTTTACCTCACTTGCTAAGAAGCATCAAAACCTGAAAAGCAATTACATAGAATGATTTGAATTTTAGATGACTTCATAGACCCCGGGCTCTTGAGTCCCAGACACACCGGGAGCCTTGCTGTCGGTGTTGTCCTACTCACGAGAGGCGCTGGGGAGAAACTGATCTGCCCATCTGCAGGGCTAATCAGACACTGTGAGTAGTGGCCCCAGTGCCCCCCTGCCAGGGCAGCCCCAGTCTTGCTCTTACAGAGCGGTTTTCAATTTCTACTTAAGGAAATGGATGGTGTTTCCTGGCTTTGTTCTTCAACTCATTACAGGAAATGATATTGTTGTAGGGCAAGGACAAAGGTGCAGCATGCAAACCTCTCACAAGCGCGTGGAGTCGCCTGTTAACGTTGCCGGAGACCCATTAGAGCAGAGCTCTTCCACCTCCCTCACCTCAGGGCGCGTAAACTAATTACTAACATTCTGTGGCACCACAACAAAAAATGTGTTCTTCGCCAATCTGGCAAAAAGTAAAAATAATTTTGATTCATTCACACCGGATGGCTATTGTGTTGCTTGTTATTCCTTTTTTTTTTTTTTTTATTTTGTTTAGAATTTAAGGGAAAAGAGGTCAGTTCCTCTGACTAGAGAGTGAGGTGTTGCAGGCTCTAAAAAGTGCATGGCGTCCCAGATAAAAATCCGCCGTCGAGTCGTATCATTGTTGCTGGTCTGGAGCCGCAAAGGCACTGGCAGACTAGTCCACCCCCTGGGAGTCTGGGGTGGAATCTGACCCCGGCTGAACCGAGGTGGCCATGGAAGCGGGGGGACCATGACGCTGCCGGGGTACCTCCTGTCTGTTTACCAACGGGCGCTTATTCAGTCTTTAGAACGCCATTCCTTCGGCTGGGCCCCTTCCTTCGAAAATAGGAATTTGTTTCAGTGTTGTTACATGTTGAGCCCAGTGCAGGCTTTGCATTTGAGTCTGTCCAACTCCATCCGTGAGGAAGGCCGGGTGAATGCAGAAAACTGCCCCCAGCGGAACTCTGCAGCAAGGCACAGGCAGCACACACCTCGCACACCTGCCAGCTGCCTCAGTTCAGCAGGTGCGTCAGGACCACACCCCCCTCCACCCCCGGGTAACCCTCTCCCACCCCTTCACAGCCACACAGGGGGCCGCCCCGCCCACTCCCACTGCAAAGATTGTTTTCAAGGTAAAGTGCTGCGTTTACCATAGATACTATTTATGTATTTTAACCATTTAACATGTGGAAAGCAGTGCTATCGTTTTTATGAGGGGCCTCTTTTTACTTTCTGTTACTGATGTAAGTTAGTATTGTGCTCCTAAGTCCATTTTTCCCATAAGCTGTACGGATTTGTTTGTCGGTTTTGTTTTGTGGGATATAAAAGAGCAGGTACCCTTTAGAAACACGCACATGCTTTAAGCAGAGCTGGCTTTAAGTAAAAATGGAGCAGGTCCTCTTCTCGTCCTTGTCCAGGGCACACACGGAGGGAAGACGTGAGTGACCTAGTCACGGTCACCCGTCCCTGACCCCATCGCCCCTTCTCCCCCTGCTCGAGCACCTCTAAGTGCTTGCTCAGCGGGCCCTACAGGGCACCGGCGACAAACTCGCTTTCATCAGGATGAGAAGAAAACTTTTCCAGAAAGACCTTAATTCAAGCTGATCACCAGCATTTGAATTGCCGATGTATTTTTAAAACCAAGTAGGTAATCTCCTTTGTGCAGCCTACGTACGTCCCATTCCGCTCACACGTTAATAAATTTTTCTCATTTGGGAGAGTTGCTGAACAGAGCCAGCGAATTGTTTTACCCGGTAGGTGGTGGCGCAGTAATGAAGACGCCTCATTATTAAGTAGAGTCGCAGCCTCTTCCCTCTCACCGAGTGGGAGTTGCCATCAGCTGAAGTAATTACCTGTGCAGAGCGGGCTGATTGCATCAAGTACCTGCTCCATGCCACGAAGATACTCATCTCGGCCTTAGAGCTTCTGAAGAGGCCCTCGTTTGATGTTAATTTTACATTTTTAGCAAAAGTACATTATTTTTGGAAAACATTGTGTACTCTGGACTACCTGATATTTCACACCTCGGGAGGTCCTCCTTCCTGTGGCTGGATCATCCCCTTGGAAGTGCCCTTTCCCCCAGACGGCAGCTCCAAAGAGCCTGCTGAACAAAGGAACAAAGTTGGAAATGATAAGCCATCTAAATGTTAAAGGATCTATTTGGGGAGAGTTGATTTTATGTGGGGGTGCGGGAAGGGTGAAGGAAACTGCTTTCACCTAGGAAATCACGGAGTCCATTATGTGAAACTGCTGGGTACTTAACGCAGCAATTCCTAAGAAACTGTTCGTGCCAAATCTTGTTAAATGTTGTATTGGATAGTTTCACTTTAAATTCTCCTCTGATGGGAATATTAGAAACAGGGTGTTCTTGCATAGATTGAGGCCAGGGAATTCATGGGGGGAAAGAAAAGATAAAACCTCAGCAAATGGGTTTCAGAGGCCAGAATATTGTCCCAGGAAAGATCACAACCAGCTGCCTGGCCTTCCGTCTGTGAAAGGAAGGCAGCAGACAGGTTCCCCATCGAAGGCCAAATGTCTAGATACTACAGCTGAACTCTTTACTTGATTTGCTTTCACAGAGAGGAACCTGTGTGATAGACTTGCAACTAATCGGGCCCCATGCCTTTATCTTTGTCCTGAATGTGTATAGATCAACGTTATTTGTACTTCAATAGTCCCAAATGTCATCTTCCCCAGGGAAGTAAACAAATTAAACAGCCCTCAACTTACGATAGTTCGATGTAGTTTTTTTACTTCATTATAGTGTGAAAATGATACTCGTGATGAATTACATGAGATAGTCAACACTTTGTTATAAAATAGGCCTGTGTGAGATGAGTTTACCCAACTATAGGTAATGAAAGGTTCTAAGCATGTTTAAGGTAGGTTAGACTAAGCTGTGACATTTGGTAGGTTAGGTGTATTAAATGCATTTTCAGCTTATGACATTTTTAACTTATGACGAACTTATTGGAGCATAACCTGATCATAAGTTAGGTGAGAAACATGTGTGTCCATAAGCCTGGAAGATGCCATTCAGCCTTGTAGGCAGTCTCCAAATTAACATGCCTGCAGAAAAGTATTTTGAAGCCTCTGCATTGGTTTGGCCCATGTAACCAAGGCTGGTGGTCTCTTCCTCCCCATTTCCACTTTCTTTCCATTGTCACCCGTATCACAGAGCCGAAAGGTAACCATCGGATGGGACCAGGTTACTTAAGGAAAAGATCTAGCAGGTTTCCAAGTCAGACAAATGCCAGCTCCTGTCATTTTTCACCAGTTGTGAGACATTAAAGGAATGCCTCAACTGATTGAAGGGTCAGTTTTCTCACCCATAAATCAGACACAACAAGGTGCTTGCTCGTGGGGTTGTTGTAAAGTCTAAAATCAGAGGAGAGAGTATGCCATTTTGTGGTTTTTTATAACGGAAAGAAATCATTTGAAAACCTCCAGTTTTCAGGGTTACCATTAAGGAGAAGGAATAGGGTGCTGCTTTAATATCTTTCATTTTTACAACTTTTCTTACCATTCCACTTGAATTGTTTAACCGTAAGCATTTATTGCCCTTTTTCTTTCTACTTTTTTGTTTAATGTTTTTGATGTTCCGCAGGTGAAATCGTAGGCTTTCTTTATTATTATTTGATTCTTTAGACTTCTCTGATTAAAAACAAAAACTAATAAACTATTATTAAAAATTAAATAAGATAACACAGGTAAGGTGTTTTTCATCATACCTGCCACAGAATAAGCATTCATCAAATTTATAATAAGGAATAATTTCACCTCCATAACTATGAAAATCTTACAATTCAGGAAGAGCAAAGAATGGTGGGATGCACAGCAATTACTCTAAAGATGTTTATTTCTGTCATTCTGCTTAGATTCAGGCCCTGGAATCATGAACAAGTGTTTATATATTGGTTAGATTGCTTTATGATGAATTGCAAAGAACTCTTAAAATCATTTTTGTACTGAAATTATATTTTAGTAAAGAGTGTTTAAAGCAATTTGGACATTCAAGTGGAATTAAGGTTTTTTTCTTCTCCACTAATATTTTCCCTATTAAGCACTAATTATATTGAGATACAATTTTAGAGTATGAGGCCTGTCCAGAATGTATCCATCCATGTGCTATGAAAAATAGAGATATTTATTGAAGAAGATACAAGAAACATTGTACATAGGACAATGACACCTCGGTCCCCTTCCAAGTAGACACCTTGGGACTTCACGCAGTTCTCCCAACCTCCATCAGCTTCCCTACCAGATTTTTTTGAATCTCGTTGATAGTCTAAAATCTCTTTCCTTTCCAAGGTGATTTTAGTTTGGGAAAAGCCAGCCGTTGCAGGGCACCAAATCTGGGCTGTTAAGGGGACTGAGTCACCGGGCACGTTGTCCTGATGCAGCTGCCCGTCACCAGTCCCCATAGCTGCGGCCTGTGAATCACCGGTAGCCTCCGTGGGGCAGTGTCCGAGCGTAATGCAAAACTGATGCAGCCTCGTTGCTCCGCCGGTGCTGTCGTCTGGAAAGTGAGGAGGGTGCTTGCTCCCCGGCTCAGTCTGGGTTTGGATCTTGAGGAGCGTAAGCTGCAGCGGCCAGTGAGGGGTGGCAGGACCGTGTGGGGAGGAAGCACAGCCAGGCAGCGACGGTGGCAGGACCGGCGACGGGGCAGGCAGGTCCCAGCCTGTCTCCTGGCCCTCGCCACTGTAGACCTTCGGCTCCGTCCGCCAGCCTTGCCCTCCCTCGAGATCTCCACCTTCCTGTTCAGGTCCTTGGACTTCTTACCGCAGGTGGGTGCTCCCTGGGTGGCCTGCTTTCCATCCGGTTGTTCAGGGTTAAGGTGGAATCTGGAAGGGCTTCAAGGAGGTCGTTCTTAGAAAAGTGAAGCATGGCCAGAACAGGTTGTCCCCAAGGATGCCCAGCATATTGGTGCTTCACACGTGGCTGTGGAAGGAGTGTCCTGCCGGGAACCATGGGTCATGTGCAGGGCAGACTGTGAACCGCCCCTGGTGACCTGGACCATCAAGCAGTAGAGTGGAACAGCTCTGCTCGTCCAGTTATTACAGGCAGCCCTTGCTTCGCACGGTGTTGTTAACTGAGACTCCGGTGCTGGAAATGTCTCCACTTTGCACAGTTCTGCGGCCATGAGATGTGTGCCGCGTGAGGGTGCCTGCCTGAGTACTTATTTATCCCAGTCCTTTTTCCGGCAGCGGGGATGTAGCAGGGAACCAAATAATGAAATATCCCAGCCTCAGTATATTCACTTCAAGCCAAGGAGAAAGGAAAGAGATAAAATACGAGGTCTGTCAAGAACGCATCGCGCCCACGTCAATATAATTAAACCAGTTTGCACGGCCGATACTTTCGGGGCAGACCTGTGTATAATGTGGACAGTTTGCCAGGTGGTGGGTGCTGAGAGGCAGGCAAAGCTGGAAGAGGGCAGAGGAAGGGCAGGGGCCGGGCGGAGGGGCCGTGCAGGATAGGACCGTTGAGGAAGGGCCCCCTGAGTGTGTGCGAAGAGGAAACAAGCCGTGTGGCTGTCTGCAGGGAGAGGACGCGTGACAGCGGCCCTCGCATTGCCTTTTCTGAGAAGCAGCTCCACGTGAACGGAGAGAGCGCTGAGCTCAGTCAGGAAAGGGAAGTTCTGCCCAGGGTGGATGTTGCTCCAAGCAGACAAGTGGCTGCTCGAAGGGACACTTCCAGGAGACTCGCCAACTCCCAAGGCCACACCCGCACCTGTCCTGTTGAGCGGGGAGTCTCCTAAACGCAGAGAATGGTTTACAAAGACCCCTCCCCTGCAGAGATCAGTCTCCGCAGCGATCTCTGAATTACACATCTTGACCCAAATTCCTGGCGCTTTTGTCTGACATTTGGCCCCAATGACTTAGGCTTCTTGATGCAACCCCTCCGTCTGCAGCTGTTGACAGCCTTTTGAAAGATCGTAGATTGGAGTTTTCATTACATCATGGTACCCCTCCACTACGGAGTGTGTAGCCTTATTCAGAATGAGCTTCCGACTTGTGTCCCTTGTAAAAGAAGGTTCTGGAACTGATACTTGGAAGGACTTAGGGTATTCAATAACTCCTTTGGAGAGAACTTTCTCTGTTTTATTTTCTTATGTGTATTTTAAGGTTTTAGCTAGCTATTTAAAGAAAAAGAAAAGTCGGCCTATTGATTTGATGATTGGCAGGACCCTAAATGGCTGTAGCACATGGTCACAGGCCAGGCTGCTGACGTCTGTCCCTTCTGCCTAGATTTACCGGAGGAAAGGCGAGGCTCTTCAGCACTTGGCCTGGCCATTCTGATAATAGGCCACCTCAGTCATTTTTGGATTAAAGCTGCAGGAAAAAGAACAAAATACTTTTCTTTCCCAGGCCTTTCCCAAGCTATTTTCTGTGTCTGGCTTTACTGTTTAAAATTCACGTAGACTTCCTCCCCTCTTGGAAGCATCCATGACCTTATCTGGTCCAGTCAGTCCGGCTCTGTTCCTTTTCGTCTCGTGACATCCAAGACGTAGTTCTGCTAGAGCTCATCATTCGCTACTCTCCCTTTATTTTCTTAGGTATTTCCTACTGGAGCTTTATGGGAGCCTTACTTTGATTCATTGATTTTTTTATCGTATTTCTTCCATTACCATTTGTCTCCTGCATACCCTCTTCTATCTCCACCTGCTCCCCTCCCTGCTACTTACTTTGATTCATTCAAAATCTGAATTGAAAATGGACTGTGTGCCAGGCACTGTGTAAGACTCCGGGAATTCAGATGTGAACAGGATGTGTGCCCCTCTGCCCTCTTGGAGTTTCCAGTCTCCGGGGTGGACGACAGTCATCAGCTCAGCAGCACCTGTGATGACTAAATCTGTTTTGCAGTCTCGGAAGGGAAAATCTGGGGACCCTGTGTGTGTCTGTCCATAGAGCGCTGGCAAAGAATTAGCGATGAATGATGTTTGATTGGAATCAAATTGAGGGTCCCACCTTTAACCCTTCATCCCACTGGTATGAACTCTCCATGGGTTGTAAACGCTGGGTCATAGGTGCCTTTGTTGTGCAGAATTGACAGTGTTGCCCCCAATGTACGAACGAATAACCGAATTAATTTCTAAAAGATTCCTATCTAAATGGAGATTTTACAGCTTTCAGAAATCTTTGAAACCTTCCCTTTGCCCCATGTGAATTCCACTATGGATTGAGCCCTGGCGTTTTTTCAATGTCTGATTAATGCCCAGCAACAGCTTAGATTCCGTAATTAGTAGAAGACCCTAGCAGAAGGAGAGGGTGTCCTGGGGCTTCCGAGGTCTGTGGAGCCCCCAGAACCCCCACAGCAACCCAGACACTTGCCCGCAGCCACTCACCTCAGCCAGAGCCTCCGACTCCGCTTGGGAAATGCTCCTTTCAGCTCCCAGGTTTCGGGGGCCCTGAGCTCCCCAGACAGTGGTCAGGGGGCTCCGCCCCTCGCCTGGCTTGCAGGGCAGCTGAGCGCCGGCGTCTCTGGGCTGCTGTGCACCTGCGGCTTCCACGGCTCCTGCCCCCACTCTCTGCGACCCACGCCACTGCTGGGCGACACCTTTTTAAATCTCCCCCTTACGTTCAACAGCATGTCAGCCCAGAGCTCAGGCTTACGAGATGGTGTCCGGTGGGCCCAAGTGTCTAAACTAAATGCTAGCTCATAAAGCATGTGTGGCACCTCCACGGGACCCAAGCAAAGCCCCGGCGGAGAGAACGACCGTCAAGGGAGCTTGTGGAACCCAGCGGTGACAGGTATAGGGACGGCGGTTTTTCAAACAGTTCTTCAGCTTCCAGGCAGGCAAACAAGTTGAAATGGAATCTTCACTTTGCACCATAATGGCAAGCAACGCATCTGGAGTTTTCCCGGGCTTGGAAAGCCCACCTTCATAAATCCGCCCACTTATTCAGCAGATCCTTACGGAATCTTTGTTTTATGCCCGGTGGTGCTGGGCACTGAGAGTAATTTTTTGACATTTTAAATAGAAGCCTCATGTTAAATTTAAAGAAACATTAGAAATAAATGCTGGGTTTTTGGTTTTTACATATTATATCAAATACTTAAAACATAATTTGGGAATGTTAAACATGAATCCGTAATTTGAAATGATAATATTTGTAGGGTGCATCCCACTGTTGGCCAATGTGAAATTTACTGGAACCTGGCATTTTGTCTACGCTTTACCCTTAATTCTTTCTAAAATTCAGTAGTTATTACTCAACTTTCTAAAGTTAAACAAGTCTTCTGTGCAATAGCCCAGATAACTTTTTCACATTCAAATAGCAGCAAACAAATTATACTGAAGGGCTTGGTTGGAAAGCCGTCTACGCACAGACTTTAGAAAGCGCGCACACACACAAAAGCAGTTGAACACAGACGTCGTTCCATTCTCATAGTTGTTACAGAGCCACGTGCAGGTTTATAAACGTCATTCTTATGTCTGAAATGAAAAATAGGTATTTTTAAAAGAAATGTCCTTGAGACACGGGGGTGGCATGTGCCTGCAGTAAGTGATGGAGGAAAGCTTTGTCCTCGGGGAGCCAGCAGCGGGGCTGAGGACACTGGCATAGCGTGGACGCAAGTGCGTAGCTTTCAGAGACGGTGCCGCACGCAGAGCACCGTGTGGGCACAAGCAGCCTCTGCAAACCCTCCGATGAGCCCCAGGGCTTGAGCTGCCCAGATCACAACCGAGACAAGGCCCCAGGGCAATGGGGTCGGCACGTGCCCTACCGGCCCGCAGAGCAAGGTGTGGGGGACGCAGGGGCCGGGAAGCCTGCCCTGTCGGGGTTAGGGAATGGGGTGCGAGGGGGTGAGCCCCCAGGACAGGTGTGCGGGCCCACCGCACGGTGAGGCGGAGCTGCACCCTCGCCTGCCCAGCCCAGGCACAGGGCGCTCGGGGCCTCCTCAGCATCTTAAGATAACCGGTGGCAATTATGTTGCCTTGGATTTGCAGAATAAACAAAGGCTTTGCCGAGCGGCCCTGCAGTAATAAGTCCCTAATGCTGTGTTTGCGCGCTCCCCACCCTCCGTGGGCCGGCTTCTTGGGAACGTGTCATGTTTTCATAGAACAAGACACGTGTACACACTTGATCCTACTTAATATTTAATGCAAATGCAGTGCTTACCATATCAAATAAAATGTTTACATGTGTGAATTTTTATATTCCCCCTGGAGAGTATTTGGGAAGGTACATGAACCCCCCAGAGAACATGATAGCATTTCAAATGGTACACAAACTTCCTAACAATTTAATTCTAATGTATTTATTTTCATGTGTAATATTCATCTAAAATGAGGGCCAAATCAAACCAGCAATTTTGTAGCTATTATCGCCAGATTCTCACTGTCAGTCCTGATATGAAACTTACCGTTCAAATACATTTATTTAAAGAGTGGGTTGATTTAAAGATAGAAGGGTAGGACGAGAGGGGGTCCTATAGCGGCAGCGTTGATGACTTACACGACACAGTCCCCTGAAAGGAACCTTGTTGTCACCAGCATGTCACTGAAATTTGTGTCCCCTCTCCGTTTATTTGACATGGAAGCCCAGAGCCAAGCCATACATTTAAGCAGCTTTGTTCAAAAGGTAGTTTAAATCATAATTTTTTTTTTAATTTGCCTACTCCTTAACATCACCCATTTATACTGTGGGCTTTCTTACTAAATAATGCAGTAGAATTATGTTCTAGCTGCAAAGTGATCACATTCATGGGAAGACTTATCCATTCCCTTAACTTTTATTTTAAGATTCACCATTTTCTTTCATTGATTTCTTTTTTATTATTTTTAGAGAGAGGGGCAGGGAGGGAGGAAGAAAGTCAGAGAAAGATCAATGTATGGTTGCCTTTCACCTGCCTCTAGCCACAGACCTGGCTGGAGACCTGGCTTGCAACCTGGTTATGTGCCCTGGCTGGGAATCGAACCAGCAACCTTTGGGTTTGCAGGCCAGCACCTTTCCACTGAGCCATACTAGCCAGGGGTTAATTTGGATTTTTGAAACAACAAACACATCACGGCTCCCTCTCCAGGAGGAAATGAGGCAGTGTCGCTGTAAACATAGCCCTTGTACCTGGTGTGCATAAAGTGCTTGGTTAGGCTATAGGTCAGAGGGTCAGAGGGTCAGAGGGTCAGAGGGTGCGCTCAGCACTGCTCTTCTGTTGGTTCACCCAGGGAGGGCCTCTTGATGTCCCCTCTAACACTATCCAGAGGACTATAGTGCAAGTGGAAGCCATCCTAGCTACCATGTCCCATCCATTCTGTAGGTGTGTCAACTGAGTCAAGTAAGTGTCAACTGAAGGAAGCCATGATTCAAAGCCAGGATGCGCTCCCCACCTTCACCCCAGCGAACAGTCATCAGGGCATCCGTCAGCTTGAGCCTTCTTGTGTTGGTTGTTGATCTGACCTGTCTGGTGAAGCAGGTGTGTGCGTTGCTAGTCTAATTTTCCCCTCAAGACAGCCTGGCAAACAAGGCGTCCCTGGGAGAGAGACGCTAGCCGTGGGACAAGGAAATGATATTCCCTTGGATGATGCTGACTAGCACATGCTGGCAATTAGCTCCTTCTGAAACACATCTTGGAGACATTGCTGTCCTGGTTGTAATTTTTATATGACTGCATTTTTAAATCATTTTCAAGTCCTAGGTAGAAAATTAATTAATTAATTAATTAATTAAATGTAACACTGCATGGGAACACAGGATGGAAGAAGGACCTGAGAAGCCAAGGTGAAAATGACATTCTGGGACATTGAGACTGGTGACGAAGGCCCTTAGCTACCATAGCGTGTTTGTTTTAGACATCCCAGCTGGAAAGAAAGAACTTCACGTCAATGCAGCACAGACCAGGGCTCAAAACTACTTCTGTGAAGGACCAGGTAGCATGTATTTTTGGCTACTCAGATCCTGAGGCCTCTGTGGCAATCACTGAGCTGGAAAGCAATTCAGCATGGCTGTTTTCCAATAAAGCTTTATTCACAAAACAAATAGTGGGGCACATGCGGCCCTTGGGCTATAAATTGCCAACTCCTGAAGTCTAAGATAAGAGTTTGGCCCTCAGGATTATATGTACCTGAGCCATGTCCCAGCTCTGATGGTAGCCAGCCATGAGATCCCTGCCATTTTCCTGATGTGCCTCTCAGGCTCTCAGGTTCTGCTTCTGTAAGATGGAAATAACATACACCCCTTCTGCTGGTTGCTGGGGGGACCTCGGCATAACGAACACAGATCTGACCCAATGAGCCCTTGCCCAGTGGTGGACGCTGTTGCTCCCATGTTGCTGTGGTTTGGGGGTTAAAATCCCTTGCCTGTTAGTACCCCCTACCCTAGTCCATTCCACAAAGAAGTAGGAGTAACCTTAATGTAGAAATTAGCTCCAGCCCCTCTTCTGCTTAAAGCCTTTTTGTGACTCCCATTTCTGTGATTTCCAACATGGTAGTACTGTTCTCCTACACTCTCCTACACAGGTGCAGCCCATGGACCTCTTTTCCTACCCCCGGACCTTTGCACATGCTTTCCCCCCTCTTCTCCAGAATGCTGGTCCTAAGGTGTTTGCTTATATGTCTTCAGAAAAGCCTTCATATTCTCCCGTCTGCAACTCTTTCCTTCATGGCTCTCAGTAAAATTAGGGACAGACCATACCTCATTTACAATGAAATCACAGTGTTTTGTACAGTGTTCTGACACACATAAACACTCAAATAACACATGCTAAATAAAAGAATAATTGATTTATCATCATCATCATGAATAATAATGAAAGCACAGGACCCGACACATACTTCGCCTGTCTTCACCCGTCTTCAGCCTTCTTCGTAACTTTTACCATGTCTCTGTGCCACTTACAGTTTTTAAATTTGTCCTCACTTTTTTACTTAGTTGCCTATGAAGCCAGGAACTAACAAACCACAGCCCTCTGGCCAAATGTGGCCCTTCACCTGCTTTTGTAAAGTTTTATTGAAACACAGCCCTGCCCACTCATTACTGTTTTCACTCTACGACAGTATAGATTGCCTGGCCCACAAATCTGAAAATAGTTCTTCTCTAGCCCTTTATAGAAAACATTTGCTGACCCCCACACAGAGCAATGAAAGTTACTAAATCCCATGTTCAGTGTATTAGAATATTTTAACTTCCACTTTCATTCACAACAATATAACTACTAGGATTTCCAAAATGTTTGCTCAAGGACCCTCCAAAATCATCTTGCTTGTCCCTCTGGTACGTGACCCACACTTTGGGAGCCACCAGCAGTCCCTGAAGTGTCTGCTAGACTCTGCCCCTGGTGAAGGTTCACTATATCGGGTGTCGGACGTTGTGCTGGTTGGGATGCTTCCCCCAGAAGATCCTGTGGGTGACTTCCAGGACAATTTCCAAAGTGACCCAAGAGTAAATCCACGGGCCTTTGTCCCTGCCTGGCATCCTCTTGCTAACTTTGCACCAAGCCAGCTGAGAGCTGACATGAACATCTGCATTATGGATGTCATTATAACAGGTGTCAAGAATGGTACAGCTCTCCCAGAACAGCTCGACTCTCGACAAGATAGATGAAACCTGCAGCTCTCTGCGCCTGACTTCCAGAAATCAGAGCTGCCAGCCTTTTCTCGTGTTACAAATAGCCGGTGGCTGTTCGGTTAGATGTCCTGGTGTCAGGAAAGTTCTCCCTTCCAGAATATTCCCTAGACTTACATATTGCCTTATGAAATCTCTTGCAGAGAATGCAAAGGAATTGGCAGCTATCTTTTCTTTTCTTTTTGTTTTTCAATGACAGTGATCTGTGTTCTCATTATCTCATAGTGAAGGTGATCAGTCAGGCTTCTTCTGGGTGGCAGGAGGCAGAAAATACAACCTGGTGATGGTTTAAAAATTAGGCAATTTACTGGCTTATTTGAAGCAAAAGTCCCGGGTAAACCAGCTTCAGGTATGGCTTGCTCAAGGCCTCAGATTATATCACAGAGGCTGGTTTTCTTTCTAAATTTCTCTCATTTGCTCCTGCCATGTGTTCTCCTTTCTGAGGCAGACAGTTTCTCTCCTCATGGTGACCAGATGGCCTTCAGCAGGCCCAGCTCCATGTCCTCTTAGGAGTAAATCCAAACTCAAGGACCTGGTCTCTCTTTCAGACATTCTCATTGATGTTTCATGACATTTGATCTGCCATACTGGTGTCAGGCCCAACCCCTCGCTTTGCCAGAGAGAAAGGATGCTCCGATAGTCCAGAACGTTCCATCCTGGCTCTGGGAGGGGCCTCATCAGAATGACATGGGCTCCGGGAGCGGAGCCCCTAAACAAGACCAGAGCTGCTATCTAAAGAGGGTGAATGGAGGACAGGGCAGCTAACTCCTACTCTGAAGGAAGCTGGCTTGCTCTCTAAGTCCGCACTTTCCATGTTGCTTCTACCACAGGGTTTCTCAACCACAAACTGTTGAGATTTGGGGTCAGATAATTGTTCGTTGGGGTCATCCTGCACCTTATAAAATCTTGAGCAACATCCCTGGCCTCTACCCACTGGGACACCAGTAGTTTTTTTTCTTTCCTTCACACCCAGGGTTGTAAGAGCCAAAAATGTCCGCTGAGAACCCGAGTCACCTGGGTTGAGAACCACTCACTGTCTGCCATGACAACTGGAGAGTGGAAAGCAGGAAAGGCTGCACAAAGGAGGGGGAGCAGTTTCTAGGGCCCTGGGGTCCAAGTCTGTCGCACCCAGCCTGAGCGGCCCAGCAGGTCTGTCAGCAGCCGCAAACCCGGGCGTCCGGGAGCCCTGGGCTTAGGGCGTCTGTACTTGAATCCCACTTTTCTCACATCCTTGCTCTACAACCTTGGGCAGGTTACGTAAGATCTGAGAGACCTGGTTGTCCTTCCCCTGTAAAATAAAGGCAGTTTGAGAGTTCATGTGAGATTTAAATTATAACGAATGACCATTAGTTAGCCAAAAGGCAGGCCTGAATGATCCCTCAATAAATAGAAGATCTAATTGTTTGTGTTGTCATGAGCAGGACCACAATCCTTGTCATTGAAAACAGGTTTTCCTGATCTCACCCCATGACGTTTGAGGCCACGAGATTTGGGAGGAAGGGGCTCCGTCTTACGCACTCTAGGGTGTACCGTTGTATTCCCAGACTCTCACACTAGGTGCCAGCAGCATCTCCCAGCTGTGTCCATCCAGATGTTCCTGAACATGCCAGAATCCCTGGAGAAGGTGTGGTGGGGAGAAGGGGAACAAGTTGCTCTTGATTGAAAACCATTGATTTAAATCCACTCAGATGACCATCTGGGGCAGTAAGCATCCTCTTGCTATATATTCTATTTCCCAATGCTGGCCCTCTAACCTTCCCAATAAAAATAAAGGGATGCTGCCCAGCCTGTCCAGGCGCGAATTTGAGGTGCCTGAACCAGGGCCGGAGATGACACCCACATGACTGTCACCAGTGGCTCCGATTTCCTGAGCAAGCAGAGCAAGCGGGACAGCCACCCGTCTCCCCTGGCCTTTATCTCTCGGCCCAGAAATGCTGCCTCAAGACTCCCAGCTCACACTTGTTCTATTTCCAGCTTCAATCTGGCCCAAGGGATCCACACAGAGTGTCCAGTTAGTTGCTTAAAATGTGTCCTAATGTCTGGCTACCAGATGGAAAATCGTTGCTCTAAAACTTGGCCTGCACGTTGTAATGAAAATGTAATGAAAACGCTTGTTAGATTTAATGAAAAACATAGGTCCGACTGTGGATAGCGGTGGAGCTTTTTCAGATGCACACGCATGGACGGGTGGACATACCCCACAGCTGGTGATGGGAGAAGCCTTCATGTTCCCCTGATATGGATGTTCCTTGGAACCCGTGGGAAACTAAATCAGCATTGGAGTCTGGTAGACGCAGCTCCCAGCACCTCCATTCAGAACCAGTGGAGCATTGCCGCAAAGAGCGTAGAATTCAGAGTCTGAGTCGATGGTTCCTAGAAATATTGGTTGACAGCTGAACTTGCCTCCGACTCAGCTCATCTATCTACAAAATGTAGCCAAACCTACATCTTAGGTAGTAAATTTGATAATCCATGTAAAACATTTAGCATGTAGAAAGCCCTCAAAAAAATATAGATACCATATGTAACAAATGGACAGAATTTCAAGCCATTGAATTCATTTTTCACTCATTTAGCTAGAAAACAAAGTTCCTTTATCCCATTTGAATCTAACATGTGACAAATCTGCACCAAACAGAATTGTCTTCAATTATTCAACCTCCTCAAAAATGAGGTAGAAACTCCAGGGAAAGTTTCGTTCTCAGTTCCTGCCACATCTCCACAGCATCCGATACTATTCTGTAATTTCCAAAAAGAAGTCAAGTTTCCAGGCAAGACACTGACAAGGAAGTTTTAACACAATTTATAGCAGGCTTACTCCTGATGGATCCCCAGAGCCTTTGATTTATTTAGTTTATCCTGTAGCATAAGAACAGGGGTTAGATAGATGAGGAATGCAGTTCCGAGGCCAGCATTGTGGTTTCTCTGTGTCCTTGGGTTGTTAAAATTCCCTCTCTGGTCATATTTACTTGCTGTTACGTCCTAGCATGATTTAACTGTCCGTGAGGTGGTGCCCGTGTGCTTGGACCACCTCCAATGCCATCAAGTCTGGGGAGTCAGTGGATGACAGCCGCCTCCCCCACCCCCGTGAGGCTGAGAAAGGGTGAAATGACGCCTTTTGATGAAACACCAGCCGAAGCAGAGAGGGGTCACGGGCAGCACCTTCACGTCAGGACCAGATCCAAGCTGCTCCCCTCAGGGACACGTTTTCCATAGAGCTGCTCCGAATGCCCCCACGCCCTGCCTAAAGACGCACGTCACAGCCACTGTTCTCGTGGTGTCCAGCGTTTATAGAGAGCCTTCACCCTGGCACTCCCGTCATCTTCCTGAGGTGTTCTGCCCCTTTCCTTGTCCCCACAGCCACCCACCCCCCAAGTTCCACCTTAGACGTGACCCCCAGTGGGACCGCAACCTTTCGCATCTGAAATGAACATCGTCCCCTTTCTGATCACTTGCTATCCCAACTTAATGTTTTGTTTTATATTACCAGTACTTATCACTGTTGGAAAAGATCATGTGTCCTTTTTGGTTTTATTTATTGTCATTCACCTGGACTGGCGGGTAAAGGTCACGATAGCGAGGCTCTGACGGCAAGAATGGGGAAGGGGACCTAGAAGGGACCCATCCAGTACTTGCTGAGCGACTGAGCACGAGGTGCCGGCGCTGGGCTGGGGCCCTGCTGAGCGCTGGCTTTGGGAAATCGGGCCTTTCCGACGCAGCCCGCGGTTGCAGTCGCACGTCCGTGTTAGCACTGACCACACAGACGCGCGGGGACATGCCACCAAGAGTGCGAGACGGAGCTGCGATGCGCGCTCTGACCGGGGGCCAGCCCCCTGCACCCCTTTACAGAGCCCCTTCACTTCTGAGGAAGCCGGCTCCCCGCAGCCCTGCTCGGCAGGTCACCGCCCACCCACCCGTCGGGTTTCGCAGGAGGCCCAATCCCGTGTCTCCGTGGCTTCCCTTCCCCGTTGGGCTCCAGGGCTCCCACTGTAGTAAATGGTTAGAAAAATAGAACATGTCCTTAAACTCTTCAGTCACAGAGCCGCTTACGTCACTGTGGGAGCCTCCACCACGGGCTACTGCTTTCCAGCGGGGCCCTGCGGTGCAGAGGGTGTGTGGGGACATGGAGGGGACATCGGTTCGCCCTCGGCGCCTCTGACAGCCGCGACTGAGGTTGGTGCGGACCAGCGTTCCCAGCGGTGATAACTCTGACTTCACGAAAGGGTCCGAGTCCATCAACCCTTTCTGCCTGCGAGGGACCCCATGCCCAGCCCTCCTCCCCCTCCCCTTGTCCCTTCTCAATTAAGCCAGATCCCCCTGCCTTTTGTTGTGCAAACTCTGGACAAGACGCTCTTCCACACACACCTTGCTTGAGGCAGAGTAACCGTGCTACTGGCCAAGGGCCACCAGCTAACTGCGTCCGCCCACCCCTCCCGCAGGCGCACCCTTCCGGTGTTGCAACTTTCTGAGGTCTCCTCAACAACTGGTAGGATATTAATGGGGAGAGGGGGTGGCTAACGAGTACCCTATTTCCATGGGCACTTTCTACTTGGCCTACTTAAGCTATTATTTTGATCATGAATATCTGGTTTTTTAATTTCCTGTAATCTAGCAAAGAATGTTGTTCCCTTCCTTAAGGACATCTGTGGACTCTGCTTTTTCGTGTTCCAAAAATCTGAGCAGAGATGTTTTGTCAATGACTGGGTATTTTCATTAGAAATCCAGAGATTCCCATTAACTTGAATTATTTTCATAGCTCTGATCAACTTTGAGGTTAATAATTCATGATATTTAATAACCTGTTCAGATCATCACCAAAATTATTGATTTAATAATATTTGGTCATTAATAATGAAAAAGGAGGGGGGTGATTTTTCTTATCACTTACATCAATTTATTCCTTATTGCTTTGCAAATCTCAGGGACAGCCAATAATCTCAAAGGTTTTTAACATCCTATCCTTCTTCTTGGTTGAAACCAGGCAAATAAATGTTCTGTACTTTAAAATATCTGTATTCTTAACATTTAAAGAGTACAATTAAGGCAGCTCTTTAACTTACTCCAACCTCCTATTCATTCTTGACTTGAAAACTTTCTGGGAGTTGGTACAAACCACAGCTCCTATTCTCTGGAGGTTCAATAGCGTGGTGGTTCAGTTGACTTTCTTCCTCTTCTTTATCATCTTCCGTGAGTTCATATTATAACCACCTCTTTTGTTTCCTTTGCTAATATACTTTGTAATTCTGTACAAGGACCGAACTGAAAAATCCATCATCAATTTGTTCTGGCAACTCGGAGTTTCAAGTAGTTTTCCCGTTGAGTTTCCTGTAGAGGTCACATCCGTGATGAGGTTCAAACATTTCATCTTATATGAAAAAAGACATAAAAGTCCAATGTGTGAACCAGATATGTGAATATTGATTACTGTTTTGAAGTTATTACATTTTATTTTCAGCTAGAAAATAACCTCTTTGGGAAGCTCATTAGAAAGTTGCCCTCAGTGTTGAACCACCCCCATGAAGGCACCTCTTCACAATCATAAATAACGAAATCTTCTGGCTGGTGTCCAAGACGTACCTACTTTATCCCAAATTCTATTCAATACCTAATGGTGTTATGGCAAGTTTCCAGAACCTAACCTTCCAGGCAATGAGAAATTTCCCTCTAGAATTGCATTTTGATGGGAACTGATTTTCCGTATTAGATAAATAATTGACAATATGTGTGCAGCTTTGGCTCAAGAAACAGCATCAGAATTCCCCTCTCGGAGGCCCCATCTGCAAGCCACCAAAACATCTGCATTAGAAGTGGCTCGAGTTGAGGGAGGGGGACAGCCATTGTCTAGGACAGGATGCCAAAGCATCTGGATACTTGGAAACATTCTGATAATTAACTCTGTGTTTCACATTTTGTCATGGAGACCCCACATGAGTTGAAAGGAAGGGAGGGAGGAAGAAAGGGAGGGAAGGAAGGAGGGAGGGAGAGAGGGAGGGAAGGAGGCCAAAGGAAGGAAGGAAATTCCCATAATAAAACCATGAATAGTGAAGAACAGCTACCACTTCCTTAACTGAAAACATGTTTGGGGTCTACAGCAGTGTCACAGAGACACTTCGTAAGTGACTCCCCTGTTAATTGATGTGTAAGACAGTAATGACATTAGAACACGGAATACCTCTGGGTGTTAAGTTGAGCAATTTATGTAAGTTAGGATAGGGCACTGATCTTCACTCGTGAATCAAGACCCCGTTCCATTAGTCCAATCAATTCTGTGGCTATGGCCAGCATCGAAAGAGAATAGAACAGCACAGGCTATATCTGAGTACCCTGGATGTAGATCAGGAAGTAGTATTTTTTAAAATAGTAGTTTCTTTATATGTATAAACACGTGTGTACTGGTTCAGAATAGCATGTGTTTCTTACTGTGGGTCAAGTACAATGGAAGCTCAAAAGCCCTGGTTGAGCAGGTCCAACATCTCACGTATAAGAGTAGAAAGACATAATCTGGCAACAAGCTGTTATGCAAGAATTATATCAAAAAGCATCCTTCTATCGTTGGTTTGATTTGCCTGTATCTGAGCAAAACACTGTCTCGGCTCTGCCTCTATCCTTATCTTTCAAATGCTCAGCAACCAGCAAACTCACCACGATTCCTCAAGAAAAAACAAAAAACAAACAAAAAAACCCCTCTGATTTCAGATGATACCTTATAGGGAAAGTTCATCGATGGCCCTTTTGCAAAATTAAAATGCACCAAATGCCTGATACATATTTATGCATCAGCTGCTTTTATTGAGGTGCAGCAACCAAACAGACATCATTTGGGGAAAATGTTCCATCCAATCTCTAGCCAAACAGTGGATCACAACGTAAGTTTCCAGCACAGCGGCCAACTTAGTTAGAAACCACCTTGCTTCTTCGTCCAGTTGCCAGTCGCTTCAGACTGGTAGGCAGGTTGACCCGGCCTCCGCGAAGCCCTTACCCCTTCGCAGTCAGGTTGGACACATGCTGTTTATGTGGGGTGAGTGGCTCTCGGTGCGGCCTTTCAGGCCCTGGTTTTGATGTTCCGTGATGAATCCAGCTCCTGCCACCTAGATTTTAATATTCATTGTTAACTTGAGGAGCTGACACGGACGGGACGAGATTTCATTAGGAGCCTCTGAACTTCCACCAGTTAGAGGAGTGGAGCAATAGATTTCACCCAAGAACATTCTTAATGTTATGTCAGAGCCCAATTGATCTGATGGACTTTTAATGACTTCACTGATGATAAGGGAGATCATGACTTAGACCTGCTCCCACCGGTGTGGAAAGGTTGATGGCAATTTGCATGGTCTGATGAGATCTGAAGTGGAAGGAAATAGACTTGTGAGTTCCAAGAGATTGTCCCCTGCAGAGGGGCCCTGATGCACGGGCGGCCGGGCACGCCGACCCCCGGGCACGCGTGCTCTTCATCCTGCACGTCTCAAGTCATCTGAGCACGTCTGGGAAAGGTGTGTCCGCCAGGAAAGCGGTCAGGCCGAGGCTGGCCTCACACCGGGTGTGGGACGACCTGGAAGTGCGCTGGCTGAAGGCGGGCTGGGGAGGGAGAGCGAAACGGTCTCCCCGCCGGTCCAGACCACTCAGGCGGCTAAGAGCCCCGTGCAGCCTGGGGAAAGCACTTCTCACTGGCATTTTAAGCCGATAGGAGGTTTCGCTGGACATTATCACCTGGAGTGCCCAGTAATGGGTAATGGAGCAGGGAAAGGAGTTCTGCGTTTCTGATTAATATTTACCAAAGTCTTTGCGGGTTTTTTCCTCAAATGTTAACGCCAGATCCAGTTGAACAAAAAGGACACTGTGGGTTGAATTATGGTATTGTGCCCATCAAATCCTGCCTCCTCTCTGCTTGGCTTATGATGAATACCACGCTTTAATAGCAGGCTGGTGTTCGTGAAGAACTTATTACGGAGGCTAAGAGGAAGCCAGGAATGAAGGAATGCCCAACTGGCAGCGATCAGTCACCCCCTTTTAAAGATGAACTGATCCTTCTTCTTAAAGTAACAGTTCAGACGAAGGTCTCAGACATAAATATGCAAAGCGTCGGAGCAATTACGGTTGCCTGCTCCGGTTAGCATCTCCGTGCATGCTGGGGGAGAAGATGAATCCCACCCTTCAAGCCGAGGTTGCCTCGAGGAGAGCGGCGCGCGCTCCTCTCCGGGGAAGGGCCGCTATTAAACAAAGGTTAATTATTGGCACCCGCGGAATAATAATATCCTAACGCAAGAGGACAAAGTCGCATCCGGTTAAAGATGTCCACACTCTGGGAGGCAATATTCAAAGCAGAGTCACTCCAGGAAGAGCTAGTTAATGAAAGGGTGCCTGGGAGCGAAGGGGTGACGTGACCCAGAGCCCGCTGCGGTGGCCTCGCAGACTCGCCGAGCCTTTTTTAGTTCACCTCTGGCCTTGTCATTCTGGGCCCGCAAGCCCAGTTTCTCGGTCCTGACGCTTGGGGCACGCTGGTTCTCCGCTTGGAGGATGCTTGATAGCAGCCCTGGCTGCTGCCCACTGCGCAGCCGTGGTACCGGCTTCCCGCTTTGTGACACCCAACAGTGTGCCCTAAGGGGCAAAATCTGCCCCTGAGCTGTGGAGACACCCGGGTGCCTACAGAAAGTCACTTCTCTTAACAAGCGCCCAGAGCTCTTGGTCTCTTGGCCTTGTGGCCCATGGACACTAACACACTCCTCCCACTCTCGCTGAAAGGTCCCAGGAGCCATACTCGCCCCTCGTCCTCCCCGATGCTTTTCCCTTGTAGACCCTGCCGTTCTCGGTGCCTAGAACGGAGCCTGAACCAGACCCTCAAGCGCCAGGACCCTCCTCCCACCGGTCTCCGTCTGCCAAGACCTGTCGCAGTGAGCTCACCTTCAGAAGCCTTCACGTTTGTCGCAGGGGTTGAGTGGTGAACTTGGGAGCTGGACCAGGTTCGGTGCCCCCTGCTGCACAGGCTACGGCAGGACCTTGGGCAGGACTCTTCAACCTCTTCGTACCTCAGTCTCCTCATCTGTGGAGAGGAGAGAAGGCGGCCGCATTTCACAGGTCATGGCAAGGACACCTGGGAAAAGCCCCTGGCACGTCATAAACGCAGCCTCACGTCTGTTAGCGGACCTTGTGGTGTGAAGGTCCCTCATCAGCAGACGTGGTTTGTAGTCTCGGTTTCCCATGCGCATCCTTTCGTGGCTGCATTTCCTGAACCAGAATCAAGGCCTGTCATGTGAAGCTCAAGGACAGTAAGCCAGAGTTCTGGAAACTGAGCCTCAGAGAAGCCTCAGACGAATAGCTGTCGGAACTGCGGCTCATGTGTGTGCATGCATGTGCACACACGTGTGTGGGCCACACATTCCTCCCTTACATCATGCGTGTTTGGGACCACATCCTCCTCACTGCTGGCATGTAGGGAGCCCCTGTCTAATCTCTGTTGACTTGCATTCTTGTTTCTTGAGAGGAAAGTCTCTTTAAGAACCTGCTCTCACTTTAGGACCCTCTAAGTCCCTTTTGTCCTTCAGTGAAGGAAAGTGTGGCCTTTGCAAATGCTAATTTCTCAAAGCTGGCTCTTCACCTCCTACCAGTGCACGGGGTGAGATTCTTACTTCAGGACCTAGCCGAGTGCTTTTAGAAACATCATTGCAGGTCCACCTGGGGAGCGGGATTAAAATGCAGGCTTAATCAAAAATTCTGGTGGCGGGGCCTGAAAATCTAAGCGTTTAAAAGCATCCCAACTGATGTGTATGCCCACTGATTTTGAAAACCACAACGTTAGAATAAATCAGCAAAAGCTGTCACCTTGGCCCGGTGGCTTGGTGAGGGCGTCATCCCAGACACGGAACAATGGTGGCAGGTTCAGTTCCCGGTCGAGGTGCTTATGAGAGGCAACCAATGTCCGCCTGTCTGCCTGTCTGTCTGTCTGTCTGTCTGTTTCTCCCCTTCCCTCTCTCTGTCCTCCCTCCCTTCCTTCCTCTCTTCCTAAAATCAACAAACATATCCTCAGGTGAGGATTTTTTTAAAGCGTAGTGGTTCTCTGACATCACAGGAAGCCTCAGTGCTCCTGAGCCTGGAAATGCTGCCGTGTTCATGAGGAAGGTAGACTTAGTTCCCCTGTGCTTTGTGTCCTGCTCTGGATCATACAAATTGCACACGGGCAGGGTTTTTTGGTGTTTTGTTTTGTTTGTTTTTAAAGAAAGGATTACATCCTTATTCCATATTCCACAACTCTTAAAAACAAGCCTCTGTGGGGCACGGGGCTAGAGGTTTGCCATCCCAGCTGGAAGGGGGCATGTGCTTCTGGCAAAGCCAAGGACAACAGGGACAGCTGACGGGTTCTGAGAATCATCTCAGAGCATCGGGAGTGGAGACTGACTTCGAAGCATCCTTTATGGGGACGGCTGTGTGACCAGGTGCACGCAGAGGGTTCCACATGGCCCCAGCCTGTCAGGACACTGGTGCATGCTTGAGTGTCTCCCAGAAGCAGGGAATTCTCTACCCCTGTCTGCTCATGGACGGTGAGTCTCCCAGTACACAGACCTGCGTTCTGGTTCCGTTAAGTTTTCCCACAACCCAGAATCTGCGTCGTGTCCTCCAGACAGCAGAGCCCCACGCCCATTGTGATTGACTTAAGAAACAAGAGCAAAGTGTCTTCCTTCAACATCCTTGTGTGCCAATAATTTCACACCGTTGAGTTCCTTCGAAGAAAGTAACTCTCCCTTTTGATGCCTCCCCCAGTACACAAATGACGGTCAGGTAGATTTTTGCAGGATCGTTGTCCAAATGGAGTTGCTTCAGATAGAACTGACTTCTCTTTTCCTCCCAACTTTTCCCTTCTCCTTTCAAACATGTTTACATCTCAGTTTTTAACGATAAGTAGATACATTATTGAAGTGCGTAAGTGCATTCCCTGCCTCCGTTTCCTCATCTTAGATGGGTGTAAATGTAGCATCTCCCCCATAGGGTTTTGTGAGGATGAAGTAAGTTTAGAGCTAAAGGGAGCAGCTCACTTGCGGTCAGCAAATAGCTGCATGGAGCGCGTGTCCGTCTCTGCGACCTGTCCTCTGTCTTCGTCTGCTTTCCTCTGCACACGCGCTCCCTTTGAAAGCCATCCTCACCTGCGTCCTGTCCTTCGTTGGCAGCCTCTCCAACGAAGGCCTCATTCTCCCCATTCACCCCGTCCGTGTCCGCTCGCCCTTGGCCAACCCAGCAGGCCCCTCTGGGCTTTCTGATGGCCTGTGCCACCTGTGACCTCCCTTCCGTGCCCAGCCCCTGAGCATGCTGCCATCATGCGCCGACTTGGGTTACCCTTTCTTCTAGTCGCACGTTCACCGTTCACCACGAGGTTATACTGGCGTCTCCCCCTTTAAAAGAATTGTTCTCTGGTTGTTGCTGGCATTTCCTGATGACAATAGGAAACAGAAACTCGGAGCCTTAGAAGTTCACGCCTGATCTACGCTGTGGCCCCGTAACCGCCATGGCTCCTGGGGGCTCCATCCTGGGTTCTCACCTCCTGCCGTCTCTTTAGACCCAGACATCTCAAAATAACAACCTAACCCACAGAATGTTCTGTGATAGCATCACGATATTTAATTCTAAACATTAGTTTCTCTCCTTCCATCTCTTCACCTAAAATCCCATTTGTAGCTTCCTTAGGAAAATCTGAGCACCTCACCACTCAAGACCTAGTTTTCAGGTGACCGTGGCCAGCTGAAGCTGGGCGTGTGGCTTCCCTCATGGCGACATACCCTCACTTCATTGTCACTCGAAGCCGCCTTGACTTAAGTCTGTTAATGGCCGGTCCCTCCCGGCAGCTGGGGCTGTCATTCCTGCCCAGCTGTGGGTATGCCATGGCTCCACCAAACAAGAAGGCCCAATTTATACCCCTCCTAGCCTGGCCCTCCCCCCACCACCGAGCTTCCCCACATGTTCCAGCAAATCCCGGCCTCGCGCTGGCCCCGCTGGGTGCCCTGACCGGGCACAGCTGTGACCTTCAGGACCCCGTGTTCCACCTGCGTGTCTGAGTGCAGAATTCTGAAGGAGAAAAAAAGCTCTGCGCTAATCAATGCGCGGTGGCATGCTAGTTGAGAATCATTGTTCTATAAGGAGGATCTAGTTACATAATAAAAAATATAGAAGCTGATGTTGTGAGCAAGGAAGGCAGGTCGATACTGTTAGAGCCATTGAGACGCGAGGTAAAGA
This sequence comes from Noctilio leporinus, assembly GCA_004026585.1. NCBI lineage: Eukaryota > Metazoa > Chordata > Mammalia > Chiroptera > Noctilionidae > Noctilio > Noctilio leporinus. The sequence continues at coordinate 360,615 of PVIW01000087.1, read as the reverse complement.
GGACTGGAAACGCAGCTGCGGGGTGTGGAAATGGAGACCACAGTGAGCCCAAAGGCTATTGCAGAGGAAAGTGTGGGGACAGATGAGACGGAAATTCAGTGCTCAAACGCAGGTACAAAACCTAAAATAAAGCTGCACAAGGAGCCTGAGGGTTGAGTTGGAGGCAGAGACTTGGGGAACCATCGATGGTTCTGGAAGGTACGGCTGTGGTCCGTTTTTGGTGTATTGAGTCAGATGCCAGCCAACGCCTAAATAGATCATGTGAGATCGGAGGTAATAGGTGGAGAAGCAAAAAGTGGCCCTGAGATGCCACTTTAGAAGCCACCCACACTCAGGTGGGTTCCAAGCTCCTCTCTCTGAGGGGGGCTGAAGAGAGATCGGAGGAAGGAAAGCGGGAGAAAAATGGAGCCTGGGAAGAAGTCGGAGGTCAAGGGAGAAGAAATCAAGAGGATAGTTTGCAGTGCAGGGAAAGTGTTAGCGTGGTCCTCTGCCTGAGGAAGAATGGATTTGACCGGGAATAGGTCCTTCGTTCATTCGTTCATTCAATCAGTCAATAGATACTGTGCATCTGCTGCCTTCCAGAAGGTGTGCTGGGAAGAACCAGCCATCCACTGTGGAGTCTGTCCAGCAGGGGAGCCCGGTTTTGCTACAGCAGCCCTCAACTCTCTGTGGCTTAAAATAACAAAGGTTTATTTCATACCCACGCCAGGGGCTCCCATTCCGGGCCCAGACTGATAAAGTAGCCACCCTTTGAAATGTGAGAATGTGAAAGCAGATCAGTGGCCACCTCTCACGGCTTCAAGGGGACAGCCAAGTGCAGTTCTAGCTCCTGTCTGCAGAGAGGCGAACGGGGACACTTGTGGGCAGCACCCCCCGCCCACCCCCCAACTACCCCAGAGACAATTTCAGGGAAGAGTGGGTGACATTCACAGCCCTGAAGAGTTACACTTTATTTCCTTAAGCCAAGGATAACAACGCGGTTTCTGGGTCCAGGGCAGAATGCAAATGCAGGTGCCGGGCCAGGGCTGTCCCCTCCTCTCCTCTCAGTCCACCACCCCAACCCACGGTGAACAGGCAGCCCCCAAAAGACCGTAACCTCCACCTGATGAACGCGTCACTTGGACCAAGGGTAGGCAAGAGGCCCTTGCCGGCCACACCTTGGTGCTGCCTATGGGAGGGACAGCACTACCTGGTCCCACCCCGAGGTGCTGCAAAAGCATCAGTCCCACCCCCCTGGGAGCTGAGAGTCATGGCAGGAGGTGGGCCTTCCCCTCTCCTGTCAACAGGACCCAGCCACAGCCCCAGGCCCGATGTGGTGGCATTAATAGGGCTGAGCCAGGGAGGAGGAAGCCAGGTGGGACCAGTCAGTAGAGGGCGGGCAGTGAGTGCTGATCCCACCCTGGGGACCGTGGCAACACCGTGAGCCAGGGCTGTGACCCGGTGCCCTTCACTCACAAAACTCAGAGTCAGAGACAAAATGAAGCTGGTGACCCCAGAGCCCCCGCTGAGAGTGGGCCCTGTGCTCCGGGACCACCCTGGGCCCCTTGTCACACCCTGGTTTTTACCAGAAGAGCAGGTCTCCCTTCCTCCCTGTCACTTTGTCCTCTCTCTACGTCTTGTGTTTCTCGTAACAGTTGCCCTTGACATCATATTCAGATTAGGGGTCATCCTAACAGGAAATTCATTTTTAACAGAACATAAATCCCCACCGACTGAGGTCACATGAATGCACTTGAGAATAACCTAGTCTTTATTAATAGTCTTCCCCCGAGCTATTGGACGCTGTCACTCCCAGGTTCGGGCCCGGAAAGGGAGGGGTGAGGTGGGGCGAACGCACCGTCCACTTTCCAAGTTGTATAGCTTGCAAGTTTGAGACTTGGTCAAGTCTAAGCGTCAGCTTGCAGTGAGATCGCATAAGGCCTGGGAGGGGCAGCCCGCAGAAGTCACGCGTCAGGGAAACGGACACAGCCGGTCCCCCACTTCTCCCCAGCATTGGATCTGGTGGCAGAGAATTGCTGACAACAGATTGGCGGACTCAACATCAACTGAGACGGAAGCAAGAGCGATGCTCGCTGACATGATCAGCAATTCTTGGATGGGAATTTCCTTGCTTTTTTTCTTTCCTTTTCTTTCTTTCCAAAATTTGTTTATGTGCTGCCCTGTGTGCTTGGCCATCCTTTATCCCATTGCTGTTTATCTCCCCGAAATAGTTTTGCGTATCTAACCATACTAAATCCGCTTATTTATTGTTTGTTTATCTCTGTTGGGTGCATCAAATGTTTGTTTATGAGCCAGTCATGGATCAAAAATGCACCTGATGGCTGCTTGCCTCCTTCTTTTGCTGACCTGTGCCCGGCAGGGCTTCACGGGTGCCTGCGACACTCAGATCGTGGAAGTCTCTGGGTAGATGTGACCACTTAGAAGTCCTGAGGGAGGATCAGCGTACCTAACAGGCCAACAGAGTTCCTCTGCACCCAGAAGGTGCCATAATTCTCAGAAAGAATGTGCCCTGGAATTGCCTTTGCGTGTGTTTTTGAACAATGGGAGTCTGGCAGTTCTTAGGAGCAGGCTAATCCCCTCTTAACTGCTCTCAGTACCCACTCCTCCTCTTATCACAGACCAGCTTCAAACTCTTATAGTGTTTGAAGCAGCGTCCCTCAGAGTGCCTGCAGTCCGTGAACCCATCCAGGACTGTCTCATTTGCCTGGTTCTCGCTCAGCATGGGCTGCTCCACACTTAGCACAATGGCTGAAGGACAACAAGAGGTCCATGGACATTCTTGAGTGGGCGATGACACACTTGGCCCCCTTTGTACCAGGCCTCTCTCTTTTTTCCCCCTAATCTCATAAATTTACGCCTGGGCTAATCAAATTGACCTACCTGTGGTCTTTGGACAGGTGTGCACAAAACATCCATGAAGAGATGTCCTCAGACTTTGGAGCCAGGCACACCTGTGTTGTACCTAGCCTCGAGCCTTATTAGCTGTGAAACCCAGGAAATATCCTGAAACACCTGAAGTCCATCCCCTCGTCTGTAAAGTGCAAGAGTATATGATCCTCCCCCACCCTCCCATCACATGCGCAGGGTCATGTGATGAAGGTGAAATGAGGTGATGAGGATGTATTGCTGAGTAGTCAGCAAGCGCTTAATAAACAGTAGCTGTCACCCTGCTGTTCCCACCGCCACGTGGCCAGATTAGATCTGGGGGACACGTGCGGCAGCGTGTCCACTTGTGCGGCCGCGGGCAAGCATCGCAGTGGACGCTTCGTGGTGTGCTGCCTCTAGTGTTTCTGCTGTTCCGGGTCTTCCCCAAACACCTGTGTGGTTGCACAGGCCCCATTGCCACTAAAGGCCCCCAGAGTGCAGGCAGTGGCAGGGAAAGGAGCTGCGGTAACTCTCGGGCCTTCTGCCTGAATCCCTGTGCGCCTGCAGCAAGTTCGGAGCAGGGCGGTGCTCACTCACTAAGTCCCAGTTCCCAGCGCGTTGCAGCAATTCCGGAGTCTGGACCTGGGGGGCAGGAGCAGGCCTGAGTTGGGCTTCACACGCTCAAGCGTCTTCCTTGCATGCGGGAACGTTATTTCTCAGTGGCGCATCCCTGCAGGGGCCAGATCTGATGCATCTCTTTGGCCCTGCGACCTACCAGGCTTCCACGTTCATGCGCTTCGCCTTCCACAGACACTCCGGGAGGCCCTGCTGTCGGCCAGGCCCCGAGGTCTGTTTGGAAACACAAATGAGGTGTTTGTGTTTGTGAACCTCACCTTCTAGACAAGAGAGGCCATAAATAAATGCTCTGACGTTAGGTGCTCCTTGGTGCCATGGCAGGAAAAAGTCGTCAGAGGCAAAGAACCAGAGAACGAACGAAGCGGGAAGGGCTTGCAGGCATCTCCACCGAGCTGAGAACCAGGTGCCACGTGGAGGCAGCCACACGAGTATTTAGGAGAAAGTTTTCCCGGAAGGGGAGCCAACAGGTCACTTAGGGAGCTTAGGGAATGTCATCAACCAGTCACCTTTTAAAACGCCACAGTCGAGGCAAAAAGCGAACACCTGGGTACCACGTGGAGTGCACGGTGCTCTTGGTTCTCAGGTTTCGGCCGAGCCGTGAACTAACTCAGTGTACTTCTCTCCGTTGAACCCCACCTTCCCACGGCTTCCTCCGTCCACCTGTCTCCCCGTTCCTAGCGGAAAGCCAGGCAGTACGAGGAGTCGTATTTCCATGGAGTCATGTGGCACCACAACACAGTGGGGCCCGCGGGGCAGTGGCAGAATGGCCGGCCGCTCGAGAGAACTGCGGAACTGGGTAGCCGCGGTCCTGCTGTCCCGCGCAACCGTTGGGGAGACACGCCCGGGATGTGCCGCCCGTATGGTGACCGTGAGCCCCGACAGTTACTGAGCCTGCGGCAGGGCCAGTTGCAAGGGAGATGCCTTTTAAGGGTGAAATACACCGGGGATTTCAAGGACAGCGAGGAAGGAAATGGCTGTGAAAGATTCCATTAATACCTTGCTGTAGTAATTACAGGTAAAAATGACATTTTGAGTACATTGCGTTCAATAAGATATAGTATCAAAATTAACTTGTTACCATTGTACAGCGTGGCTGCTGGGAAATTTTAGATTATGCAGGTGGCTCATAGGTAAGCTCACTGACAGCTTGCTGGCCGCGAGGGTGTCCTTAGGATAAGGAAGGGACAGCCAAGTGGCTCCTAGTTGAATCCTGAGCACTTCCCGTTGTTTGAAGCCACTATGCCTTATTTTGTCTTGTTTTCCATAAGCCCCTCGATCTCAGTCTTCTCTAGGTCTCCCTCCAACAGCCAAAGGTTCCCACAAAACCAGTTGCCCCCACCCCGCACCCCTTTTAGATCATTGAGGTCTGAATAGTTTCCTTCCACCCCTACAATTCTCCTCCCATCATTCCCGTTTCCTCGCCCCTACATGGTACACACGTGGGTGTAAATCTTCACATTCTAAAGTGAAGAGGCAAAGAAACGGGAGCCCTTTGAAGTGAGTCTCTTTTCAGGTAATTTTCCTGCACCGAGCAAGGTGCACCAGTGAGCTCGATAATCACCCCCAATGTAATTGAAAGATTTCAGAAGTCGAACTGGAAGCATTTTTTGTCAGGGTTTATTGCAAGGATCTGTATCTTTAAAAAAAAAAAGTTTATCGAAGTTCTATGACAAGAAGATAAATTATGGAACTGTAAGAACGGAGGAAATAAATGGATTCTGGAGACTGACAAACAGGGCAAATGATGAGAACATATAATTTTAGAACACACAAAAAAAAAGGTAACTAAATTTGAAAAATTGCATTAGTATATCATTTTCTGTATATGAGCTATTAGAGGAAAAAAGTGGAAATTACACCCTGTAACAAAGTAAAAATGTTTTCAGTGTTTAAAGGTAATTTTGTAATACTGCTACTATTACTTAAACTCTTACCTCTTATAAAAATCTGAAGACAGGACCCCTGGTGATATTTCCTGTGTCTTAGGCAAAGTGCAACAATTTGAATTCCATTCAAATACATTTGTATTTTGCCAAGTGCTATCAAGCCCTGAGTTGCATAATTTGCCACATAAGTGAAATAGATACTTTTCCTCCACCCATTTATCACTCGCCTGTGGGCTTCATTACTGACAATCAAATCATAGAAGATGTACAAAATTGTCATGATGCACTTACTTTTTCATGATATTTGATACAAATAGTACTCCTTTACAAATGGCCTTTTTTCCCCTTTATTTGCCACGACATTTTTACTGTCTTTTCGAATCTTGCTTCAGTTCCAGTGATGGACTCCCCATCCACCCACCCCACCCCCAGCAAATATGTAGGACTCCTTCAAAAACATATACTGGGTATTCCTAGTGGGAGAAAATTAAAGATATTTCAGACAAAAGCAAATGGTTCACAAGTAGTTCTTTAACTGTCACTTCCTAGGTATGGGCATGCATGTGTATGTGGACTATATGAAGGTGTTTATGAAAACAATAGATTCTATCTTAAGTTTTCTCTCTTCTGAAATCCTGTACATCCTGTCACCAAATTATTTTAAGGATGAAATGTAGAGTCACAACATCAAGTGCCCAAAATCTGGCCAGAAAAAGTAAATGAGGTAGTGGGCTAGAAATGCATAGTCCACTTGGTCTAGCTTTTCTTTCTCTCCTTTGAAAGCCTCATGGGTACAGAAAACAGATTCAGGAACAAGGACAATGATAATGTCCTTGACATTATCATTGTTTTATAAATTGCTTTATAGCAATTTCTTGCTGTAAATGTGGCAGTGGGTCACTCCACATTTAATTGGCAAGGCTATAGAGAACAGTGGGGACTGTGGTAAACTGAAGAACACATTGCCTAGAGGAAGCAGCTGCCCCCTGGTCCAGTTTAGGGTTCCATAAGAAATGCTGACTTAACTCTGGCCCTTTGCAGCCTGCAGACGGCCAGAGTGTGGCTTTTATGGAAGGGTCTTCTCCTGGGGTCCAGGGTAGCCAGGTCACCAGGAAAGGGGAATGGATGGAATCTGTCTCCAACCTCATTACCCCTGTACTCTCCCTCCTAGGGTATGAGGTCGTTTGTCAATACATGTCACTTAAAATTCTTGTACGTCAGCTGCCCATAGCCCCACCTCTCTCAGCAGTGCAGGTGGTGTTGGGTGTCGAAAGGGCTCTTTCCCTGGTCAGCAGCCATCACATCGCCATCAACTAGTGAGTCTAGTCTCAGGGCAACAAACTAAAGATCTAAAAGGAGTGTCCCTTTCATTGTTTAGACTACAAGTTTATTTCTATTTTCAGCCAAGGGAACAAAACTTTTTAAAAGTATATTTTATCGATTATGCTATTAGAGTTGTTCCAGTTTTCCCCCTTTTACTCCCCTCTGCCTGGTATCCCCATACCCTCCAGTAATCCCCCCTAGTTCATGTCCACGGGCTGTGCATTTAAGGTCTTTGGCTTCATTTCCTATACTTTTCCTATACTTCATTTCCTATACTGTTCTTAACATCCCCCGTCTATTTGTTTCTACCAATTGTGCTTCTTTATTTTTTCAATTATTTTTTCAATTGTGCTTCTTGATCCCTGCACCATTTCCCCTTTTCTGCCCCTTCACCCTCCCAGCCGATAACCCTCCAAAAGATCCCCCATACCTATGATTCTGTTCCTGTTTTGGTTGTTTGCTTAGTTTGTTTGTTGTTGTTGTTTTTGTTAGATTCAGTTCTTGATAGTTGTGAATTTATTGCCTTTTTAATGCTTATGGTTTTGATCTTTTTCTCTTTTAAAATTTTAAAATTTGTTGTTTTATTACAGTTGTTGATCTTTTTCTTAAATAAAATCCCTTTAACATTTCGTGTAATAATGGCTCTGTGATAGTGAACTCCTTTAGCTTTACCTTGTCTGGAAAGAAATTATCTGCCCTTCTATTCTAAATGATAGCTTTGCTGGCTAGAGGAATCTTGGTTGTAGGTTCTTGCTTTTCATCACTCTGAATACTCCTGGCCAGTCCATTCTTGCCTGCAAAGTTTCTTTTGGGAGCTTGTAGCTAACTTTCTGCTTTTCACTTGCTGCTTTTAAGATTCTCTCTTTATTTTTAAACTTTGGTATTTTAATGATGATGTATCTTGGTATGGTCCTCTTTGGGTCTAGCTTGTTTGGGACTCTCTGTATTTCCTGGACTTGTATGTCTATTTCCTTTGCCAAATTAGGAGTTTTCTTTCATTTTTTTTTTTCAAGTAAGTTTTCAATTTCTTGCTATTCCTTTTCTCCTTCTGGCATCCCTGTGATTCAGATATTGGCTCTTTTGGAGATGTTCCAGAGGTTCCTAAGCCTCTCCTCATTTTTTCAATTCTTATTTCTTCTTTTTGTTCTGGTTGAATGTTTATCTCTTCTTTATGTCCCAAATCTTTGGTTTGAATCCCAGCTTCCTCCACATCTCTGCTGGTTTCCTGTGGATTATTCTTTATTTCACTTAGTGTAACCTTAATTTCTTCCTTTATTTTACTTATGGATGGATTGATTGATTGATTACCATACTCAAGGAGTTCCCTGAGCATCCTGAAAACCAGTGTTTTGAACTCTGCATCTATTCCCATTTCACTTAGTTCTTTTTCTGATGTTTTGTTCTGTTCTTTCATTTTGGCCGTATTTCTTTGTCTCCTTGATTTGGCAGCCTCCCTGTGTGTGTTTTTGTTATATTAGGTAGAGCAGCTTTTGACCTTCTGTCTTAGTAGTGTGGCCTATTGTAGAAAAGGTGCCTGTAAATTGTGTGCAGTGGGACCTTGAGTAATTGTCAGGATGGAGCCACCCGCTTCACCACTATGTGGCTTGTGACAAGGGCTTGGAGAGAGGACAGTGCCACCGCTTGGTTTCTGGTGGCTTACCCAGTGCTCACCCAGTTTCCAGTCACTGCCCTCCAGCTGCCGCCCCAGTGGTGAATCCCAGGGCGGGTGGGTTTACATACTTTCTAAGACCATGAGGGCCCTTTAAACAGCAAAAATGCTGCAGTTTCTTCTGCCGTCCCAACCCCCACTGTTTCTACAGCCAGAGGTACTGGGGCTTTATCTTCCCGGTGCTGGAACCCTGCGCGGTCTGACTTGGGGCTGGGATTGCTCACCCCAGGTTACTCCTCCCGTCCGTCCTTCTGCTGCTGCCGCCACCTCACCACCCCACCTCTCCCCAGTACCACGCCACCTCGCCTCCCGCCTCTGTGATTCTGACCCTCCTACATGCCAGATGAATGCGGCTTCTTTAAATCCTGGCTGTCAGACGTCCATGCAGCTCCATGTTCTGGTGGTTCTGGGTGTTTCTAGTTTTGACATCTGGTTGTAGTTCTTTCTATACTATACTTGTCCTCACCCATACATGGAGGAGAAGTATGTCTACCTATGCCTCCATCTTGATCGGAAGTCCTTGAACAAAACATTTTAACTTGTTTGTTGGAGTCTAGTCCTCTAAGTAGCAATCCAGATACTATGCCAACCCAAGACGTTTGGCAGGACGAGAGAGGCAGCTCTCTGGGAAAACAGATGGCCCCTTGGGTTACGAGACACATCTGTCACACTCACGGAGCTCTCTGTGGCCTCTGGGCCATGTTCGGAGCACAGGTGAACATTTCTGCGGGGCTGCTTCACTATCCTGGCGGCCCAGGCTCACCGGAGCCATTTTATCCCCAGGGCGTTGGCTTTCATTAGAGCTGAACAGTTTTCCTTCCTTGCCTGTCTGTCCTCCTTACAACCCAAGAGTTAGTTATCTCTTCTTTACCTGGGGTGGGGGCCGGGCAGAAGGGGACAGGAAGGCCTGGCTAATTCCTTTTTCATTGACTTCTGTTCCAGACCCTCTGAGTTTCTCTGGGGCTTAGGCTTTTGCAGACAAAAGCTAAGGAGAGGTGGAGGGTATGTCTCCATTGCAGCTCCACATCCCTTCCCTGGGGCAATGAACATGACCGATAACTGCATAACCAGATAGAGACAAGACTCAGGTTAATATCTCAGGAAGGTATCCCATTGCAGTAACAATTCCAGCTCCTCCAGCCACCTCTGCTTTTTGGACACCAACTTTGTGCTAGAGGCTTGCGAGGCATCTTCTGCTTTATTTTTCAAGATAAGCCTATGAAGTAATTATCATCTGTATCCATTATCTATTGACAGAACAGTGTTGCATAATAAATGCTCCCGAACATCAGTGGCATAAAATACTACGCCTTTATTTAGCTCATCAGCCTGTGTGGGGGTCCAACTGGGACTAGGGAGGTTGGGGTCCGCTCCCAGGTCAGCCCAGAGGCTCTGCCGGTCTTGGCTGGGTTCACTCACAAGCTTGGGGTGGGCTAGCTGTTGGCTGGTGCAGGACAGCCATGGCGGTGACAGCTGGGACGACCCTCACCACCCTGCAGGCCAGCCTGTGTATTTTCTTTTTGCAGCAATGGCAGATGGGAAAAGTGAGCAAGATGGGTCACGTAAATCATTTTCAATTTCATGTTTTACATCATGTTTTCTGACATTTCGATAGACCGCCTGAGTGACATGCCACACTGGAAGTAAGAAGCGGGACACAACACAGTTAGCTGGCTAGGGCCGTCCGCAGAGCGGGGGCCAAAATATAGGGCCCCACTTTCTGGATTGGAAACTGAACTGGAAGCGTTTGGCCTGGAAGGGGGTGGGTGCGCTTTGAACCCGTGCTTGCTGGACTCCAAGGCTGTGCCCCTAACCACATGATCCTGTCACCTTAATGTTTAAAAGGAGCTCGTAAAAACGACTCTCCATGTTCAGGCAGCCTCTTCCAGGCCAAACGGAGTGTTGAGTAATTGCCTGCTTAATATGGTTGATAGAGAAAGCAAACTTCAAGCCAAAACACTCTAATTTTCCCTAAACATATGTAATCATCTTAATTTTCTCTTTGCCTCTGTTGACAGAGCTTGGGGAAGACAACTCCTTTTTAGCACCAGCCAGTGTCTCCCCGGGAAGCAACATGCTAGGAAATGGGTTGGCATTCTTTCCTTCTAAAAATATGTATGTATTGTGTAATTGCACATCTTTCCTGGGCTGGCCCCTCCCTCCCCAGGGGTCTCTTCTGCTTGGCATTGTTCTTTCCCCAGGGCTCCAGACCCTCGTGCCCTCCTGCAGCGAGGTTATTGTGTCTTGGGCGACTGGTGGCCCAGGTTTCCTTCCCGTCAATCCCCTGTGTGCACGTGGGGCTGAATTTCATACACAGTGAAGAAGCTGGCTGAGCGGCCCTGCCTTCGAGACGGGAACGAGTTTGCTGACAGGGAATTGGTTTGGGCCACAGGGCAAGCCTGGGAGGCTGACAGCCTTTTCAAAGGCTGAAACGCCAACCCAGCATCAGGATGAGTTTCCTCTGTGGGTTGACATGACTAGAAGCTGGCCAGCTCCACTTCCCGGGCGGTCCCACGTTTTAGGGTATGATGTGAGGTCCTAACCACAGATGCCAGAGAAAGCAGCGTCCGTAACAACAAATTTCCTGAACGCCTATCACTCGTCAGGAGAGGTGCTGAACTCTTCCCTGCGTTTCATCTCCGCAGCCACCCTAAGGCTGCGACACCACTCGCTGCCCATCCTGCAGCTCAGGACGGCTCCTTTCCTGGGGCCCGGCTGCCAGCCAGTGGGTGCCGGGCACGGCCAGGGCCGGCTCCGCGCGTGTGCTTAAGAGCAGGCTAGGTGAGCTCTGCGGAGAGCCAGGTGGCGAATAATTTAGGCCTGTGTACACCGTTTGGTCTCAGCGGTGGGGACTCCGCCCTGCCACTGCTCCACAAAAGCAGCCCGAGACAACGCGTTTGCACGTGGGCACGGCCGTGCGCCGGTGAAACTACTAATACAAACAGGCCACACGCTGGGCTTGCCTTGCCCCCCTTCCCCCCCAAGCTGTATCACTTTGGTCACCTTGCGAAGCTTCTCTTTAGCCTCAGTTTTCCTGTCTCAGAAAGGAGAGCGGCAGTGATTATAACACGTGCTTTATGGGGCGGTTGTGAAGACTGAGTGGCTATCGCACGGGAAGCATTGTGGCTAGAACTCCCGATACTGTGAGAGGCAGCCGGGGAGTGAGGGGAAGAGCTCTTCCTCCTGGGCTTTGAGCTGGTCTGTCCCACTTACCCTCTGGGTGGTCTTGGGCAGGTGACAATTCGAGTCTCAGACTCCTTGGTACTGTGGAGGAAAATGAAAGGGCAGATCTCAGAGAATGGTTAGAAAGGTGAAATGAATTTAATGCATACAAAGCATTTAGGACAATGCCTGGCACCTGGCAAACACTATAGCAAGGTTTGCTTTGATGTTATTATCATTATCATTATTGAATAATCAGGAGTTGAGCCCGTGTGTGCCTGGCTTTCCCACCTCATGCTCCAGCGTTGTTCTTGAGTGGCCCCTTACTGATGTGGAAGAACCAATGGTTCCTTCCTTGACATACTGGTTTAAAATGCATAAAATAAAAACACAAAGATTACTCCTAAAAACCCAATTCTAGAAAAATGCAGTTATCAGAATACTTCCAAACAGATGCTGGTGTAGGAACAAATGCAACTCCGAATGAACATATTAGATAACACTACCAGGCTCCCTAAGAACTACTATACTACAGTCTTGAAAGAGCGCCAAGTGTCTGTCATACTTCCTTCCCTCTGCAATAGCTGTCGGGTGGCTGACAAGATGTTGATTGGTACTGGTGCTGAAGGCACAGGCCTCAAGGTTTGGTGCCGCACTTCCATCTATAAGATGAGGAAGGTCTTTGTTCGAGTAGAGGTTGGTGAAAAAAATTAATCGACATTTACAAAATACCTGAACTTATAAAACCCTGAGGTTCATGGGGGTCTCAGGTCAAGAACCCCTCCCTGCTGCCTCTGCAGAAGCCATTGGAAAGGAATAACAAATCAAAGAGCACCCGTCTCAGGAAGGTGAGGGTTCCCAGCATGTGGATTCCATGGCACAAACACAAGCGTGTGCGCAGAGAAGCTGCCCGTGCAGCTCCCGGTCCAGTCCGTGAGCGAGACCTGGGGAACGCTGCTGTCCTCTAATTTAATGTCCTCCATGGAAAAGGATTGTCACTGGGACTCAGCCAGCAGCCCGTGAGGGGAAATGGAAAGTGATACCACTGACCTCATCCAAAAAAATAGCTGTTGTCACAGGCCAGAGATGCTGCGAGTATTTGTGGGTTCGGGGAGAAATATATTTGTTAGTGAAATGGAGCTTGCTGTGCAGTGAGCAAAGGTGAATTATTTGTCAGACGGCTGGAGGAGGTTTATGCAATACAGTATTATTGAGCGGGGCTATTAACAGAGTGAATCGCTATTGTGACATGCCATTAAATTGTTTTTAGTGTCCACAAAGGTATCATTCAGGAGCTGGCAGGGTTAGTAACAGAGTTGTATTTTTGGTGGACAGCAGCAGATTGCGAAACAAAATAGCATATTTTACAGAAAAGTAAAATATGGGCAGGGCCGGAAGTCCGCGGGCAGCGGAGGGAGGCAGGGCGCGTTGGCAGCTCGCGGGCGGGAGCCCCCAAGAACGCGACTTGGAGCCGGCTCTGTCACCCTCTGTCACCCTCTGTCACCCTCTGCACAGGCAGCTGAAATCAGAGGGGCCGCCAGGAGGGAGAGATCGAGAAATGAGAAGAGAGAGAAATCCGAATTGGGGCACTTTCAGGATGTCCTTCCTTGTTCGGGACTGTATCACCAGCATTTATCAGAGGTTGGCTCGATAATTATTTGCTTTTTTAACAACAGGAAAGTAGGGAGAAGATGAGTGACAGAGGCAGGAAGAGAGAGAGAATAAATAGAAATTTGCCAACTGGACTATTAGTGGTATAGATACATGTATGTATCCATAGGCACGTGAACATTTATTGATTCATTTTTTTTCTTTTTTTATTCTATTACAGTTGTCCTGTTTTTTGTTTGTTTGTTTTTGCTTTTGCGCCAGACCACCCAGCCCGCCCCTCTATCCCACAGTCAGTCCCCTCCCATTGTCCATGTCCATGGGTCATTCATACATGTTCTTTGACTAACCCCATCCCCTTACTTCCTCCATTCCTGCTCCTGCCTCCGCTCCTAACACTCAGTCTGTTTCATGTTTCCACGTCTCTAGTTCTATTTGTTCATTAGCTTATTTTGTTCATTAGATTCCAGTTTAAGTGAGGTCATACAGTATTTGTCTTTCCCTTACTGGCTTATTTCACTTAGCATAATAGTCTCCAGCTCCATCCATCTGTTGTAAAAGTCAGGAGTTCCTTCCTTCTTTCTGCTGCGTAGAACTCCATTGTGTAAATGTACCACAGTTTTTTGATCCACTCATCCACTTAGGCTGTTTCCAGCACTTGGCTATTGTAAATAGTGACACTCCAAACATGGGGGTTCATTAAGTTATTTTGAATGGGTGTTTCAGGATTCTTAGGGTATATTCCCGGCAATGGACTCACTGGGTCATAAGGCGGTTCCCATTTTTAATATTTTGAGGAGACTCCATACTGTTTTCCACAGTGGCTGCACCAGCCTGCATTTCTGTCAGCAGTGCACCAGGGTTCCCTTTTCTCCACATCCTCACCAGCACTTGTTGTTTGTTGACTTATTAATGGTGGCCATTCTGACAGGTGTGTGGTGATATCTCCTCGTGGTTTTAATTTGCATCTCTCTGATGGCTAGTGACTGGAGCACTTTTTATGCCTATGGACCATCTGTATGTCCTCCTTGGAGAAGGGTCTGTTCAGGTCCTTTGCCCATTGTTCAGTTGGGTTGTTTGTCTTCCGGTGCTGATCCATCTAAGTTCTTTATGTATTTTGGCGATTAAACCCCTGTCTGATTGGCAGATATGTTCTCCCATGCTGTCAGTTTCCTTTTCATTTGATGATGGTTTCTTTAGCAGAAACTTTTTATTTGCCTACTAAGTGTCAACCTCTATGCCAAGTACTAAAAATAAATATTTAATGAGACAGAAAAGATTCTAGCTCTCAGATAAATTGCATTCAACGGAGAGATCTAAACAGCAGATATGAAACCAAATTAGCTTATTGCAAGATAGTGCTGAATGTTATAAAGGAAACAACCCAAACCCAAAACCTTGGGAAGAGGTAGAGGGTGATGACGTTGGAACCGAGACCTGCCTGGTGACAAAGAACTGACCAGGGAAAGATCCGAAGAGACTGACGTTTTACAGAGGGCATCCCACCTGCCAGCCATGCACGTAGGACTCTGCATCTAACTTACTTCATTCACTCTCATCCACACTGAGAAGGAGAGAATATTGATGACAGCGTCGCAAACGACAAGGAAGACAGTGAGGTTCAGAGGGGCAATGCTTGCCCCCAGTCACAGGGGCAGGGACAAGATGGAAACCCTGCCCTGCCGGACCCCATGCCCCACATTGCCTCATGGTGACGGGAAGCCCCATGTTCATGATCATGCAGATTAGAGAATTTTTCCACTACAGTCTCTTTTCCTCAATCTGCAGATGAGAGTTTTGTTCAAGGCCACGCTGTGGCTCTTTGCGGGCTGGTCTCCTGGCTTCATTCCTGGAACCTGCTGTTGGCAACCCAGGTAGCGACGGCATCTCAAGTCTGATTCATATGTGAACCTGAAAAAAATGTACATTTTACCCATATGGTCGAATAACTAAAGCAGCTTCCTAAATTAGATAAGGGAGGGGAGAGGGGACTTAAGGAAAACACATTCTTCTACTGAAGGAATTGTCTCAATTCCATTTAGGTCACATTTTCACAGAGCTAGGATCTTACGAGCTGAAGTGCATTGACTGTTAGAAAGATGGCATAATTTTAGCATCAGCCAGCCACCCACGACCCCACTTCTGCCTTGGGGTATTGGTTTTCTTATTTGTTTCCTTGTCAGTCAGTATTCACTTTGTCCACCAGCACCATTGGAGTTCATGTTTATTGCCATTGTTCTTTCTTCGTTTTGTTCATGTTTTAAGATAGTAGACTGCTACAAAATGTTGGTGTTTATTTATACGTTAATCTATCTTAGTTGGTTACTGAAGAAATGCAGTTTAAACCACCAAGTACCATCATTATTACTATTAATACTATTATTTTGTTTATCAAATCATTACTGTATTTAATGTTAATATCCAGCAGTGGGGAATTCAAGAGAAGTGAGCATGAGCCCTTTCACATACCCAAAGAGGAAGTTCAAATTAGTAACAGCCTCTGGAGAACACTTAGGTAATATATCAAATGCCTTTGAAGTAAATGTGACCCATGACACAATAATTCAATTTCTAGAAGTTTAGTAGGATGTCCACCGAGATATACTTTAAAGTTCTATCCAGTGAAGTATTTGTAATGTAGAGAAAAATTAGAAACAACTGCAATGCCCAACAAAAAGGGGTTGGTTATTTTAAGAAGTGGTAAAATCCCACAGTGGATTATCACCCACTCTTAAAATCCAGACCCGTAAAGTAGAAAGTTCCCAACATGGTAAGTAGGGTGAGCAAAAGGCAGATTATCAAGTAGTATGTACAATAGGGCTCTATAACATGCAATATCTATTTATAGCTACAGCATATCTGGAGGTAGATGTTGCCTACAGATAAAGTGATCAAGGTGATATATGTTATTATGTAATATGGTTGTTTCATCATGATATGATTTGTCATAGGTCTTTTCTTTACGTTGTTCTATCACTTCTCCATGTTCCACATGGAGCGTGATATGTTGCTGTAACCAGGAAACTGTGCACATACACACATGATGAAGGTTTGAGTTCAAGGTCCAGGCCTTGCCGTCACTGTTCCCAGCGTGGCTCTGTGGCACATGCTGTCAGCTCCGAGGACCTTGGCCCCTGGCGGTGACCAGCCTGCACCCGGCTGTGCCCCTGCTGGCTTCTGCTTGCCCTTTGCCTTTCGGTACAACCCCTGCTCGACTCGGCAGGCGCCCTGGCTGTGTTGCGTCACCAGCCCCGTGTCAGCAGTATCAGAAAAGCTCTGTGCTAACTTTTTATATCACCTCCTTCTTGGAAGGGAAGCCACCGAGGCGTCCGTAGAGATGGGTCTTCCTGTTTCATGTATCGCCCAGGGGCAGGGAGGCGGGCAGGAGCGCAGACAGAACAAGAAGAGGGCTTGGCTCTGCGTCACTGAGAGTGGCTTCCTCCGTGGACTTAGAGTTGTGGTTATTAATTTCTTAACCCGGGATGCTGGGGCTTTACAGCCATGTCAGCCTCCAGAAGTGGTTATGTGCATCGTACGTGAACTCTGTCTCAATAACGGTGAAAGGAAAAAAAGAAAAAGAACGTATGGGGCAAGGGAGAGCCAGAGCCCTGAGTTACCGCTTTTCTTTCCTCCTGGAGTCACAAGCTGGCTGATTTCAGAGGGTCCGGAGGCTGGAGAGTGGCAGGGTCCATCGGAAGATCTTGGGTTCTGGGCTCGGAGTCCCCCAGGTTGACCCAGGCTCCACCCTGTCCAGCCTCACTCCCTGGCACCACGGCAGTGACATTCGTCCATTACGATGGGCTCCCGGCAGCCAGACAGCTAAATTCTAATCCCAGCTCAGCCATTTCGAGGTGTGTCTTCAGGCAAGTCACTTACAGTCCCTGGGCCTCCACATCCATGCTTGCAAAGTGAGGGAACACCCTCTTCCTCCTGGATAAGCGGCAGGCGCACCTGATACGCAGGTGATGGCCCTAGTAGAGACTAATATTACCACCCTCGTTGATCGTGATTTGATCCTACTTACGCATCTTGCTACGAGGAAGAAAAAACCAAGGGGGTGAGAAGGGGAAAAGAGAAACCCGATTAGCATGAGTGGGAGACCTGAGCATGTGGGTTTGCTCCATGTCTTGTTTTCTGCGGAACACGAGACAGTCGCCGGGACATCTGTGTGGGCATGTGTGTGCTCCTCTCCATATTAGATTACATGTTTCAGGACAATAAATCAGTGGGGGAAAAGTAATAAATAATGCATGCCGAAAATGTGATCGTGTTTATTAAGAAGCAACAGCCTTGTCATCTTCATTTTCTTCTTCAGTGATTCTCCCCTCCGAGGGTTGGCTCTTCAGGGACTCCCTGCAATTTAGCTGGAGGCCATCCTCTGATTCCTGTTTGCAGAAATACCTGCTATGCAAAAATCAGTTGAAAGCGGGGCGGCGTGGCCCTCTGATGAGCCGCCCGTCAAACCCGTCCTGCCGCCCTGTCCTGTCGTTAGCCGCCTCGCTGGCACGGGAGGGGTGGCGAGCGGACTGCGGCCAGCTTCTCGGGCGGTGTTGTGCGCTTTCCCGCATTCTGCGTTCTCCGCCGTGCTGACCGTGGTGGCGGTTTAAGACTTCTCTTTGGGGTTCTGGGTTTTGGAAAAGAAAGGCAGAGGGTTGGGGGGTTGGGGGTGCTAACTTTCTTTTTCCTAGTAACGTGCAGCTGCTGAAACAGTCTGTCGATGTGAGTGAGTAGTGACATCAAGGACTTTCATTGGAGTTGCCTTATAATCTGTTGCTCTTCACCCATTTGCACTT
Organism: Noctilio leporinus; assembly: GCA_004026585.1. Taxonomy (NCBI): domain Eukaryota; kingdom Metazoa; phylum Chordata; class Mammalia; order Chiroptera; family Noctilionidae; genus Noctilio; species Noctilio leporinus. Next base: position 342,673 of record PVIW01000087.1, on the reverse strand, counting down.
GAGGGGCCCCAGGACACGAGGACACACCAGAACCTCCATCTTTGGGGGGCTGTGAGAACAAAGCAGAGAATGTGCTGCACGTTGACAAGAGACGGGTGTGGGGGGGTGAGGCTGAGAAACAGGGCGAAGGAGAGAGAGGCGGGAGACCAGGGCAAGAGGGAGGGGTCGACTGAAAATCAGGATAAGGCGCCCTGGCTGTGCTCTCCGGCCTTGGCCTTGGGGTGCACCCTTGTCTTGAATGCCTTGCTGTCAGTCCCTCCTTCTGAGATCTCCTTCTATCCTGGGCGATGGCCCCAGCTTGAGATTGGAGGCAGGGGTGGGTGCATTTACAGGTCTCTGACATCCAGGCGATCTCTGTTATGCTTTCTACCCCTGGTTGGGTGTCCTTTACCTCAAGTAAAGAAATCCCCCTCCCTGACCTCCCTTCCCCCTGTTTCTGTCTCTTCTCTCTACTTCTGCATAGGACTTCTATTCCTCTCTATTGTCCTTTTCTCTCTTCCCCGGCTCACATCCTCACCACAAGGCCTGCCTCATCTTGCGTAAGGTGTGTGTATGGTGACAATTTATTATCATCAGGGGCCAGCCCTGGCGTGATTTAAACAAATTCACTAACCCAGACATTCGTTGTGTACAGCATCCATGTTTCATGAGCTTGTCCTGACATACAATATTTATCAGGATTTTGTGTTCACTCTAATTTATCCCTGAAATTCATTTTAACTTTATTTTTTTGACTCATTGGCTTTCTTACCCTTCCTCTCTTATTCTGTTTCCACTCTTTCTTCCTTTCATTGATCGTGTGCCTCTCTCTCTTGCCCTTTCTCTTGCCCTTCCTTACTCTTTCCCTTCCTCACCCTTCCTGCCCCTGCTAGCACGCTAGGCGATGTCACAGAAGCAGTAATCTATAGTTTTTATGTCACTCACCGCATTGCTTGCCTGGCCTGTCACTTCCCTGCAGGCTGAGTCCAGCCTCAGAATTCCACGCCCAGCACCCACCCTGCCAGCCCCGAGATTTCACCTTCTCCCAGCGGGGCTTCCCTTCCCTTCCTTGACCACTGTCATTGTTGACTCTGATATGACCCTCATTTGTGTCTCCACCTGGCCCCTGCAGCCAGAGCTCTGATCGGCCACTTCCTTGCCTTTGATGTGTCTCCATTTCCTGTCATCAATCTCATTGTCCCCACGGCTCAGCGCTACAGGGACAGCCATGAGGCTAATGGACCTGGTTAGAGCCAGCCCCAGAGTCTCCCCGACTTGTGTGTGTCATAGCCTCGCCCCGGCACCGAACAGGACACGCTGTGTGGAAACTCACAACACCGACTTCGGTGCAAAGGGAGCCAGGCTGACGAAGGACTAGGTGGCGATGTACTTCCCGAACACCGAACTCTGAGGGAGCTCGCTGTGAGGGCAGTAGTTTGACATTTTTATTTAGCTTGAGGTCTACGTGTAGTCCGTGTGCTGAGGAAAACCTGCGAACGTCAACTGAACAGTTAGCCATTCCAATAAAGCCTATCACATTGCCAAATATAGTATCGGAAAAAATCATCCTCACTTTGCAGATTCTGTATCAAAGCCAGCAACACCCTGCATTCCTGATCTGTCCTTATCGACATTCCCGACACTGATGGCCGGGCGTTTTCGGGACCCCGGGGTCTGTCTGGCCTAGCCCTGTGAGCTGGAGAACAAAGAGATCTGAACAGTCTGTCCTCATAAGCTCCTTTGTAAGAATGTTGTCCTTGCATTCTTTGATAGATTTGTTTCTGTTATCCTTAAAAACATGAGGCCACATTTTTCATGAGCAGTCCTTGATACTCTCTGGAGGCGCCAACACCCACGAAAGCGCTTTGAAAAATTAAAAACATTGGACTTACATAAAGGTCAGCAGCCCCAAGAAGACCCCGTCCTCTTGCCTGAAAAGTGGGTGGGACTCACCAGGCCAGGCCAACACGTGAACTCTGAAATAGCATGTAGAGAAGTGCCCTGGATGCCCCTGAACACGCCAGCGTGAGCGCCTTGCACCGCCGTCCCCACGTCCCCATCTCTGCCTGGCAAAGGCAGCGTGTTTTCGTCTTTTCTCTGAAACTGCCCGCAAGGAGCGTTCGGGTGTTTTAGCAAACTCAGTTAACGTCAGCCACCCATGTTGCGGTATTACATTGAAAGGTTTCGCCCTAAAGAGAACAACGTTGTTTGTTTGTTTGTTTGCCGTTTTCTGACGCTGCGGAGTCTCCAGTGCTTGTCCTGCCTGCGCAGAACACGCCTTGATAAAGACCGTCTGACCATCGTGAGACGTTACTAACGGAAACGAGGGTTGTTGGGCCTTTGGGTCTGGAGGAGCTTGTTTATGTTCCTCGGCGTTTGGCACTGGTCTGTCTGCACCTCCTGGGGGAGCGGCGTCCTCTCCCCCTGCTCAGGACCCTGCATTTCCCACGCGATGACAGAGCCCGGCCAGGCTCACAGAGCCCTCGCTGCGGCTCTGTCTGTGCAAGTGCGTATGTGCATAATTTTACATAAATAAGATCAAAATATAGGTGCCCCTTTTATATTCAGCTGCTCGGCTTCTCCTTTTTTTAAGACTTGACTCTCCCCTTCCTGCTGCCACCCCGTAGGCACCTACCTGCCCCTTGTACCCTCCCTACCCTAGCCCCACCCCTAGGAGAATCAGTGACTTGGAGGGACCTCCCTCGTCCAGGCTACACTGAGAGAGTTGCCACCGTTCTCACCCTCAGGCGCACGCACTCACACGTGAGTTGTGGCATTGTGTGTGTGTGTGGGGGGGGGGGTCTTTGATCCATGTGTATGGAATGCATCTGCTAAAAAAGATTTTATCCTGGCTTTTTTTTTACGTTTTAAATGATCCTACAGTCAAATCTACTTCCCTGATAGTGTACAATTCTAGAATTTAAATTCATGGAGAGATGTGTCTTAGGACCACAGAAATTATCCCAGAGGACAGCTTCATCCCTTTAAAAACTGCCCCCTCTCCCCTGATGGCCACACCCCCGCCCCTCCCCGTGCCCGCACTGCCCCGCTCTCCTTCCCCAGAGATCTGCCTCTGATAATGTCTATAGATAGAAGCCCATGTAATGGATCTGCTGGGACTGGCTTCTTTCAGGCCGCACGGTGCCTTCCTGCTCCTGCTCCTTGTCACCCGTGGCCTGTCCGTCAGTGCTGAGCAGTGTTCCACCGCACTGGCGGTGACGGGCTGCGTGTCCTTGGCCCGAGCGTTCAGGATGCTGCCCCCCATTCCAGCTCCCGTAATCCCGGTTCGGGGGGAGAGTTTGTATCAGTGCGAGAATTTACCAGGTTAGAATGGTGAGACACTCAGGGACCAGCAAGCTAATCACTGGGGGAATTAAAATTAATTTGGTCCTGAGTGGCAGGTGGACCACTGAGAGTAACGAAAACGGCAGAAGTCGCCACACCACGTACCGGCCGCTTCCCACCCACCAAGCACTGCGCTGGACGTGCTTCCTCCACTCCAGCGCGGCCAACGATCCCGAACCCGCGTTCCCAGGAGCAGCAGCCGGGGCTCTTGGGGGGACCGTGGTCTCCAAAGGTGTTTCCCACCCACTTCCCCCCCCCCCCCCCCCCCCCCCCCCCCCCCCCCCCCCCCCCCCCCCCCCCCCCCCCCGCAAAGGCTGCAACTTTCCAGAAGCCTTCTCTTGGCCTTCATTAGCGTTTCCAGTCTCTTTTCACTCAGTAGTTTAGATAAACTTGATAACGGTAGTTTCCTTTCATTCCTTTAAGTGATGCAAATTGCTTTACCCAAAGAAAAGCATCACATTACACCATTACATGAAAAAAATCACCTGAGAAAGAAAGAGGATGAAAAAAAACGTTTGAATTCCCCCCCACCCTAATTTTCCTTTCTTGCTGATTAAAATGACTGCTGGATTTTTTTTTTCTCCTTCCTTGTTGAGTGAAGAGACTCCATTCTTATGCACAGAAGCAAAATGAAGGTGAGGTTGATTAATCTAGTTGAGATGATTTATTGGGGGGCAGGGGCATGTGGGAACCTTCTGCCCCTTGTCTGTGGCCGCAAGTGGCACATTGGGACTTGGGGTTCCTAAGAATATAAAAACGTGAAGCGAACGAATCACCTCCTGTAGTTTCCTAATGCAGTTACGGCCTGCAGATTATCTGTTCACCTTTATCATTGATGATAACATTTCCATAACTAAAAAGTCAAGGGATTAGATTTACAGAATACAGGGAGAAATAATGGGAGGAAGTTTTCTTCCATCAGCTCCGTGGCATCTGCAACTGGGCGGACCGATGGGTAAACAGCTGTGTTTCTTTTTCGCTTTTTTTTTTCTTAATTTATTTCTTATTGTTGTTATATTACATTCATCTCATTTTTTGCCCCTCTGTGTTCCTTTTTCCTTTCTTTCTTTTAACCCCAAACACTGTGTTTGGGGGTCAGCAGTCTGCCGGGAGGCTCTCGCTGGCTGTCGCTGAGAGCTCAGGCCCTGGAGTTTATGCTGTGCAACTGTGCTCCTTGCGCCAGAGAGAGCTCAAGACCCCAGCGTCTGTGAGACACGGAAAGGGGACCAGGAAATGGCTGTTGGGAACTGCCCCTCCAGTGAGGAGCCAGTCTAGCCTGCCACAGGGGCCGGCGCCCCTCTGACCCCCACCCAGCCAGCCGGCCTTTACTGAGCCCCGGTCAGCCCACCTCCGGCCGCTGGGCCATTCCTTCTATTAGCTACGTCAAGTGTCTCTGTAAGTCACACTTGTTGTTTTTGTTTTTGTTTTTTAAGATTTTATTATTTTTCAGAGAGATGGGTAGGGAGAGAGGCAAAGGGAGAGAGATATCCATGTGTGGTTGCCTTTCACCTGCCTCCAGCTACAGACCTGGCTGGAGACCTGGCATGCAACCTGGTTATGTGCCCTGGCTGAGAATCGAACCAGCGACCTTTGGGTTCGCAGGCTGGTGCCTTATCCACTGAGCCACCGGCCAGGGCTGTAAGGCACAGCTTTTATCTCATCATGCTTTTCTTAGTCTGAGTTCCAAGCAACGTTTCGGAAAGTGTGGTGTGTGATGGTTGGGGAGACATGTACAGATGGACACGTTTTATTTGAATAGCCATGCATTTGTTTTGAGTTATACCCTATTCCTCATGGTCCTGATTTTCCATTCATGGTGTTGACTTTCTAACCTCCTTTTCAAATAAATTGAACAAAGTGCGTTTTTTAAGTGGGATGCTTTAAAAAGCCCTGAATCTCAGGGAGAACCTGGCCTAAACTGTGGAAGTGCCATCAGTGACTGAGGGTCGGAAGACACTGGCGGACACAGGTGCCAGCTCTGCCCTGCCCTTAAAGGTGGTGACTTGGCCGTTGGCTCCCTCAGAATGGCAATCAGCGGCTTACTTTCTGCTGGCCCCCAGCTTGCTCCAACGAGAGGTGCCCCTCACCTTGGTCACTTCAAACTCCTTGCATTTCCCGAACATTAAGGCTCCCACAAGTGTGCATTGTCTTTCCCAGCTGTGCCCCCAAGAGTGTTCCCTTTGTCTGGGCTGTGCTTTTCTAGCTGATGGACCTCCACACAGCCTTCAAACCCAGCTCACGTGCACCAGCCTTTCCTTCCACTCGGAGCTGACGAGCCCCATAGAGCCCCGCTTCTCCGCTGCCCGGGAGGGCGTGGTGCCCGGAAAGGGCCCCACTGTGGGGGACGAGGCACTGGTTGCCCAGCACATCAAGCCTCTTTCTGCGGTGGGAGCGGATCTGCGGCGGGGCGCGTTCTCGCCCACGGCTCGCCTGCTGGGAGCCGGGGCACAGTCACACCCTCCTGGCAAAGTGGGCTTCGGAGCGTGGGGCTGACAGTGCCCCTGCAGCTCCTCAGCGGGGGACCTTGTCCTCTCTGCTCTGCCACGCTCACCCACGCCCACCCACGCCCACCCATGCTCACCTACATTCATCCACACTCACCCACACTCACCCACGCCCACCCACACTCACCCACGCCCACCCACGCTCACCCACGCTCACCCACGCTCACCCATGCTCACCTACATTCATCCACACTCACCCACGCTCACCCACACTCACCCACGCCCACCCACGCTCACCTACATTCACCCACGCCCACCCACGCTCACCCACGCTGACCTACATTCATCCACACTCACCCACGCTCACCCACACTCACCCACGCTCACCTACATTCATCCACACTCACCCATGTTCACCTACATTCATCCACACTCACCCACACTCACCCACACCCACCCACGCTCACCCACATTCACCCACACTCACCCACATTTACCCACGCTCACCCACACTCACCCCTCGCAAGTGGCGCCACGGAGGCCCAGGTACCCCCTCACGATGTTCCGCTTCCTTGGATCCTTTTATTTCCCTCATTAATCCACTTGACTATTTCTTGTGAGTCACACTCAACCTTACCTTTTGGATACAGGTGCCCCAGAAGCTTATTTATTTTGCATTTTTCTCTACATTTTATTATTTTAGGACCCTTGCTACAAAAATGATCTACTCTCATGCTTTTCATTTTCACACAAGCATGTGCTCTTTATTTGGCCATTTTTCTGGCCTGGGTGGATCTCAGGGTGCCTAGTTATTCATTCATTTGCTCATTCATTCATTCATTCATTCAATAAATTTTACTGAGTCACCTGATCATTTGTGGCCCTGTTCAGACTGGTGAAGGATGGGAGCCCCACTCGGACAGGGCCATGCTAGGTGCTGTTCCAGGCTCTGGGACACAGAAATGAATAAGACAAGCAGTCCTTACTATCATGAAGCATTTATTCAGGCGGAAACACAGACGAAAATAAGAAAAAAGGAAAAATACACAACTCTGTAAACACAATGTCACGCTATATTACAATAGGTTAATACAATAATATATTGCAACGCGGTGTCATGAAGAAAACTGAAGATAAAGAGTGGCTTTGACCTCAGTCACCGAGGCAGGGGCTTTATGGTTTCATCCCTCCTTCTGACCACTCCCGGCAGTATTTCCTGGGGTTACCAGACACCCAGCCGGACGCACCTTACCTCACGACCCAAACGAGTTTCCTCTTGACCTGTGCCTGTGTCCAGTCTAAACAAGGGTGGCTCCGACCGGAGCTTCACCCTGAGTGCAGACAGAGACTTGGGGCAGAGCATCCAGGGCAGACCCGGATGAGTGGGGGAGGCTGTGGGACACCTGGCCCCCAGGAACCTTTCCCTGTCTGTCAGTGATGATGCCTTATCTCTGCCTGTCAAAGGCATGTTCCAGCCAGAAGTCATCCAGAGGTTCTCCCTCACCCCGTGGAAAGTTTCTCAGCACAGCAGCCCACATGAAGTAGCTGGCGCAGAAATATTTGTTGAGCATGTGTTTGGCACTATTTGAAGTTAACCATCATGGGGATTCAGGGAGCTTCACCCCCCCCCGGGGACAACAGGGCAGTGAACCCCGTGGGGTGCCCGCGGCGGGCCTGGAGACCTGCAGCACCGGAGAGACAGCAGAATGAGGTCCAAGGAGCGGCCTGGGCCAGCGTCCAGCCGCCCGAGCCACCTGGCTCCACACAGCCGCCTCCAGCCCAGGGGAGGCTGGGGGCTCAAGGCGTCATTAGGACCCTTCCATCACTTCCTCATTAGTTCTTAGATAGTGTTCCAATGACAGCTGTGGAGGCCCTGCATCCGGGCCCCCCACCCCCCCATTTATGGTCCCCACCGTGTTAATGTGCACTTAATGAGAAATTCTTGTCTTGCTTGTAAATCCTGTAGCCGGCATTCAATTTATTGACAGATGTTTGCTTGGATCTCTTTAAAATTACTTCATAAATCTTCTGGGATAAAAGGCCTCAAGTTTGGTTATTAAGACAAGGCCTTGTTGACAGTTTCAAATTTAACTATTTAGAAGTCAACTGTCAGGGCTGGAAGCGGTGGGCGGCCAAGGGCCACAGGACCTGAGCCTCCCTTGCCGTGTTTCCCCCGCCTCTCCGGGCCCTGGCTGGCGAAGTGTGTCTACTGTCCCTTATAATCCCTTCAGTTAACTTCCCGGTGACCTCCCCATGCTCTGCACTTATTCATTTAGCGTATCAGTGTGTCAGCGTGAGGAAGTGTTTCTGCCGATAGGAGCGCAGGGCTGAGCAAGACACAGCACCTCCATCACTGGAAGGAGTGTTGACGGGAGTGGAACGTGGAGGTGGCACTTCTCACGACAGCCACCAGACACCAGCTGCCTACACAGGGCCTTCTACTTCGTGTCAGGGTAGCAAACACATGCACAGGACGGAGAAGGGTCTACTCATCTTTTGTAGCCTTTTCAGTGCTGCTTCTGAATCAAAGTTTTTTTGTTCTGTTGCTAGTGGCAGAAAATTCACCTCTGTGTGGCTTAGGGCAAAAGACAAAGGAGTGAAAAGAGGGTGAGTTGGCTCATGGGATTGAATTCTACAGGGTTGATTACCCTCAGGCCTGGTTTGGTCCAAGGGATAAAATAATTCTTTCACTCTCTTTTTTAGGGTTTGCCTTCCCTGTATTTTTTTGGAGGGGGGATTTGTAAAAATATATTTTATTGATTATGCTATTATACTTGTTCCAATTTTTCTTCCTTTGCCCCCCTCTGCCCAGCACCTCCTACTCCCTCTGGCAGTCCCTTCACCATTGTTCATGTCCACGTTATGTGGATCATGAGTATAGGTTCTGTGGCTGCTCCATTTCCTGAACTGTACTTGATATCCCCATAGCTGTTCTGTAATTATCTATTTGTACTTCTTAACCCCCTCACCTTTCCACCCATTCCCCCAACCCCCTCCTATCTGGCACTGTCAAAACACTCTCTGGATCCATGTGTCTGTCTCCGTTCTTCCTGTTCGCCTAGTTTGTTTTTTAGATCCAGTTGTTGGTAGATATGTGTTTACTGTCATTTTATTGTTCATAGTTTTGATCTTTTTCTTAAATAAGTCCCTTTAATATTTCATATAATAATATCTTGGTGATGATGAATTCCATTAGTTGTTTTCTTGTCTGGGAAGCTTTTTATCCACCCTTCAATTCTAAATGATAGCGTTGCTGGGTAGAGCGATCTTGGCTGTAGGTCCCTGCTTTTCATGACTGAATATTTCTTGCCAATACCCTCAAGCCTGTGAAATTTCTTTTAAGAAGTCAGTTGACAGTCTTATGGGAATTTCCCCTGTAGGTAAATAATTGCTTTTCTCTTGCTGCTTTTAAGATTCTCTCTTTATCTTAACCTTTTGCATTTTAATTATGAAGTATCTTGGTGTGTTCCTTTTTGGGTCCAACTTGTTTGGGACTCTCTGTGCTTCCTGGACTTGTATATCCATGTCCTTCCCCTGTTGAAGGAACTTTACTTTCATTATTTTTTCAAATAGATTTCCAATTGCTTGCTCTTTTCCTTCTCCTTCTGGCACCCCTAGGATGAGAATGTTGGAATACTTGAAGTTTTCCCAAAGGCTCCTTACACTCTTCTGTTTTTTTGTTGGGTTTTCTTGGATTCTTTTTTCTTCTTCTTCTTGTTCTGATTGGTTGTCTTTTACTTCCTTATGTTCCAAATCATTGATTTGCTTCTTGACTTCATCCACTCTACTGTTGTTTCCCTGTAAATTGTTCTTTATTTCAATTAGTGTATCCTTCATTTATGACAGATCTTTTTTGTGTTTGAGGTCTTCAGTAAATTCCGTGAGCATCCTTATAACCAGTATTTTGAACTCTGCATCTGATAGGTTGCTTATCTCCATTTCGTTTAGTTCTTTTTCTAGAGTTTTGATCTGTTCTCCATTTGGGCCATGTTTATTTGCCTCCTCATTTTGGCAGCCTCCCTGTGTTTGTTTCTGTGTATTAGGTAGAGCTGCTTTGACTCCCTACCTTGGTAGTGTGGCCTCATGTAGTAGGTGTCCTGTAGGGTCCAGTGGCACAGCCTCCCCTGTCACCCAAGCTGGGCACTCAAGGTGCACCATTCACGTGGGCTGAATACACCCTCCTCTTGTCGTTGATGCCTTGGTTGTTGTTGGCAGATCAATGGGAAGAATTTACCCAGGCCAGTCAGCTGCAGGGACTGGCTGTGACCACTGACCACTCACCTCCACCCTCCATGGAGGATCAGCTGTGCAGGGGCTCCTCACTCCTGAGACATTCCTCCTGAATTTCTATATACCACCCATCAATGTGGGACCAGCCCATTCCACAGCTCCACCCCGCCTACCAGTCTGGATGGGTTTGTTTCTTAATTCTGTAGTTGTCAGATCTCCATTCAACTCAATTTCTGAGGGTTCCCAGTGATGGTCGTTCTGTAGTTTAGTTGTAATTTTGATGTGGTTGTGTGAGGAGGTGAGCTGTGGTTACTTGTGCCGCCGTCTTCACTGGAAGTCTGCCTTCCCCTGAATTAATGGCACCCTCAGAATCCCTGGATCGGCCCGCAGAGGCCTCCAGGTTCCTATTAAGGAGAAAAGAATACCGCTTGCTTCTTTAGCAAATGCCCAGGGAGAGGGGAGGCTTGTTAATCTCATTGGTCCTGGTCAGGTCACATGGCCATTCTCTAACCAATCACTGTGGTCAGAAGTAGGCTGCATTCTGATTGACTAGGTGGGAGTCACATGGGAAGTCACACCTACAGGTTAGATACTAAGACTAAGGAGGAAGATGGTCCAGAGTTCAAGTGAAGTCATGTTACTTAAAGAAGGAGGAACAGAGCCAGGAAGCATTGAAACAAATGTTCAGATGTCCCCGTCAAGTTCCAGGCAGCACCCTTCCCTGTGTAATTCTTTTATTTCACTCTGACGTGCAGTTTTCTGTCAGCAGCCTCTGCGCTAACCAGTCAGGGTTGTGACCTCCCCGCTTGGGGAAGGCATTCAAAAGATGAAAATTTCAGAAAACCCTAGAGAAGCCGGGCCATTGGGAAGTTCTCTAAAGCCAGCCACTGGCCAGTAACAGTAATAGGATGAAAATAAAAGAATTGCTGCACTTAGTACTATCACAGATCAGCGCTTTTGTATGTAAGATGATAATGAGCATCTGGCCAAAAATAGGGTGTTTTTTGCTTACTTGCTGGCGTCTTGTCACATCACATTGCGTGAATAGTGTCAGATCACATTGGGTACCAATGCCTTCATCCAGCACCAAGGTGACCCGCTATTTTGTAACACTTACAACGAGTGTTTGGAGGCCCTTCTCCCCAATCCAGTTTTTTGCATAAGTGCTGTTTACCAGGTGGGAATTTGTGAATACTCTAAGAATTGAAAACCTATCTGCCACTTAAGCCCAAAGTTCCCGAGGGCCTCTGGAAAAGAAGGCCATGGAAACGCCTCCTCCCCATGCGGGACAGGCCTCAGCAGGGTCCCACTGTTGACCAGACTCCTCCACGTTCACCGAAGTCTGATGTGTGTAGTTGCCTACGTGGAAACTTGTGCAAAGTTTAGGCCAGCAGCTGGATGGTAAACTTGGCCTTGATTTTCTGTACAACTAACTGCCCATGCCCCGAAGAAACATTCTTCACAGAAATAATTATAATAATCTTGATGCAGTGTTGGCTTGTCATGGTAACAGCTAACACACACGATGTTCTCAACTTGCCAATTACTGTTGGGATCGACTTTCTATTTTTTAAGTCCTTTAACCCTACAGTGGCCCTTTTATACCAGTGAGGCACAGAGATATTAAGCAACTGGCCTAAGGACCCATAATTCATGGAGCTGAGATTTGAACCCACAAGAATTGACTTGCAAACTGCTGCAAACACAGTGCTGTGTTACCCATACTCTTGAGGTTATGTGGACTGATGTATCAACTCTAGTTTTGTGGTACTAAATGATAGTGTGTAAAAGAGGAGTTAGATGTTACCTATGTGATACTATCTATAATTGAGCACGCATTACATATGATATTTATACCCATGATCATGTACATGTGTGGGGGCCAGTAAAAGACACACTCCTCAGAGTGGTCCCAAATGAGGGAAGGTGTGGGGACACTTTCCCACCAGACCTCCGTCCAGCATGGCTGAGGGCTCCCCCTGGTGCATCCCTCGCCAGTGTTTCCAGCCTGCCCTCTGCGTGGGGCCGCCAGCCGTCCTCAGCCCCAAAGCACCGTGTCCTCAGGAGGCCTGCGTGGCAGGGGTGGCACCTACCTAGCAAGTATCCACTGGGCACCATCATCAAACTCTAGTATAAATAATAGTGGCACCTGCCTCCCAGGGCTGTCATGGTGAATGAAGGAGGTCATGAGTACAAAGCCCTTGGAGTACTGTCTGGTTGATGCAAACCCTTCGAAGTTGGGAGAAAGCTTCCCAACTGAAAAACGTGTGGGAGAAGGTCCTGAAGCTTCAGGGAAAGGTGGATCCACATGCTCGGTGGCACCGGGCTGAGCCAGAGCAAGGCCTGTGCGGATGTGCGGTGATGGAGACCATGCCATCTACCGTCCGTTCCAAACCTGGCCCGGGAAGCAGACTCGCTCCCGATACCCACACCGAGCGCCAGCTTTCCGTCAGTGCGGCTGGGGGAGCCGGCGGGACGGCGGCAGTGTGGCGTCCTGCAAGTGAACCCGCCGGCGGTGTGACGGACGGTCCACTGCCGCACAGGCTGTTTTGGCATTGTGTAGACGCAGCCTAAATTGGTGCCCGCCCCCCACCAGTCGCGCTCTGAGAGCAAGTACGCCGGGCACCGCGATCCCCGAGCAGCCCTTCGGTGAGGCACTATCTAACGACACCAGGAGACGAAGGAGGCCTTGGAAATGAGCTTTCGGGCGTGAGTTATGACCCGCAGGACGTGGCGCAGGGATTGTCTTTTCAAACTGGTATATCTTGATGGATGATTGAAAAGCTGCTGTCTTTGGTATAGTTTTTGCAGTTTTATATTTGGGAATGTGTAATAAATAAATGTGTAATTGCCCACCACATGATGATGCAAGACCAGGAGGTGAGGAGGAGACAGAAAAGTCCTATAACAGCATAAAATTTTATTAGGGTTTTCCCACGGATAGGCAGTGTTGTGCGAACAAAGAATGGTCTGTCTTAGGTTGACCAAGATAGGTTGACACGATGAAGATCCAGTTCCACCAGCGGGTCTGTGGGGAGGCAGGGAAGGGGGTGCAGGATAGGCACCCTCGTTTCTAACATCCTCAGGAAAGTAGTTTTGGTACCTATCTTGATAACAGTAACGACAGCCTACATTGTTTACCTTGCATTGCTGCAGATGGTACTGTGCGCAGGGCGTCTGCAGCGCTTTGGCTAATTGATGGAAGCGGCTACCCTTCACAATGGACTCTAATTCTTAATTGATGGAGAGCTTGTCTTCTTGCTACATGGTTTTTAAAAAATGTTTATTCTTTGTGATCACAGCTCAGCTTAATAGGTACACTCTCTCTATATATTTAACCATCCATTATGATTCCCGTTATTGGCCTTATGCATAGATATGTCTGTCTGTCTTCCAAATTAATTTTGATATGTCTTGATAACTGTTGATGGATCAAAACCTTATATATTATGTATGGTGTCTAGAAACTGGGCTCAGCTTTCTTTTCGCCTCATGGTTTATTGAGTAAGTCAAAGAATGTTTTTAGTATCGCCATGTAAACTCTATTAGAATTTAGGAGATTTGCATGTTAACGATGTTTGTGCAGCCATCTACGAAGACGCATAGGCACAAGAGTTCAAGTTTAGTCCTACCTTCTTCAATCCAATTTAGAACTCTAAACGCTCACAAAGGTTGATTAGCATTGTTGGATAAATGGTAATTATCAAAGTTTTAATAATATCATTGGAAGGAGATTTTTTATTGTTAGCCGCCATCCGCCACTAGCATTACTGTGACTTGTCTGAACTGAGGTTTCTTTCTTTATTCTAAAACCCACTTGGCCTGTCAATATGGGAAGTCATTTCTATGTACAAGACATGCCCAAAAGAAGTGGTGGCTTTGTGTCTCACAACAGCACTTAATTTTTGTTATACAGCCTAAATAGGGGCATTAGCACTAACCTGGTAAATAACACATGTCTCCTTGGGAAAAACCCCTAAATTCCTATAGCTGGCATTTTCTCTGTCACCCTATTTCGCATTTAATTACCTACCAACTTCGGTTCTTCCCCACCAGTCCCATGGGGGTTATTTTTCTTTACAGGTTTGATTTCAAACTTCCAGAACAGTGGTTCTCAACAGGGGACAGTTTTGTTTCCAGGAGACAGTAGGCATTGTCTGGGAACATGTTTTATTGTCACAGCCAAGCAAAGTGGGGGTGGAGCAGGGAAGCTACCGGCATCTGGCATGAGAGGCGGGGACGCTGCCCGACACCCTACGTGTCTCAGGGCGGCCCACGGCCGAGTTGTCCGGCCCAGAGGTCGACAGTGCTGAGTTCCAGAAACCCTGCGCGGAGAACGTAGCCATCTTCTGTTCCTCTTCTGTGTTGCGTAGTGCAGAACTGACACCCAGTAGGTGCTCGGTTTAATCTGAGGATGAGATGGAGTTTGCTTTGAAAATCAGTGCCCCAAGTAGATCGAAATAGAGAGGTTTTTCAGTAGGGTGTTGTAAATTCAGCATGCATGGCTCCCGAGGGAGCCAGGAGGGGAGTGTGATGCAAAATAGAAAAAACGAAGGAAAAAGGAGCCCCTTCTTGCTCTTCCCTGTGCACACCCGTGACGAGGAGGCGTGTTGTTAACCGCTAGGGGACGATCTTTGTTTGGAGGGGATGGGGGGACACTGGGAATTTCACTGCTTTTCACTGGGGGTCGTGTAAAACTTGGTAATGTAGGCTCGACAAACAAATCTCAAACTCACTCTTATTTTTTCCTGAGGCTTCAGAAGAAAAATTGAATTCTCCCAGAGCTGGGATCAACCCTTCCCGCCATCCATCATGGGAGGAGGTGAAAATTTGGCTAATGTCCTGGACACCACAAAGAAATAAACAATGTCCCGCAATCCACGGCCGCTGCCTGCCAGTTTCTCCAGAGCTACCCGTTTCTCCTTGTTTCCCTCCCAAACTCTTTTTCATTTCCCCCAAACTGAAACTTTCTCAGTGTCTCACTTTGTCTCTTTGGCGAGGTCTTTGGAGTGGGACCCTGACAATGTCCTGGTCAGCTCTTTTAGGGTGTTTTTTTTTTTCCCCCTGAAAAAAACGTTGATTTCCTGTTCTGGTGGGCCATACATCACTGACGTCCCCCGTCTGTGCTCCTTGTCTGTGACAGAATGAGAGGTGTCATTTATCACCGGGCCCTGCGGAAGCTGTGGGAAGAGGGATTGAAATTTTTTTTCTGGAAGGCCTCAGTGCCTAGCGGCTGCCAGACCATTAGAAAAAAGGGGGCTTTCCAAAGAAAGCCGTGTGTGATGTGATTGCACTCGCTGTCAAGGGCAGGCTAAAAGAGGGAGGAAACATCAAAAGGGAGCGGGAGAAAGAGGGAGCGGAGAGGGAGAAGTCTCTGCCAAGAGCATTTCAAGTTCTCGCCCGGCCCGCTGTCGCTGGGGCGGAGTGTCGCATGCTAACTAGGCCCTTTGGAGACTCCGCGGGGCTCCGGTGCCAGCGAGGAAACCCAAACAGGAAACCTCTTCAGCGGCACTTCCTCGCCCTGGCATTCTGTGGGGCCGGAGCCCGGCTTGCGCTGGGCGGCCCGCAACACCATCGCTGAACCGCTGAGGCAGGAAAACCTATCTGAACAAAAGCAGAGGCTCCCAATAAATCATGAGGCAAAAGTGAGACCGACTGGCAGGCTCTTCTCCAAAGAGACGTTGACAGCATCCTGCTTGCAGAAGCACACTCGGAAAATGCCCGAGAATATCTCCTCGCAGCTCCTGTCCTCTGGCATGAAGTCCGTGACCAAACGGATCTCCGGGGACCAGAGGACAGGCTCCGGCTTATCGTGGCTCTGCAACAGGACGTGTCCTCATGCTCCTCCCTGCGTTATCAAAGCCGGAGAAAGAAGGGGACAGTCACACAGCCCTGACTATGTGCTAGGCACGGGGCGAAGTGTTTTAGTACAGACGCGCTTGAATCCTCATGGCGGCCCTATCAGAAGGACCTGCTGTTTTGGAGATGGTGCCCCTGGGGCACAGGGGGTTCAGAAACTCAGCAGGGGTGGACATTGAGTGACAAAACTGGGATGCCCATCCAGGTCACTTGGTTCCGGCCTCTGCGCTCTCCGAGCTTCTGGTTGGAAGCGGGTGCGAGAGGGAGGGTGGGACACAGGCCTGTGATTGTTGACGCTCTGCACCTCCAGTGTGGTCATTTGGGAAAGGGGCTACGTCGTGGTGACCTGAAGCAGGGGTCAGCAGATTACAGCCAGGGGTCAAAGCCCGCCTCACCTGCAGCACGGGACTTGTGCAGCCAGAGAACCCAGCATAAGTTTTACCTATTTTTAACAGTTTAAATATTTTCCAGTGGAAACTTGTTTTCTTGTTAAATAAGCACCTGCAGTACCTTCCGTTTCGCCCCTGGTCCTATAAACCCTGATGTATGTACCCTGGTCCTCTCCAGGCAAGCTTGCTGGCTCTGCCCTAAAATAAAATCAGCTACAGGAAAAAAAAAGAAACAGAGAAGAATAGAGGGGGGAAGAAAGGTAAGAGGAGGACCTCCTTTAAAACAACAAAGAAAACAGGTTTTCATCAGTGCAGATGGAGGCCACAGGCTCACTGAGGTTGGACCAGCTTATGTACATTATGCGGGGAGGCCTTCCCTTCAAAATAAGTTTTCCTTGACTGCTTTTGCACAAAGCCTGCCGCTCAGAGAGACAAATGAGCTATTAGGTAATCTACTTAATTGACAAGTGACTTAACTAATTACCCTAACATGCTTATTAAATGTTACCTTCCCCATCCTCAACACATTGTTAGAGCATCCATTTATTTAAGGCCTTCTCATACCACCCTCTCCTGACCGTGCCCTCTTGCGAAGCCAGAAGAGCATGGGATTGTGCTTTTCCTGTCATTATTTCTCTCTGTCTCTCTGGTTCCAACAAAAGGGGAAACTTAGGAGCTGCGTGTGTAAGGAGCCATCCCTATTCGGTGACAGTGTCCCATTATACTTGCATGTGGTCACGCAGATGAATCAAGAAAGGACAAAATATGGAAATAATGTGTGTTAGCAAGCCTCACCTAATGGGCATAACAAAGCTGAGGGAAAACCCACTTGGACTTTTGATTGTAATCTTTCGTAGCTGGGACAGCCGCTGTATTTATTTATGCATATCTGCACATCCTGCATCTTTGGGGCAGCTGCATTTTGAAATAGGTAGTTTTTCAGAATTTAAAAAGAGAACATGATACATATACCATACACTGGATAACATTCCCAATGAAGTTAGGAATAGCATCCTATACTCAAAAATATAAATGCTTCTGCATGTACATTACATTACATTAATGTTACTAAGCGAGCTTTTGTTAAGTTTTAAAATGTCACAAGTTCAGGTATGATGATTTTTCTGCTAAATAAAATATGGCAAAAAAACAAACCTTGGCTTTTATAGATTTTAGGATTTTTGAATCTAGACAAAGGAGTCTGGGCTAGTGCAAATACTTTTTGTAATTTATGGCTTTTCTGATAAACTTATTGCTTTATAAGTTTAATATTGGTCATAGGTAATACATATGGAAACCTTTGGTAATTATTCCTTAAAACCAGGTGAGATGAAGCACCAGATATATAACTATAATATATATTATATGTATGTACATATAGCTAGATAGATCATTTATCACACTGTATATCATGATACATAATGATATATACATACATGAATCATTTAAGATCGATGCCTCTATAAAATATGATTCAATATCAAAAGGTTGGAACAAACGACATAGATTTATTTCTATTTAAAATAAACTTAGATGACAGGGATGCTTCAAAGGGTGAAAACCACCATTAGGTCCAAGGTTGACAAACTCTGGTGGTTGGGGACCCTCGGGGCCTGGGAGCCTGGGGGGGCCTGGGGGGGCCTGGGGGACCATGGGCTGGGACACACCTGCTCTTGGATACACAGGAGCTGAGCCTGCGCCCTCCGCCTCCCCTGTGCCTTGATGTGATGGGAGCAACGTCTTTCCCTTTCTTCACAGTAGTAAATGGAGCGTGAAAAGCACCTGGAATTTAGTTGAGGCAGGGAACCCAGGTTGACCTGGGGAGGGAACACATGCTCCATCTGTCGGGAGACATTGTATTGAACCCTGACCCTCGTGCTAACCCAACCCTAACTCCAACTAACGTGACTGTAGTTCAACCCTGACCCTGACTGCAGTGCCATGGCTGTTACTCAGCTGGTTGCTACAGAAGCAACAGACCAGGGTGACCAGTCTTCTGATCTTTCGCGAGAAGCTGGAAACCCAGATGTGCCCTCTCACCATATTTAAGTTTTGGCAACTAAATGGTCCTTCACCCACCCTAGACAGGCCTCCGTGTTTGATCAGCCCCTGAAGGCTTCCCGAGCTGACTGGCCAAGATCACGCTACTGACATATTACATAGCTGACATCTGCATCCGGCATGCCTGTCTCCCGTGGTTTCCGTCTTCAACTGTTGGCGATAGGAAGGTGATGGGACACGATTTTAGAAGCACAACTCTGAAATTCAGGAAGCGCGCAGCAGAGAGGGAGAGATCACGCATGTAGTGATGTGTACAGCATGGTGCGATGCCAGGAGGGCTGTGAGGCCCAGAGAAGAACGACGTGGCCTGGTCCTGGGCGGGCAGGGCAGGCTGCTCCCAGAAGGTGCTCAGGTGCTGAGAGGGGAACGGGCGGAGCAGGTGGTAGGAGGGGGAGAGGAGGTTAGGATGCTCCAGATAACGCAGACGGTGCGTGCAATGGCCCAGAATCAAATCATTGTAACAGCATTTTCCTCAGCATACTTTTTTTAAACGAGATTCCTCACGGAACAGTGCTCCCTACCCGGAGTGTCAGAAACTGCCACCTTCCATGTCCAACCACTGTTGACGCAAACTCTGCTCAGGGGATCCAGGTAGAATGTGGTCCAGGCATCCTTGATTCAAACATCAGTTTCTGAAACTTATGATGAAGTCAGCCAACATTTATGTTTCTGAACTACTCCAGCTCTCATTGACCACTCTTTTCTTTGAAACAGAATACCCCGAAATGGAGAGGTAGCTCTGCGGCCTGTGGTTGAGTCCTGCTACAGCCACTTGCTTCATGTGTGACATCTTTTAGCATCTCTCGGCCTCGATTTGCTTATCTGTAAAATGGGTGTAGAAATGTCACTACAAAATGCTGTTGTGAGCAGTAAGTGAAACAACTATATGTGAAAAGCACAGCATAGAAACTGGCAAATAATAAGCATTTAACAGGTCAGCTTTGCTTACGGTGCCATTGTTATTGACATTCATACAGCTTCTGCACCCCTCCCAAAATGATGGTATCTAAACCTGACTTCCTCTATTTTAAAAAATGCCCACCACCTAGTTTCGAGTTGGAAAATCTTTTAGTTAACCTGTATTAGACTTTTGTTTCTTCTGAGAGAGGTGTTTGAACATGTATTGAGTTTTTGAAGGTTTCGGTGACCAAGTAAAGCATAATCTCTTTTCCACGTCACTGTATACTGAGGGCTTCCCCGAGGGCCACTTGGCGAGTCCGCCTGTGGTTCTGACTTGCAGTGGGTCCCTCACTGCCCGGCTCGAGGTGCTCTGTTTGGATGATGAATGGTGGGAAATACGGTCAAACCAGCTGGTGACCAAGCAGGGAACACCTGACGCTCTGCCAGGTGATGGAGAAGCGTTGAATAAAGGACAGTTAGAAAGTAGGACAAGACCTGAGACTAGTGACAGAAGGGAAAGGAAAGAGCAGTTTTCAGAACCTCGCAGGGGCCGAGCCGTGTGGGTAGGGAAGGAATGCAGGGCTCCTGGCAGCCTGGTCAAGGCACCGGGGGAACAGTTACGCCCCGCTTGCCCTCCTTCCACCCTCCCCTCGCCCTCGGGCACACCCCGGAGGCAGTCCGGGGACCTGGGATACCCTGACCTGACGCCAGGTCAGCCTCCCCGAGTGCGAGCCAGGGAGTGGGGTGCTGGGACCAAGCCACTGAAGACAAAGGTCGTGGAATACCCGGTGCGTCCCCGCCGTGGCCGTTCTCACGCTGGAAATGGCTTCACCCACCCCGGACCTGGGCCCAGGGAAATGGCGAAGGGCCTTACAGCCCCGACTAGCAGGTGCGACTGGAAAGTCCCCAGAGGTCCAGTGCGGTCCCCGGGCGGCCAGTAAGATGCGGTCCTTGGGTTTATGAGAACCTCACATTGCAGTTCGCCTGCTCACAGATGTGTGGCCCACAAGACAGTACTGATCCCAGCTACGTTTCCAGAGTTTTCTAGAACTTTTAGTAAATTACCTTTTAATTAAACATTGGAAGGCTCTCTCTGGCTCCGTTGCCTGGCTGCTCTTCAGGTTAGGAAATGGGGCCCGTGAGCCCCGTTCACTCCGCCTGCCACAGTCTCAGGTCCTTCCTGCCTCTAATTGGCCAGCTCCACATGTCCTGTGTCATTTTTATTGTTCTCATACTCTAAAGTTTATGTTTCTCTCTACTCGTATTCCTACCAACAGTGAGCCAACAAAACCTAGTTCAAGAAGACAGTGTGTTTTAAGCAAACTTAGAGAACCCATGTGTCTCTGTACAAGAAAAGAACCTTGAAGGCCCTGGCTGGTGGCACAGTGGATAAGGCACCAGCATCTGAACCCAAAGGTCGCTGGTTCGATTCCCAGCCAGGGCACATAACCAGGTGGCAAGCCAGGTCTCCAGCCAGGTCCATCGCTGGAGGCAGGTGAAAGGCAACCATACATTGATGCCTCTCTCCCTCTCTGCCTCCCTCTCCTTTCCCCTCTCGCTAAAAATAATAAAATCTTTAAATAAAAAATATGAATAAATAAAAGACTCTTCCTGCCCTTAGATATGCAAAGTGACAGCCCTGCACAGAAGGGCTATCACCCGGTGCCTCCCTTGTTTCTCTTACTGGCCCAGCTCCCGCAGGCACCGAGCCCCCAGTCCCCCTGCAGAACCCTGCCCTTTGCACTTGAACCCACATTCCCAAAGCAGTGCCCTTTGACATGCAGCATTCACTTCAGCCTCCTCATAACCTTGCGACAAAGGCAAAGCCCCGCTCACCGCCCCCTTTAATCAGCAGGGAAGCTCAGACAAGTTCGGTGGCCTTCCCAAGGCTGCCCAGGAAGCAGATGACAAGGCTAAATAAAAGCCAGACTCTCATCACAAAATGCAGAGTCCCATGGTTCCGGGGTATGACCGGGGCTGGCGCAGCCCAGGAAGAACAGGGACTGCGGACTGGTCCTGCATGTCAGGAGGAACGAGGAAGGGCAGGGATTGTCACGCTGTACTGACTTGATACCTGTTCCTTGATTTGTATCTTACTCTATTTTATTTTATTCATTTTTCGTCTCTTTCCATAATAGGGTACGTTCTAGAGGTGGCCAGTAGTTGTAAGATCACATTTCCATAAGAAGGGGGAAATGAGAGCTGTTGGAGTGACACATCTCCCCCACCTCCATCTGGTCTTCCAACTTCTATCAGCTTCAGAAAAGTGAAGAACTCTAAACTGTTAGTAAGCAGAGAAACCTGAGACCTTTCCGTTGCTGGGTATTTTTTAATTACCCATAATCCTCATGGCTCAGGCGGGATTTCCAACTGCACGTGCTTTTGGTATGTGCCCTTTGAAACAACTCCCGAAACCTGCTTCCACTCAACTTGCAGGACTGCTAGACTCCCACCTCTGTGAGAAAAGAAGCCAATTCCCTCATTTTGCTCACAATTTAGTGTTTCTAGGAGTCTTTTTTTTTCTAGCTTAGATCCTTGTAGGCATAAAACATGTTGATGGTGTTTAAGAATTCTACCTTTTCTCTATGTCTCTGGTGACTTCGAAAAGAATTGCCTTCTTCTGTAGATTTCTAGAATTCTCTATAGAGTTATTTCACTCAGGCTGTGTTGAACACGTTTGCTCCACTCCCAACATGAAGCTGATCTTCTTAAATTATCTTTACTGTGAAAATTTCACCTGTGCTATAGGAAACACTGGTGCAAAACTAGTATTACATAGAATCATGCATGTCAGCGGGTTTATTCTGTCCATGGTAATGTGGCACATTTGGTTTCTGCTTTGGAGGGAGGAGGGTGAACGGATGACTCCTGGGTGTTGCGCATTTATTTACTTGTGAACTCAGCACCGTGCACTACACCCACCTGGTACCTGCCCACCGTGCACTTGGATTGTGGCAGGTGATGAATAAACAGACGCGGGCCCTCAAGGAGCCCATACCCTGGTGGGAAACGTGAGGAAAGAGGGGCGGGGTGTCAGGCCATAAACGAACAAACACCACCAAGTAGACACTGGGAGGAAGAGGAAAACTGAGGAACTCGCGGGGGGGGGGTTGGCCGCTCCATCGGACGGGGCCGTCTGGGGACCTTTCCCCGCTGTTGCTGGAATGAGGCCTGCAGGAAATGAGGGGTGGCTCTGCGGGAATCTGAGGGACACCCAAGGGGCCGATGGCTGGAGCAGAGGGCGCAGGGAGAGGGATGATGTCGGGAGAGGCCAGGCCCTTGGGCTCCTTGCAGAGGTGACAGAGGCCGCTGGCAGCAGGCTGGGGCGCTGGCCGACGGGCCAGGTGTTGCGGCAGCCCAGGGTGGAAAGCGAACTGTTGGGATTGTGCTGTGACAAACAGTGGGATTGGGGGGAATTTCAGACGTGCAGACTTGCCCAGGAAAGGGCCCCCGCCTCTTCAACATGTTCTGAATGTCCCCAGGAAGTGACTGCGGTTTTTTCCTCTGTCGACATCCATTTCCTAAGAACCTTCTAGATGCCTGTCAGTGTGTTGGGCCATGGGGAGCTGCAGGTATGACAAGGCTCTTGACTTCCAGAAACTCCTGCCCACCCAAGGGACAAGCTGCTTCCTTCCACCTCTCGGGCCACCCCTGCTGCCCCCACCCAGGTCCCCTGCTGTTCCGTCGCACACATGGTCAACTTTGACACCAGCCCCCCCAGCCCCTCCCCCTTGCAAGACTCAGAACAACCTTTCTTTAACCTTAAAACATGCAGTTGGCTCATTCTTTTTTCCTTCAAACGTTCATTTTGTACATACAAGTCATGATGTATCACAACTGAAAGGGAGAACCTGGATGACGAGGCACAGGTAGAAAGCAGACATCAAACCAGGTGCGATTCATGCCAACCAGGGGTGTTTAGCTCTGGCTTTTTTAGTTTCCTCACTTTCACAGCCATGGTTTGTTCGGATGCTGGTTCCCATTGTCCACACTGGCACCCTGAGACAGAGGGATGGACCCATGTGCCCAAGTTCCCGCGACAGGCCGGGCCTCACACCACGCTGCTCCCGAGGGTTAGGTGCCAGCCTAGGTCCATAGTTCAGCCTTTCCACCCCATTTTCTGTAACAGGGACCAGCAAAGTATGGCCCGTGGGCCAAGTCCAGTCTGACACCCTTTTTGTTAATGATTTTTTATTGGCACTCAGTCACTCTCATCTGTTTTCCCCAGTTCCCACAGCTTTAGTGCTGCAAAGGTGGAACGGAGTGGTTGCTATAAAAACTAGATGGCCCTCAAAGCCTTCAATATTCCTTCTCTGGTCCTTAACAAAAAAAAAAAAAAAAAAAAAGTTTGCCAACCTTTGTTCTAGAAAGAAAAAATTATGAAGTAAATCAAAGTAAATCAGTTATAGTTCATGGAATACGAATAACATCTCTCCTTCCTAAGCCAGTGACAAAATGTCAGTTAAGGAAAAGTAAATGATTCTCCAGTTAATGTTTAAAAAAATCAGGACTTACACACACACACACACACACACACACACACACACACACCACACACAGAGGCTTTAAAGTCGATAAGTTGACTGTTGTTCTCAATATGAATTGCTATCCTGGCTTTACTCTTTTGGTCTGTCCTGAAAGTAAATTTAGTCATTCGATTTTTCCATTCACTTAGCAAACACCTATTGACTGTCTACCCCACCCTAAGCCAGTACCTGTGATAGCAGCAGCAGATCCCAGCTGAGCAAAATCTGACACCTTCCTGCCAGAGCAGGGCTCACACTCTGGGGACAGAGGCAGCTGCTAATCAAATAATTATAGAACTAAACCTGTGAAAGGGCCCTGCCGCTGAGGACGCAGTGTTCCTAGGAACACAGCAGGGAGGGGGCACTGCCAGGCAGGGAAGTCAGAGAGATAAGAACTGAAAGGTGGGTGGATAAAGAAGGGGCGGAAGACCACTCTCCCAGGAGGAGGGGCTGGCATATGCAAAGGGCCAGTGGTAGGAGGGAGTGTGGTAGGCACTTAAAGCAAGGCGCTGGGTATCTGGAGGACAACAGCAGGTGAGAGGGGAGGCTGGAGGGGCCGCTGTTTCTGATATTTGGGGGCCCAGAAGCCCCCATGAAAGAGTTTCTCTCACTCTCCTAAGAAAGTGGGCAGATTGAAAGGGTTTAAGAGGGTGATGCCTTCTTAAGAGATGGTCTTCCATCTCTCTGAGTTCGGGAGCCCCAGGTCCCTGCCTGCCGTGCCGGCAGTGATGCTTGGCCATGCGCCCCGGCCGCGTACCTACGCAGGACTGCCGGAGACGGGCTAACCCGCTCGCCCTTCAGACTAACCGTTTTTGCCCACTACGCCCCCGGAAGCACGCTGATCACACTCAGTACTGGCCCATCTTCTTCAGATTCGCCTCTTCATCCTCTTCTCCCCAAGCCTTAATCTACTCTGCAAGGTGCTAACAAGCCACGTGAGCATTCCCACGAACGCAAAAGCAGGTCAGGGACAGGACTGAAGGCTGCAAAGTCAGGAAACATTAACAAACACAGTTGGGCCTGCGGTTGAAGGGGGCAAAGAACGAACGGGATATTTTTTCAAGAAAATCACTCTCTGAATCCATTCGACTTCTCCGATGACAGGCAACAGAAAGCAACCCTGGCTGATTGGAGGGAAAAGTGGGGTGGAGAAGGTTCTAGGGGCCTTCCGATGAGGTGGCGTTTGCCCCCACAGCTCAGTATTGAGAAGGGACCAGCCAGACAAGTGTCTGTGGAAAGAGTGATGTCGGTGCTGAGTGGGAGTAAGAGGAATCCGCAGGGCCGCAGGGAAAACCCGCGGGCTGGAATATGGTGAAGGGGGGAAGGAAACTGGGACTTCGTGGCCCTAGCGAGGAGTCTTGATTTCACTCCGAGATGGGAAGCGCCGACGGGGTGTTCAGCAGATGAGCGACAGCACTTGAGTTCCAGTAGAGAAAGATCACACTTGAACCAGCGGTCGTGATACCTCAGGCACTGTGGACCCACCATCTTCTTTGACCTTGGCCACCGCCGCTCAGCCAGCAGGCAAAGTCACTACGTCCTCTCCGAAGAGAAAACAGCGGCTTCGGAAGGTCACCGGCCGCGGCCTGAGTGGTCCGCCTCCCGCTTCCGGCTCGAAACACTCGGTAAATGTCCACTTGGCTGCTCTTGTCTGTCTCCAACACTTTCAAGAGTGTTTTGTCAATTGCATTATTCTTTTCTGCTCAACTTTGATAAATAAAAGATTAGCCTCAGAGTCATAACTGAAGGGGAAAAAGACAATCAACGTGGTGTTTTCTCTGAAGAGCTGCACGGACACCCAGCTCAGAATAACTTGGCCGAGGGCGGCGATATTTAGGGTCCCGCCATCCTGTTGGTTAGAATCCGGAATGTTCTTTGGACAGAGGATCAAAGAAGAGCTTATACTCGCTCTGTGTTGAGGCCGGCCCCTCGCCGCCTCTTTTTATCTTTCCTGGTAACTCTGCTTGGGTTTCTCTGATGGTAAAGGGATGAGATCAGCCCCTAGGGACTGGTGGGTGGAATCAGGTTTCAGTCATCAGAACGGTAAGCCAAGTGCTGAGCCGCTGGTACCCCGGGTTGCCAGCGTCCGCCTGGGACCTGGCCCCAGAGCCGCCCATCCTCTGTTCCCTGCTGTCCGCGATGGTGGAACAGGTCCTGCGGGAGTTTGGCAGGAGGGTGCGTGGCGGGGCCAGCGGAAGGAGGGAGGGTGGAGAAGAGATTTAGCTTCTCGGGACCTTACCTAGCGCATCGAACGGGGAACTGCATGGACATGGGCCTGCTTATTTAACAAAGAAAGGACTATAAAAACGTTGATTTCAGAGAGAGAAGTGGATTTAAAATGACCATCAGTATGACTGGCGCCTGTGTATTTTTAATAGAGCTTCTTTTTCAGTTAAATAACTTTTATTAGAGTGTCTGTCTCATGATCATTGTAAAAACAAATGTTTGTTTTTGGAAAATAGTAATAAAAGAATATGGAAGAAAAGGGACCCTATAGTCTCATCATTAAGAGAGGGAAGTAGGGAAGATTCGTTCCGTCCTCTGTCTGCCTCTTCAGTCTTGAAGCCAGTTCTTTCTAGTGTTTCACATGGTGTGGCTACACTGTACACATACGTGACCTTTGTGAAAAGCAGCCTCCAGGTGGCCCCATGACCCCCTCCCCGCCCCCGCCCTGGGCTCTCCGCCCTGTGTGATCACGTCCCCTTGAGGATGGATGTACTTACTGCTTCGTCACTAATGAACAGCATATGGAAAGTGTATTGAGATGTCACTTCCAAGATGAGGTTGTGAAAGGATGTGCCTTTCATCTTAGGTGGTTGTGCTCTCTTCTCTTTCTCTCTCTCTCTCTCTCTTCCCTCCCTCCCCTCCCCTCCCCTCTCCTCTCTCTCCCCTGCCCCTTTCCATCCCTTCCACTGGGGAAAGCCCGGAGCTACGTTGTGAGCGCTGCTGTGGAGAAGTGGGGTTTGCGAGGAACTGCAGGCAGCGGGCAGCACCTCAATTGTCCACCAGCAATCTCTGCTCAAAACCACACCAGTCAACTTAGAACTGGATTCTGCAGCCTGAACCCCAGAAACTGTGAGAGCATAAGCGTTTGCAGTTGCTAACTGTAGAATCGGGGGGTGGGGATGGGGGGTATTGGTTACACAGCAATAGATAACAAACGAAATTTTGTATTCTGATTAGTTCCCCATTGAATTCCGTCTTAAGTATCAAACCAGTCTGTTGCATTTGAGCTGTAATAATTATGTTGATGCAACATCAATCCTATGTACCATTGTTCAATTAGTCCTCTACTATAGGACGTTCATCTTATTCCAATTTTTCTGCTTTTATAAACATCACTGTGGTGAACACCTTTTTTATATAGAGATCCTTATGTATTTTTAGCTATTATATTAAAATAGATTGGGATTAGTAAGGGTTAGAAACCAGCTAGATTACTGGCTCACAGAGTGAAAATACTTGTATTTCTTTTGATCCTTATTACACAACTGCGTCTCAATAGGGAAAAATCAATACACTGTCACCAGAAAAGTATAAGATTTTCCATTTTATTTTACCCTTGCCTTTTGTTTGATTATTGGTAATGTAATAGACAAAGTATTCCTTGTTTTACAAACATTAAGAGGAATAAGTCATTTCCATATCAGCTTCTCTTCTTAAACAAACAGAACTTACACAAGAATCGAACTAGTGGGAGGAGTGAATGTCCCCCTAAGGCAGCGGTGTCTAAGGGGACTTCCCGTCGTGACAGCAGTGCTATCTGTACCGCCTACTTCAGCAGCCATTGGCTACCAGTGGCTATTGAGCACTTAAAACGTGGCTAGTGCAGCCGACATGATGAAAGTTGTATTTTATTTAAATGTGAAGAGCCACATGGGTTCTAGTACTGGACTGCGCAGTCAGAAAAGTTAAACGAAGGACCAGCCTTCTATTAGGAGGCAGAGGCTGGCGTTGGAGACACTCAGGTGTTCACCTGCCCAAAAACTGCCCTCGTCCCTCTTCATTGCCATCATGGAACTTCCTGTGGGGATGACATTCAAACCATAGTAACATCACCTCCACATGGCTTCCAGAAATTACGTTGCGCAGCCTGCAAGGGTCAGACATCATTGGTGTTTGGGATGTGTGGGTCCTTGGCAAGTGCGTGTGTAACTGCCCCCTCGGTTTACTCCCTGATGCCTCTGCCGCGTGGACTCCCAAACAATAAGAACTGTTGCAGAGGCTGGGATGGAGGGAGGGAGGGAGGGAGGGAGGGATGATTAGAGGGATGATTGGACAAATGGATGTATCGATGGATAAAAGTTATAATAATAAACACAATGTACCTAGCAAGTGTCCAAATTTCCATCCAGTTTTCCTTGTAACGTGTCATTTTCACTTAATCATCACAGTATCCCAAAGAGGAAGGTACTGTTAATTTTTTTCCATCTGGTACATGAGGAGGCGGAGAAAATAGCCAGTGCCTGGCACTGCCCACGTGTGAACCACGTGAGTCGGCCTTCACGCTTTGGCCAGCCCCACATCTTACATGGCACCATGAAGCTGTGGGAGGCCAACCCCGTGCCTTGCCTACACCTTGTCACACTTGTGGTGGTTGGAACTCTTCCCCAGGTAGCTACTGACGCTAGAAACCGACAGTTCTCTCCAAAAGTGGCTTTCACTGCTCCTTGCTGACCAACTTCCAGCGTGTCAGTGGTGTACTGATGCGCTTAACTGCCTGCCTGGGGCAGAAAACAAAGCTCCTGGCGTGTAATTAAAACCCCGACCTGCCCAATCGGGCAACTAATGGGATTGGCAGGGACGGAGGCTGCCTAGTTAGGTGCAGTTTGTCTCTCAGGTCCATCTCATGGGGCAGAGTGGAGTGGCCGGATGGTTCCATTTGAAACCTAATGAGATAACCCTCAAAGCCACGCGTGGGCCCATGCAGGCTGGCACCCCACAACCACAAACCTTTGCGCAGGCGCAGAGACGCTGTGCCTTTCTCTGGCTGGCCTGCACGGTGTCCCCATCGTTCTGGACTCTGGCCTGGAAACAGAGACGCGTGTGTTCTGCGGTTCCTGTCCCACGCCTGACCTGGGACTTGCTGCACCTGTGGCAATTGACCGGAAATGAATGCAGTGAGGGTTTGCTCAGGGTGGGATGGAATCAAATCCGGAAATCTCTGCCCTCTGAGGGGGAACGTTGCCAAAATCTTAGAGCCTGTGCTAACGGTCCCTGTCCCTGGTTTTGTTATTAAAAGAGGTGTTGGGACAAGTTTCAACAAGTTCTGTTAGCCAAGTCCGTTTTAGGTCAGTTTATTCAAACAATGTTTGTTGAGAACTAGCTGCGTGTGAAACATTCTAAATGTGGTGTCTGTACTCACTACATAGGACAGATTCCGGCCTGCATGCAGCTTACATCAGAGGTGGGATAAAACCAACAGACTAGTAACATGGGGCAAAGATCCCTTCTAATGGTGATGAGTATTACAAAGAAAATAAAACATCATGTAACAGTGAGTGACTAAAAGTGGATGTAGGGAACAGCCTCAGAGACAGTGTCAGACAAGAGTGACATTTAGGCTGGGACCAGAATGCAGAGAAGAATTCAGTCGTACAAACATCCGGAGGAAGAGGAGGGAGCATCGAAACCGAGAAAAGCAAGTGCAAAGGTCCTGGGGTGACAGTGAGTTGGCTTAGTTTGTTCTGGACAGCAGTGTGGTGGCTGGAGCACAGAGTACAGGTGAGGTGGGAAGATAAGGGCAGAGGGGTGAGGAGGCCTGGTCTTGCCTGTAACTCTACCATACAGAGGAGAGTTTTCATTGCACATCAGTAAATATATACCTCACACTTGCTGTGGGCACTGACGAGCGCTGTGTACATTTTCTCCTTGGGTCCTCACACAAAACATACGGAGTGAGCATTGTTTTGTCCAAACAGGTGAGGAAACTGGCCCTCAGACATGTTTAATAACTTGCCTAAAATCGCAGCTAGGAGGTGGGAAACTTACATTTGGCTGACCCCTCAGCGCACTCCCTGTCACCAGGCTGTGCTGCTTAGGCTTTGAAGTCAGACATTGTGCCATGGCCCAGAATGTTGGGGAGCGACTGTGCGCGCGCGTGTGTGTGTGTGTGTGTGTGTGTGTGTTTCATAAGGGACTTCTTGGTGCTTCTCAAATCTTATCAGCTGGGTGTCATTTAACACCCAGTCCCTTAAACACTGCGGCCTGAAATTGTCCTCCGCGATGGGCGTGTGTGCGTGAGGTAAAGAGCAAGTGCGGCAAAGGTGGCCGAGCACCAGGCTCTGCGGCATCTCCGTGGGCCCTTGCCCAGTAGGGTGCTGCACCCCAAAAAGGGGTGAACAGGGTGGTGTCACGTTGTGACCTTACACGTGCAATTTTGCCAGGCCCAGGGACAGCCACACTAACTTTGGAATGAGGAAATCAAAGTTGAGCCTGTGAATGACAGGGTCCTTCAAGTTGTTTCTTCATGTCCAGGTGACAAAAAGCCCCTGGAACATTTCCGTGCGTCTTTCTGACCCACTGACCGCCACTTCTGGCAGAAAGTGGCCGCACAGCTGGCTGGCCAGGAAGTAGCCGTCTGAGCTGTTTGGCTGTTGGTCTTGTCTGGCACCAGTTGGCCACTGCCCTGTTGGACATGATATGATGGGTTTGTCATTCTGTCCAGGAGGCAAGTGAGTCTTAGTGCCCAAGATCAAGTACGTTGGATTTGGTGTAGTTTCTCGGCCTTGGGCCACCATAGACATTTTGGGCAGGATCAGGGTTGGCTGTGAGGGCGTCCTGCGCATTGCAAGGTATTTAGCCTATGGCTTCTAGGTGCCAGTAACACCCCACCCCCACATCCTGACAACCAAAACTGTCTCCAGACATTGACAGATGTCCCCTGGGGACGAAATCTGCTCAACCCCATTTAAGAATAACTGGCCCAGTCAAATACTTCAGTTTACTGAAAATAGAATCTATTCTTGGTTTAACTCCAAAAGAATAAAAATACGCTCAAATATACCAACGCTAAAGCTAAAATTAGCATCTCTGGCTATTTAAAGACTGCCTTAGAAAAAATTATGATGACATTGGAAAAACTGCTTGAATTTGTACAGATTCAATGACATCTCTGAAACACATTTTTTTTCCTTTCTCTGTATCAGTTGCAGTAATTAAGGTTAACCAGTCTAAAAGACAACCCCGAAATCTCAGTGGTCTAACACAGTGAATATTAATTTCCATGTTTATTCTAGAAATGTTTATTTTCCAGAATCAGACAGAATCTGATTCTGGTCTCCTCCAACGGGTGTGACCTTCTTTATAGAATAGCTATACCCTCTGGAACATCTGGATTTTAGTTTCCAAAATCACTGAAGAAGGTATGGACCCGTCAGGAAGTAATGTACACTTCTGCCCACATTTTATTGGTCAGAATCCAGCTCACATGGCTAAAACCAGACCCAGAGGGAACTGGGAAATGTAGTCTTCCGGTAGGAAGAGGAAAAGGAAACAGAATATGGCCCATATGGCATTCATTGCCTCTGCCACAATCCCAGATACCAGATTTTTAGCTGATTGAATAGTGGTCAAAATCCTGTCTCACTGTTTCTAGAATTACAAATAAATGATGTTTATTATAGCACCGTTTTCCCTCCGTGTGCCTAGCATCTGAATTGCAGAATCCCTCCAGTCTCCCTGCCCGCACTCTGATCCTAGTGATCTGTAAATGGGCTTGCAGAACCTGTGATTCCACTTGTCCCGGGACCGAGTTCCAGTGATTTATCATCTCCCCAAAACACCCCTTTTCTGACTCTTTGCGACTTCATCCCCAAGGGCCAGGGTGTTTCCTGGCAGGACCTTTCAGAAATGCTGTTGGATGAATAACTCTGTACAGTGCAGTGAGTTGTGCTTACGGGTAAACATAAACTTATCAAAGGAAGAAGCTATAGGACCCTCCCTTTTTAAACAGGAACCAGTTTATATCAGCTCTCCACCGTGTCAGCAGCGTAAGTCTTAAGAACAGTTTCTGTTTTCCTGGGAACTTGCATATCCCTTAATAAATTTTGCACATGCTCCCACCCAAATGCATGCTATATACATTGCATACTATGGCTACGTAAAGGTACTTACACATATACTTACGTACACGTGCATTGTACAACATATATACTAATACATACAAATGAAAACATATGGTGAGGGTATGGATAGGTGTGTAATTTACGTCCATGCTCATTCTTCCTGATCATCATACCACCGTGGGTGGCACGAACGCTGTAATTGCCGAACAGATGTGGGGCCAGGTTTTTGGTGCCTGTCTGTCCGGCCCCGACATCTGGACCTTCGCCTTGCCTTTCTAGAATGAGGCCCCTTCTCACTTCATGCCACAGTTGTGCTACAGACAGTCACTGCTTCTCGTGAGTAAGCAGAGCGACCCACTAAGCTCAAGCCAGAAGAGCCGCCTTAGCCCTTGTGTGCTTTCAGGTGGCTACCGTGACGCCCTCCGAAAGATTGCCGCCCGTCGCTCTTAGGGTGCGGCCAGTATTTCCTAGCAGGCGTATGCCAAAGGACGACCACTCTTCATGAAAAGAAGGTGACATAATTTTTTCCTCTTTTTTGTGTACGTATTTAAATGGAAACAAAGTGTGGTTGGTCCAGCACATTTGCTCAGGATCTGCACTTACACAGTGGGAGAAAGCATGTGTTTTCCTTGTTTGCAAGATTGGCCGAACTTCCTCCTCTCTCTCTCTCTCTCTCTCTCTCTCTCTCTCTCTATATATATATATATATATATATATATATACACACACACACACACACACACACACACACACACACACACATACATGTGTACACACAGGTACCAGGGTTTTTCACCCTTAACATTGTCCAGCTAGGTAACCCTGCCGTGGAGGGCTGTCCTGTATGTCATGGGATGCTGGGCGTCATCCCTGGCCTCCGCCCCCTGGGTGCCAGTGGGGGCCCCCTCCCCCATGCTGAGCAATCAGAAAATGACTCTAGACGTTGCCAAATGTACTGCCAGTGGAAAATGCCCATGCGAATGGTGTTTAAAAGGGTTACCGCCAAAGAATGGTGAGATTATTCGTGCTATTGAAACAGGAGACCTTCGGCTGATTGCGGAGCATTGGTTTGGCTTCCTCCAGGGGGACACCTGACATCAAAATATCGGGGCAGCGAGGCGGGGTGTCTCTGCCAGGCTCAGTCATCCCAGCCACACATCTCTCTGGGTCTCCTTTCTCTGGTTCTTTCCTGAGGATGCTCTGCAAAAGAGGGAAAGATCATTTTAAAAAAACAAAAGTTTTTTCTTTAAAAAAACAAAAAAACACGTAGTTTCAAAATTACATGGTCTTATAGCCTGTCCAGCTAATAGAATTATGCACCGCAACTTAAATTTAGACACTGAGTTTTATCTCTTACTTAAATATATCTGTGTGTTCTAACAGGAACGTTCAGCTTTGCTTTTATTAATGCAAAAACATTAAGGCACCAGCCCTCCATCCGAAAGCCTTGAAGGGCTGTTTCCAACAGAACCTGTCATAAAATGTGCTCTCAAGCGTGTCCCCTTTAAGAGACTCCAGAATTAAATGTTCCCGTATGTGAATTTTATTTTGTACAGCACATTTGCTTTATGGCTACAATTAAGTTAGATGTGCCGATAACAATGTCTGTTTTCCATTTTAAATCGCACATTTCAGACAGTGTGCATTGTTTTATTATCTAATCCACATGCTTTTAATTGCAATTATGGTCCCTTATGAGTCCCCTGGGAGGGCATGATTGCAATTAAAAATGTAATTTAAATGTTAATTAATTACATTCATTTTCTAAACTGGGAAAATTTCATTTATTATTTTCATGTGTTCTGCACTTATCCTAAATGCATTACCTTCTAAATGTTTTTTTCCCTAAATTAAGTGTTATGTTTATAAAACAGGGTGTTTAATATCCTTTAAATTTTTTGTGAGGGTGTTTGTACAAATTATTACTTCAAATTAATCGATTCTGAGCTATATGTGTAAGCTATATATCCTATATATAATAAAAATAATTTTGTTGATTTTCTCATGCTAAAATACGACATCAAAATATATGTTTTCCTCATTTATTTCCTGATAGACTGATAGGGAAAGGAAGGTCTGTACCTTTTTATGACTATCCTTATGATTTTTTTAAACAAAGGGAGAAAGTTATTATTACTACAAATGATACAGATCATTAATATGAAAAGGGATTTTTCCCTGCAGATGAAAATTGCAATCTAAGGGGAGAAATTTATAGTTAGATTAATAAGTTATTGTGCCTCACATGAAATAAGGGGGAACAAAAAAAAAGGACCACAAAGATATGAAGCCTTAAAAATCATTATAACTTTATAGAAAAAAAAAAAGAAAGAAAGAAAGAAAAGGTTGTCTTATGCCTATCTCAGTGCATCTGGCCAAGAATGTCAATGTCCTGTCTCTCTTACCTTGGTTACCTTAAGAGAGTCGCTTTAGAAATGAAGAATTACAAAGAAAAATCGCTCTACTTTAAACTCTGAACCATATCAATTTGGTTAGTTTTAGTGAATTAAAGTGTAAATCCCAACAGCACAAGAATTTAAGTGTTTCGCTCAGTTCAATTTCAAGTATATGCTACCTGCAATCAATTAATAAAAGTCTATGGAGAATTTCTTTCCTTTTAGTTTCTTCTCCAATATGCCAAACCTTTTTTGAGGTATTTTATTGTAAAACACCCGACACCTTGGAATTCTGGCTCTTGTTTTATGTTTTGGGTTTTTCCAGATTTCAAATATTTTTAATGTATCTTAGGAAAATTCTAGTCAGCCCACAGTTTATATCTGGTACCCACTAAACTGTAGTGGGTATAATGAATAATTGAAGAAGAAATAAGAGAGAAAAGAAGAAACTCTTGTTCTGAGTTAGTCTGCTTAGCAGATATTCATGGGGACTTTACTCTGGGGTCTAGGGTTGAATAATTTGTAAAATTTACCTGTGCTTCCTCCTGGCCAAATAAATCGTCAAATCCTCGCAGCAGTCCTATGAGATAAGTATGACCCTTAGTTCCATTTTACAGAGGGGGAAATTGAGGCAACAGAATTTCTGGTAAATGGCTAAGTCTTCACAGGAAGAAAGGCAGAGCCAGGCTCTGAGCCCTGGAAGGCTGACTGGACTTTATTTTCCATCGGAGCATGAGGGATACTGCAAACCCTGTGGGGGTGGCAGGGTGGACCCCCCGCCCCAGGAAGTACAGGCGAGGAGGCAGAGCCATGGGCTTCAGTGCACTTGGTCTTCACGTAGCCTCAGCTGATGACCCATCCTGTGAGCTCAGCACCCTTCTCTGAGCCTCAGGGTGAGAGAGGACCTGCCTCCTGGGTGTTGTGAGTGAGATTCGGTGAGTCTGTGTATTTGGTGGGTGAACACTTGTGTTTAGCATCGGAGCCTATAAACTGTAATGGTGACTCATGTTAAATACAGCATCCGCCTTCAAGAAGCGCATAGTCTAGTTGAAAACAGGAGTGACGGAAATAAATGCCTTGAACTAAATAAAATCCTGTACAGTCAGTAGAGCAGGGGTCAGACAAATGGCAAATCCACATGACACAACACTAGGTAGTAGTAAAGCAGATCCATGTATTTCAACATGGACCAATCATCTAAATGTAATATTAAGTGAAGAAAACAACCATACGCCGAACACCTGTGTCATGGAGAAGGGGGGATGGGCAGTAGGTGAATCAGTAGGGATTTTTGTAAATGCGCGAACGTGTTCTGGGAAAACACGTAGGATACTATACCTAGTGAAGGCTTGAAGACCGGAATCGTGAGGAGCAGGCTGTGTGGTAGGAATAGTTGAATGTTTTTCCTCTGCTTTATTGCTGTATTCCCCACCCGCACCCGCCACCTCCACGAGTCCACGGAGTTGTCACAGTCTTCAGTAGAGCTTCATGTCACACCTCACTCAGACACACACACACCAACCTATGGGCATAGGGTGCTGACCGCAGGGCACGCTCAGGAAAGCAGAAGGAGGACGTTGCTGGATGCCGGAGCCAAGGGTAGCGTTAGCCGCGTGTTTCCATAGCTTCCGTGGCGTTAGAACCAGAGGTCGGCGGAGCAGAGCCTCCGGGCTGGGGATAGCGCGGTGCCCCTGCCCGGCAGTGAGGGGGAGTCCAGTCGGGCAGGAAAAAGACGCCGATGGAGAATAAGCCGGAGGTTAACCCCTTTGCCAACACTTAAGTCTATAGACAGTCAAGTCAGTAGAAGTAAGGGCGTTCTTGCCCGGAGCTTCAAGTCTAAGGAGAAGCCTTCACAAGCCCCACTCACATTTGGGAACCGGGAACTCAGTCCTAAGTCTCGCCGTTTGGGAAGCAACCCTCGCCTAGGTCCTGTGTTCAAGCCGTAGCATCTGTTTAACGAGAGCAGCCTCGAAGGGGAGGGTGGTGGTTCTTAAGGTCTGCCTCTGCCTCCCGAGCCGCGCGCCGTGGGTCTCCGGCCCCTGCGCGGTGGGCACCGGAGGACTGGCCGCAGTGGACCGCCCTGAAGCTCAGAGGTTAGCGCTCCCGGTGCACGGGCTGCTTCTGCAGGAAACCCACAGTGGATCAGGGGAGGCTGAAGACCGAGGGCCGGGGGCGGGGGGACGCTCAGGGTGATACTTAGATCCAGGTTCTATGCCGTCTCCGGCCACACCACCCTGAGCGCCCGAATCTCTTCGGGGCAATGCTGTCCCTGTGCCTGACACTTTCAAAGGCCAAAACACAAAATGTCAAAGTTCAGAGTAAGGGAAGGTTGATCCATCTAGAAGATGCCCACTGAGAAGATGACACCTCGAATCTGTTAAGGAAGTACAGAGCTCAGGCTTCTTTTGTGTCGAGAGAAGGGGACATGGCAGGGGCACAGGGTGGGTGACCATCGCAGGCAGCAGGGCACCAGCAGGGGTCCGTCTGGATCCTGACGTTAACCCCCGTTTTGGGGAGTGTGGTCTCACCTCCAGAGCACACTGCCTTGCGTCATCTGGCCTCCGGGCAAAACCCCGCAGGGCAGGCAGGGCAGCCCTCTCGTCCCTGCTTCCCGTTGTCTCGTGCCTTCGAGCAGTGCCTGGTGCACAGTAAACACCCTGGAAATGTCAGCCCTTGTCACTAAAAGTTGCCTGATCCTGATAACTGGCGTCGTCTCTTGACCTATTCAGAGCCCGCTTCTGTGTACCTCTCTCCCCTCCTCCGCCAAGCGGGGCTCGCTGAGTCCTGCTGTTACATCACCTGGGTAACCCACAAATCAGCCTCTCCCCCATCCACCTCGGTGCCACCCTGCGGCTCCACGTCCTGGAAGGGCCCGGACCCCGCTCAGGTGGAGCAGACAGCGGGGCCCCAGGACCTTCTGCTGGGACACCCGGAGCTCCCATGAGCGCTCAGGCTGCCAGCCGTTCTCGTCCTTTTGATGGAGAGGTGATACAGCCCCTGCTGGATCTGGAATTGGCTGTGGGATTCTCTGCCTGTCTCTCCAGGAGGCAGAGGGAACCAACCTCAGGGCTCGTCACTCAGGGCAGCGGCACCCCTGCGCCCAGGTCCCTGGTTCCTTTAGCGCCTGACTCCTCTTGTTCCCAGTTCCCTGCACTCTGACTCCATCTGCGGTAGGACAGGCCGGAGCTGTGCTGGGGAAGTGGGGAAGGGCCCGTGCCCAGCGTACACATGATTGTGCCCTGCACCCCCGTCTTGTGGGAAAATGACAATAAGGTGACTTCAGAGTGGAGGTAACACAATCGTATTTTAGGAGATTTGATCAAATCCCACAGCCCCATGAAGGAGATAGATAGTCGTTGCTAAGTCGTTGGCTCCATTTATAAGAAGATAGAGCAAGAAAGCACTTAATTTTTGCTTTGCTTTTGCAGTGTGTTTTGATCCAGCCACATAATCATAGCATCCAGGCACCAAATGATAGGTGCAGAGTTTGCTGTAAATTTGGATTTTTCAGATCGATCCCCTTTTTGAAATCTTTCCCCTACAGGAATTCCTGCCCATGTGTACTACTTGAACGAATAATTTCAGCTTCGAAGTTTTCGTAGGCACTTTGCATCACAATTCAAAGCATTCGTTCAGCAAAAGCAGAAGCTAAACTTTTAAATACTTCTTAGAGGGGGAGACAAGGCAAAACCCTGCCCAATGGTCAGTCCCCAGTCGTTCCTTTGGTATATTTTCTGATGTCGGTGCCCAAGTTGACGGACATGCTGGTGTGTTTCCTTGCCTCTCCCCTCAGCAGGGGTTTCTATGTGCAGGGGTTTCATTCGTTTTTCCAAGTAACTCTTCCCAACTCACCACCTCCAACCCCATCAGCACTGTCAGCCCCGAGCATAAAACGGAAACTGAGTGGAGGAATTCTCAAACCTCTAGAGGGGAACGTGGAAAATGCTTAGAAACACTCACCCAGCTTGCTTTCTGGTCCTCAGGACTGACTCAGTCACATGGCTGCACCGGTAGCTTGCGCCAAAGAGAGCACCAGAGCAGGGTTGCCCGTCGCCAGGAACGTGGGAGGACAGGGGCCCGGGCTACCTGGATGGGACACAAGCCTCCTGACTGGCCCCGGAGCGCGGGGACCGAGTGGGCCTCCTCTGCCCCGACTCAGAGCACACAGCACCCTGCCTGTAGGAACGCCAGACCTTCGTCCACGCGCTCCCTGGCTGCTGTGACAGGGCACTGCGGCCCAGCCGCCCTTTCCAGTTAAGCGTAGAGCGGTTGGCACTTCCACGCCAACACCTTATACATTTCAAGTTCAAACCGCATCAGACTGGAGGCTAGAGAAGATAAACGCCAGGTTTTTTTTCATCGTCAAGGTAACGATAACTGATTCACTAGAATTTACATAGCCCCAAAGTCGATTTACATGCTTATTTACTCTGTTGTTCTCGCTTTTTTTAAAAAAAAAATAAAATCGGAGTTACCCTAGCAACGGTGCTGTCACGTGATGTTCAGATGAACCGTAATAGAAACACCTTTTGAAAGGAAAACACAGATTTCACCAGATGCATCTTATAGACGCATAAACTGGCACCTAGGGGATACGGATCCGTTCTGGAAATGCCTGGGTGAGGTTCGTGCGGGATCAGGCGCTTCCCCAGTAATTACCCGGCGGGCTTCGGAGCTGCCTTCATGGAGGCAGGAGCTCGGACCCTCCACCGAGCCTGTTGATAGAACCGTGGGCTGTAGCTCGTTAGCACATCAGCAGAAAGAGCCCATTACCCAACCCCGTCTTTTGTTACACTTTTGCATATGGGGAGCATTTATTACTTCATTCAAACTTGGTTCTAATTTTAAGAATGATGGCATGCTCCCCGGAGGGATGGTTTGCTTAGTCTAAAGCGGAGCACTCCCAGGAGAGACCCCAAAAGCAGAAGAAACCAAGAAATCGCAGAGGCTTGGTCACTGTCAGCCAATTTGGGTTTCATTCAAGTTCTGAGGATTAATTTGCTTGCACTTGGGGTAAAATGCAGCTTTTCTACGGGATCACGCCAGGGCAGCTGTCACAGATTTGGGTTCAGTCGTGCCTGCTCAGAATAAATAAAGCAACAAAGGAGACTCCGTGGTTTTAACAGCGCGTGTGGGGAGGTCCGCCATGACCCATGTCATCCTCCTAGGGCTGCTTGAAGGGACAGGGAGTCGCCTTGCTGGGTCACACATGTGACTTGTGGGAATCAGGGTTTTGATCTTGTAGAAAACAGAAGTCAGGTTCCACACTCCGGCTATCGAACGTGGCGGTGGCTGCGCGTGGCCCTTGGCTAAATCCAAGACGGACCTCCGGCTGCGCCCCTCTCCTGGTCCCTGGACCCGCCCCAGCCCGTCCCACCTTCCTTTGCACCCCTGTGCGTCCTGACTTACTGTTACATTGGCTTAACCATCAGCTCCCTGAGGCCTCCACGGGCCATTCTAGCTCCAGAACCCCTCCGCCACAGCAGTTGCTTCCTTTCCGAAGCTGCAGCCAGTCCCCGAAACGTTCCTTTCTTGGGGACGCGTCTGCTAGTTTCTCCCCCATGGTGCTGTTCCTCTGCAAGTCCAGCCCAGCGCTCGGACACCATCGCTGCTC
Organism: Noctilio leporinus; assembly: GCA_004026585.1. Taxonomy (NCBI): domain Eukaryota; kingdom Metazoa; phylum Chordata; class Mammalia; order Chiroptera; family Noctilionidae; genus Noctilio; species Noctilio leporinus. The sequence goes on along the minus strand of PVIW01000087.1, from coordinate 302,864 downwards.
TGTGCAGTGGCTCCTTAAGTGGGAGATCAAAAGACGTTCTGCACGACTTCCGTTTCTAGCAGACGGCGGGGGGGGGGGGGGGGAGTAAAGAGCAGCCTAGCGTCTCTTGAAAACATCATCAGAAAGGAAAAGGGGTTCGGAAAGCTAGACTGAGCTTCCGAAGTGGAACCACAGGCCTTTGACCAATCGGAAGCCCCGAGGAGTGAGGAGCGGGAGGTCACTGCTTTTACTTAAGAGGTTGACGGCCGTCGGGAGACGCCCTGCGTGGCTGGCCGTAGAAATCCAAGTTAGCAAAACAGGGTTTAAAAAGGAAAGGCTGGCCAGGCTTGCCCTCGTCGGGTGCCCAGTCTGACAGACACCGAGCAGATGGTGGCAAATTATTCCCTGAATACGTAGTGAGGAAAATTATTAAACTGACCGGCCATTTAACCATTGCTAATCATGAGCATGGTTCACCTTCGGCCCAGTAATTTCTCCCACTTTTGGTATCTTGAGGCCCCCTTTTCTCCTTCGATAACTCAGGATTCAAAGCGACCAACTCAGAATGACCTACCAGGAGGGTTTTTCTGTCTGCCTTTGTTTCTGGCTGGTTTAACTGTAAGAGTCCATCACTCCACCTGTCTGTCCTTGTGTCTCTCTGACAGGGGATGGGGCCTACATGCATTCAAGATAACCCCAAAATGTGGCCGTAAACTATCCTTCTCTGACATTGAGTGACGTTAACGTTGCCTCTTTCCGGATTACCTAGCAATGATGGAACTTCAGACCCTCCCAAGTCAGAAGTGAGCTGTTGCCCCCGCCCCGCCCCCTCCTTGAACTTGGCCTGTGAAGCAAGAGGCATGTGAGCAATGGGTTTCAAACTCATTTTTCAAAATTACTCAGAGAACAGCATGTACGGGGCTCCTGGCGGCGGAGGAGGGTGGCCCTTCCCCTGGCCGGAGACAAAATGTCAGCTGACACAGGGCCTTCTCCGGACCCAGCCCTTTCTGCCCTTGACACGGGGCCCTCTCCGGACCCAGCCCTTTCTGCCCTTGGCTGCCGTGTGGGAAAGCTCGCGGGTGCTGTGGGCCGGGACCTCGAGGTGAACATGCCAGGTCTCCCAGCACACGGGCCTCTTTGAGGATCGATTGGAAAAGCAGAGCCTGTGCAGCCAGAGAACTTGCCAGGTCGCGGCACCAGGCTCCGGGCCTGACCTCTCAGGCGGCACCCCTGTCGGCCACCTGCGTCCTTCACTGTGACCCGAGCTCGCAGCACTGGAAACCAAACCTTATTTGTCAAGAGAGGGCGCTCAGGGCCTGGGGCGGGGACCCAACATGCTTTTCCAGGTTGTAGGAGAGAGTCCGCCTTGCTGAGGCTCCAACCCTGGCCTGGGTGTGCACTGGTGCATGCAGGCCCTGCGCACCACCTCCCACACGAGCAACACACCAGTGCACACTCGGATCACACCCAAGCCACCAAAAGTGCCTTGGTCGTGCGGACATGGACACTAAACTGATCCATGCCTGACGTGCCTGGGGCCCGATTTCCTGAAGTTAAAGCCACTGTCACCTCCTTGGATCTTTCTAGATGTCCACTTTCACACGGCAGCAGGGCGGGGGAGCCAGGGTGCGCCGGTCACTCGAGAGAAATGCGGGTGTGACAGGAAGGCCACTCTGTGGGGTCTTCCACCTCCAGGAATGGTTTAGGGGTGCATGGTTCCAGCCACCCCTGGTCCTGAGGGGTGTTAGCCTGCGAAAGATGAGGCAGTCCCTGAGGACCCCAGAACTGCTCGCCGCACCTGCGATTTTCCACCGGTGCGCTGCATTTTTAAACCCTGCGCTGCCTGTTTCGTCAGTGGCCCTGACTGCTTTCCCTGAAACTGTCAACTAAAAATATGACAGCAGCCAACACAACAACAGCCATCTGATGTAAATGAATCAAAATTTTACCGATTTTTTTGGCGTGCCACAGAATTTTAATAATTAGTTTACGTGTGCCAGGAGAAGAAACAGGTAGAAAATCGCCGCTCTGCGCTATGGAGAAGGCAAGGACCACCACGAACCACTAACCAGCTCCGTCTTGGGCCCTCCCCCTCCTGATTCTGTCAGAACTCCTCCTACTTGCTCTCCCTGCCTTCCTGTCATGACATTTTTACCTTCTGTCCCCACTCCTGCGGCACTGTGACATTGCAACACAGCGTCTATCAAGTAAACTATCTTTCCTCTTCTCCTCACTTTGCTTCGGCCAATCTGAGCACCGAGACCTTTGTCCCTTGCAGAATTTGAAGCGTTTGATGGGTTGGGTTCTGCCACCCAAGTTCACGGAGCACCTCCTGTGTGCATTGCCCTCTAGTTCATTTCTGCGGACGGAACAGAACCAATCCACGCTCCTGAGATGAATTTCTTTCACTCGCTCTTTCTGAATTTTAAGATCTCTACATGTTAATAGTTCTCAGAGGTAAATATTTTTCTGAGCATTTTATTTCTTTTTTTAAACTAACTTTTTAATGACAGAAGCAAAAAAACATGAATTATAAAACGTTAGAACATAAACAAAGAAAAATAAGGGGGAAAAAGTCTTATTCTCAGGGATTGCCCCTGTTGTGTGTGAACACGCAGAACATCCCCTGTGCTTAGGTGTATCTAGTTAAATAAAATGAGGTCATAATGGAGATGCCATTTCATAACCTGTTGTCAGTCAATAATGTCTATTTTTTCATTTCAATAATTTATATCTTTTTAATACTGTCACCATAGCCATATTTTTTCCAGTTGCACAAAAATGTGCTTTTTCAACCTAGGTAATCAACCTGCTATCAAATCCAAGATCATGTGTTGTATCCAATGGTTTTATTCCATAAGTTTGTTTTAATCTGGTATAGTCTCTCCCTCATGACCCAAAATTGTAAAAGAAATGGAGCCAATTGTCCTGAAGATGGTCTTTCTTCTGACTGTCGTGTACCTTGACCTTCCCCCACCCCCTGTACAGTGACGCATAGACCCATGGCGCCCAATGGACTTGTTTGCACCAGGACACGGCAGGGCTGTGGACTCGCGGCATTGTACATGAAGACGCGTGATCTGTTTGTCCCAAAATTGGTGACGCCGACCCCAGCCCCTGGACAGGGATGAGGGCAGCTGGGTCATTCTGTTACACAGGAACTTCCCCTCTTGCACCTGGAAAGTAATTTTATGGCTTCGCTGTCTCAGGAAGTAGGTGTCTCAGGAAATGGGTGTCCCCATCCACCATCCACTTAAAGGTCTTAACACTAATTAGTCATCGGTATTTAATTAAGGGTTTTTAAATAATGTGTTTCTACATCTATCATCCGCGTCCAATCATTTCTTGACTGTCAATATTTATTCTTTTGTTACGGCTCTTGTGACTCAGGGTGGAGGTTGGTCCAACCTGAACATTATTGTAGACGGTGGCATCTTAGGACCTGGCTCCCCTTTCCGCCCAGCGACCACCATCACCTGACTTCTGCCTGCCAGGTGCACTGAATAACATTTTTCCTGCCTTCCACTTCTCCTGGTGGTATCTGTGAGCCAGCTTGTGCTATCTAGCTGGACTAGAGCTGACTCTGCATCTCTTTCAGCTTCATTCAGTGGTTCCTGAAAACTGGCCTAGCAGAAATTCTTACACCATAGAAATGATCAGTGAAAGCTACAGTTTGGGCCTTTTTTTTTGAGAGCTAGGTATAAAACATTTACCAGCCCACTACTGCTTTAGGCCATTGATTTTTTTTTTTTTTTTAATCTGGCGCAACATCCGAATTGCTTGAAGAATTGTCTATAATACAAATTTCAAAATCCCACTGCAAACATCCTGAACCAGAAACTCCGGGCTGAAAGCCTCACCCCCTGCGTCTCCGATGCAAGTGTGCAGGCAATGGTTTAAGGACTCAGGACACAGCGCAGGGTCAGCTCTAGGCGCTCGAGTCCCTGTCCCTTTTCCTGAGTGGTCCTGAGTTGCCATCCTTGCCACCTGTATTGTTTTGGGAGGATGTCAAACCCATTATTGAAGATGGTTCTTTTCACCCGCCTGCAGGCGTGCATCCCACCACCTTCCTTCACTGTCACCTGCCTTTGCTGTGAATCTTTTATCCCATTTCCAAGTCTTTCTGGGCCTGGCATCCACCTAAATGCAGCCACACCGGGGAACGAGGCGGCAGCGTGTGCACAATCGTCCCTCATCCATCACTGGAGGGGAGGTCACTTCTTTGCAATCACAACAGGGAAGCCTGCCCCCTCTTGGGGGCGGGGTGTGGGTAGGGTTGCTAGGGTTTTTAAAAAAACATTTTGGGTCCAGACCTCCCGAAACCCCTGGGGCGTAATCTCTCTAATTACACTTTTGCCATTTGTCATTGGGCCTGGCTGTTCGGGGGGGCCCTGCCTTTGCAAGCATGTAGCCAAAATGAGTTTTAAGCTGCAGAGGGAGCTGCCTAATCAATTTCCTTGGCCTGAGCCTCTTAGAATCCAATATAGCATAGATACAGGACAGTGATAACGATTTGACACCCGCCACACGTCTGCAGGCTACAGGGCGCCGGTGAAAAAAAATGTCACGCCCAAATGAGTATTGTTGGCCTCCAGTTCTAACACAACACCAAGAAAACATTTCAGTATTATGAGAATTCCTGTTCCCGCTGTCGATATTTTCAAGATGGTTCTTACTTCTGAGCAGGTATCGATTGTGTATAGGTTAGGACCCCCGGTGCCATTTGTCATTTCTGATATAATATCGTGTTATCGTTTAAAGCCGTAATGGGAGAGGTGTCTGTGCTTAAAGCAACCCGTCGTCCCGAGCTTTGATGAATGGCTGGATGGTCTTTGTCTCTGCAGCAGCGAGCAGTTGGCTGGCTATTTGCTTTACCTTTTATCCAAGAATAACTGCGTGATGGGTCCTGGAAGCCGGCAGGATCGCTGTGTCACATGTGGTTCACGCGAGCTGGGTGGTCCTAGCGGGACAGCTGCGGGATTTTAGCACCAGGCGGATGTTCACGGAGGCCTGTGGAAATCTGCGGCAGCCCCGGCGGCACAGGGCTGCTCTTGGTGGAAAAGTTCTCAGTGCTGCCTTTTTTCCTTTCTTTCTCTTTTTCCTTTTTAAGGTGAGAGGACAAGAAAGGCTGATGGAAAAGGAAAAACAAATGTGCTTTTTAGCTTATACTTTTATTCAGGCAGGTCCTTTCTGAGAGGGAACGATCGGAGGGGAAAAGATGTCACCCAGAAAAACCTGAATTTGCTGGCTGACACGTGGCTTTGTCTATGACAAGAGCATGCCTCTGGTTGACAATTACGGGACGCTCTCCCCGTACCGTGGGGCCCCTCTGACATGGGACCCTAAGTACGTTGGGAGCCCTGCGTTCCTGGCCTGCAGCTCCTGCAGCTGTGACTACAAACCTTAACCTGCTGCAAGCAGCATGGCCTGGGGCCCACGGTTCCCTCCCCAAACTCATGAAACCCTAAGCACTGCCACCACTGGCCGTCAGGCCTCTCCGCCTTCGTTAACTGGGAGGGAAGGGCCGGCCACGTCTCATCACATAAATGACACCCCGGCCGCCTTCCCCGGCTCTAAATCCCAAAGGTGGTTGGGAGAAGTCCTGGGTGTGAGTCTCAGCTCCTCCCCAGGAGACAGTCAGCCCACCCTTGGCTTTCGGAGAAGCCCCCCAAGCTTTCAGCGTGGAGTGCGAAATCAGCACTCAGCCAGCTGCAAGGTGGTTTTCTAGAGCCCGCCCTTAGCTTTGATGTCCCAGGAACAGGGACACTTGGCATGGTGAGTCCATACTTTTTCAACGGGAAGATGTTCAATTAATGAAGTGCATGCGTCAGGCCGTAGTGAGGGGCTGCAGGATAAACATGAGCATGAGACAGAAAAGTCACTCCAAAGGCCAATCAGTAGCAGAAATAGGCTCAAAGACAGGAGTATAGCATCAGGTCCATGTTTCTAGGCCCACCATACCCACACGCAACATATCAATGCACATTTGGGAACACGAATGCTCAGATGTGCAGCATTGGCCTGACCTGGTAACCTGAATTGAGCAGCACCATGTCTTATCAACGTATTAATGTTTTAAAATTATCTGCCTACTGTGTATGCCAGGCATGTCTGGGCATTAGCACCGTTTATCCTCACGACATCTTTGTAAGGAGATGGGATTGTCCCATTTTTCAGATGCCAGCAAGAAGGTTGGAAAGCGCGGTCGTTATTGGCTCAGAAGATCGCATCTTAGAAGTGGCAGCTCCTCAGCTCACGCCATTGTTAATAGGTCACAGAAGCATTTGTGTGTCATTCATTGGGCATCCTGGCAATGATGACAAGGTATGCAAATACAAAGAAAGAATTTCCTCGCAGTTATGTTAACATCAAGGACTAGCAGAGTTCCAGGGAAAAAATACTTCCATCATTTCTCACTTGATTCCCCCAGGAAAGAGATTTGCGCCTTAGGATCCCTGTGATGTTAAAGCCGCAAGCTCGCTCCAGTGGCTGCGAGAGTCAGGCAGATGACCTGAGCCAGGTGGGGGCGAGGCAGCAGGGAGTGGTGTGGAGTGCGGCAACCTCCAGGCCACGAGTCCTAACTGAAAAGTGGGATGCTGCTAGGCTCCAGGAACGGTGGCCCGGCAGGTACCTGGGTCCAGTCTCACCAAATCACTTGATTGTTCTCTTTGGTTGGTTTGTTTTTTCCAGACAAAATTCTCTGTACGGACTTTTTGAAACTTTTCCATCGCTTTCTGATATGTAAATACTGGCAACTAGGTCACCACTTTCAAAAACACTGGCCATTCAAACCCACCACGTTTGTGGGCAGTGTCCGACCTCAGCACCAGGTTTCCAACCTCTGCGGCTCCTCCCTGCGACCTTGGCTCCTCCCCCTGCCGGACTAGGGTTGGTCCTGGGGTCCCGGGGAGCGTTCCTCCTGTGAGTGATGGGAATGAAATAAGCATGGGACGTTCTTCCTGGACACGGCCGGGCTTCGTGCTGCGTCAGGGAGGGTGCCACCTGTCTTCAGCGAGTAGGTCAATGTCACCGGCCCAGGCTCCAGTGGATTGTGCTTATTTTCCTTCACTGCCTAAAGCTCTAGCTTTGTTTTGTACTTTAAAGCCATTAATATGATAAGAAATACATCACATGTCCCTTTCTTGGCAAAGCACCCACGGAGTGGACCTTTCCAACCCTACAAGACGCTTTATGACCCAGCCACCTCCGGTCTTGGTGATGTCCTCTCCTGCCACCCCTCTCACAGGCATTTCTCTTCAACTCCTTTGGATTTCTTTCTTTTCCTTCTTCAGAGACACACGTAAACTCATTCGCTCCCCGGGGTCTTGGCGCTGTAATTTCCGCCGGACTCGTCGTCCCCCAGGCTCAAGCTCAGATGTCACCTCGCCCGTGCTGTCCCCTGACAGCTGACCCCAAGCAATGTGGCCCCAACCCTCAGCCAGTCTCTACCCCGCACTTCATCCTGGGTTTTTTCCTGCGTATCAGTTGTCAGTATCCCAAGTTACCTCATTTATTTATTTATCTATTTATAGAGCCCGCAGATATAGTAATTTTTAAAAAGAGGTAGAGTCTTGAGCCAAGCAACCTAGATTCAAGCCCAGCTCTTCTCCTTCCTCGCTCAGTGGCCATGGGCCGGTCACATCACCTGTCCATACCTCAGTTTCCTCATCTGTAAAATGGGAAAATTGGGGATAGTAGAGTAATGCTAGTACTGCATAGAGGTATTATAGGAAATTGAATATATTGCTGTTGATAAAGTGCTTGCAAAAAATATTTGTAAGATGTTTGGAACAACATTTGGCACATAGTAAGCACTGTATTAGAGATGGTGGTTATGACTATTATCATCAGCATCACCATTATCATCACCATCATCATCATCAGCGCCATAACCACTATCATCACCATCACTGTCAACGTCACCATTATTATCATTATCACCATCACCATCATCATCGCCATCACCATTGATATTATTACCATCATCATCATAACCATCATCACCACCATCACCGTTACCATCATCAACAGCACCACATGAAAATAGATGCCACCTCTCTTTAAGCAGCGGGGACTAACTGCTCAGGAAATATTTATAGAATAAATAAATGATAGAAAGGAAACTTTGAAAAGCCAGTAATACAATATACGTATTACTACATGATAAATTTCTCAACTGTCCTCTCTCTCTTTGTGTATCTCTATCTGCAAATGTCTTTCTGTATAGGTGTCTTTATCTCTCTTTCTCATTCATAAATTAAATTAAAGGTGAGGATGGAGTGCCAGGAAGCTGGCGGAATGGTTCAAGAGGTTGCCCAGCCAGTGGTTTCCTTGCGGGCTGCTCCCCTAACAATAGTCCCCGACCTGTCCCGCGCGGCCCCGGGGGTGACTCCCCAACAGGGCTCAGACACCGGCTGCGGGACCGCTGCCTGTGCCAACGGGGAGAGGGGGCGCTGCCTCTCACTCCTGGCAGAGTGGAAAATGGAGGCGGCCGCCCCGGCCGGTGTGTGGAGGTACCGCTTTCAACAAAGAAACCCTGCCATTCCAAACTGTCGAGACCTTTAAAAATAAAAGATGTGCCGTACTTCCAGCACTGTTCAGTATTCATGAGGCTTCGCGGCTTGTTGTAAGGCAAGATGAAAACAATACTCAGTAGATTTTCATAAGTGACATGTAACTGTAAGATTGATAGATGATGCAGTTTTAATGTATGTGAAGTTCAAAACCAACATAAAAGCTGCAAGCTACCTGAACGCTGGATTGCAGACCCACAGTTTTTCCAGTGGTGAGCCACCTCCCCTCCTCCCCAGCAAACGGTGATAGCACCCCGAGAAGGGGAGACTTTCTACCGAACCTCCGAGGACAGAGTGTGGGCATGTTTTCATTGATGGGGTCCTCGCTGCGTTTTTCCCTTCAAATTGATGTGATGGATCATGATTGGCTAAATAGCACGGTTGACTTTTGCTGATCAATGCCAGGGAAAGTGGTCAGAGCCCCGGATGGTTCAGGGAGCACATAAGAAGAGCTGGGTCTCTAGCGTGTCCTAAAGTGTCCTTGCCTTGTGCTTCATAGCTTGTTGGCCACTGTGAATTTGTTATATATTTTATACATGCGTGCACACACACACACACGCATGTGCAGTTATTCAAGCTATTGCAATATATGGAACATACATATGAAACTAATCAATTATATATACATTATCTCTAACTATGTGAATACAGGGTTTTAAGAATTTTCAGGGTCAGCCTCAATCAAGCAATATTTGTTTCCACCTTTTTCCCATGAATGCCCGCAAATGAGAGCTTATAACAAATTGCAGTACATGTCTTCATCATTGAACCCTTTTTCCCTTTGATCTTATCACTTGTTGAGTAACACTGATTGAACATTGGGGCCTGTCAGGTTCTGGACAGGAAGTGCTGTACGAAAGTCTGACACAGACACAGGGATGACACGTGCTAACGAGGACTGTACGTCCATGCCAATGGGCACGGAACATGTGCAATTGCGTCTCTATTGATGAGACTTTCCCCCTTACTTTCATTTCTCTCTTTCACTCTCATTTTAGGGGAGGAGGCCTCGGTTCCTGTTTTTATTTCATGTTGGTTCCAGTCTCAAATGGGCAAGGTTAGAAAAATAAGTAACAATAATAGTAGTGACTTCGTGAGGGCTTTCTACGAACAGCCAGTGCTTCCAGGGCCACGTACAGAACATCCCCACACGCTGACACCACCACCAGCCTAGTTCCGAATGGTGAGCTGGGACTCGGAGTAGTTAGTTTGCACAAAGTCACACAGCTAACAAAGGGCAAGAGGTTGCTTTTCACTGTCCCTGCTGGACAGACATCAGCAAGATGCACGCGTCAGAACATGATGGACCACTCGGGGGTCAATGTGGTTCTCACCCTCCCGTGGTTAAAAATGTTATTCGTGTATGTCAGACAACAGGGCTCCCGGACAGGGACCCGCTCCTTTGTGTTTGATACTGTCAGTCCCTAGCACGCAACCTGCGCAGAGCAGAAGAGGGAGAGGGGAAGAGAGGGGTTGGGGGCAAATTCCCAGGGGGTGTTTGAGACATAAATGGGACATGAGACATAAATAAAGTTTCTCCAGTTTTAAGGTCAACCCCCAAACAAGCACAAGTTGCTGGCTTAACAAATAAGATGATCTGATCTGAAACTGGCCATCAGACTGCAAAGAGCATGCCTGCGCACACACATGTAGGCACAGAGGATGTCGAGGAGGTTTACATACCATCGTGGTAAACCCTGGGCACCCCGGTGGGAGATGAGTGTACAGGAGAGTGGGAATTGGAGTGGCTTACGCCCAGGTGCCCAGCTCATGGTTGGCAAAGCTGGGAAAAGCTCAGATCCGAAGGAAGCCTGGTCCTTCTCTCCCAGGCGGGCAGTTGCTCCGTTCCTTCCATTCTTGTGATTGGATCTTGCAGAGAAGGGGTTTGTTTGTGTGTTGGTTGGTTTTCTCAGAGATAGAATCAAAACTTACAGGGTTGAGGCTGGGTCTGAGTCACAGAGGCTGAGGGGTCACTGAGTTCAAAGTAGGAACCTTCTAGAATCCGAGCCTACAGACAGAACCGCTGAGCCAGCTGCCTTATGGGACAGCGAGGACAGGTGAGCCCTTTCATGCGCCCAGCTGTCCTCAGGATCGTGTGGAAGCCCCGAGCCGGGTGTTGACCTGCGTGCATTGTCTATACAGAATCGTAAAGAGCTTTTCTCCTTGGAGCAAGGTTTAAAAAAAAAGTAGTGCAGCTGGTTCCTTGTCATTCCAAAAAGGATCTCATATCAACTCCCTGAGATTTGGAGAAAGAGAAGAACATGCGTCCAGTCTCCTCCTTCCTACCTTCTTTGTCTCGTCCCCTCCTGCGGGGCCACCACTGCTCCAGAAACGCCCCCCTTCACAGCCCTGCGGGGACAGCAGGTGTCTGTGGGGCCCGCACACCCAGGCAGGGGCACCCACGCTTAGTTACTTGCTTCCTTTGCCCCTTAGCACTCTCCTTTCATACCAGGTGTCGTATTTGTTATCTCTTTCGTCTATGACACAGTAATCTAATTGAGGACTGGGACCATCTCTGTCTCATTCGCTACCATATTCTCCAAATCCAACCTACAATGCACTGAAGACACAGTGGATGTTAAACATACTGTGAGTGGGATGAGTGAATACAGGTGCCCACTTTTCTTTACCAACTCGCGTGCCATGGGAACAGTTGGGAGCCTTGTGCGTGCCTGGTAAATGTGTGTTCAAGGGTCCAGAAACCCCATCCCAGATGGCTCCCACCGACTGCAGCAGGGAAGCTGCCCTCTTCTCGAACTAAGCCCATCTGCAGTTGAGAGTCAGAGAGTCGTCTGCCTTCCTCCCTGACCCTGAGGGAGGGGACAGCCATTCCTCTCGTGTCCCAGGTGAGCGACAACGCAGATGAGCTGGCCAGAGTCCCCTCCCCGTCCCACTCCGGGCTCTGACTTCAGACCCTAAGCCACACAGTTTGACCCATTTGTGTCTGATGATTGGTTTATCTGATCCGGTGCTTCCTGTTGGAAGCTCGGTCAGTCGGGGTCTATGCAATTGACGTTTCCATTTCTGGTGGCCTCCCGTGAGTGCAATGGCGGGCTCTTGACCGGGCGCCTTGAGCTCTTTTGTTGTGTGTGCGTGTGTGTGTGTGTGTGTGTGTGTGTGTGTGTGTGTTGGGAGCTTGGCGTTGTCCATGTTGAGTGTCTTCTGCCAGGGACAGTGACCATCTTGAAAGGGGCTCAGACCCTGATCCATAATCTCAGAAAACAGCCTCCCAAGTGCTGGGCTCTCCCCACCGAGGTGGGTACCTCGAGTTGGCTTTTTTTAATTAAGGCTCCGCATTGTAACTAGTCAATGTACATTATTGGGAGAGTGAATGTCAATGCCACTGCTTTTTCTTTCTCTCCTTTATCTCTGTCAGTGATTCAAAGACATGATTTATGGTTAGTCTCCGACTTTCAGCATCATCCATCAAGTCCCGGTTTCACGACAGGGCTCCACGTTGTAAATCATGCCGAAGGGCTGTCACTCATTCCCCTTAACCCTTTAGGGCTGAGTTTCAGGGTCGCCGTCCAAGAAGGAAACTTGGCGAGAGGGCGGTTGAGGGGCCTGTCTGGGCCATGGATGGGCTCCCGGCGCCCGTGGTGTGAAAGCCTTGGCCTTGCCCGGTCATTATTGGCGCTGAGACAAAGCGGGGCCGGGCTCCACCTGGGCCATGTGGCGTGAGAAGCGCACAGCGGGTGGTGGGGAAACCAGACTCCCGATCCAGCTCTGTCCGGGCCTGAGATCTGAAATGCCCCTTACGGATGTGAGAGCTGGGTTCCCTCCGGAATCGGTCACTGGCTGGTTCTGATCCTGACCTTGCCAAGGGGCATCAGCAGCTGCTATTTCAGGCTTGGTAAATTAACAGTCCTCTCTTCCCACTTTTTTCCACATCTGCATCGCTCTCTAGCTCCGTCCCTGTCACACCCGGGGAGGTGGGGGTGTTGGCAAGGGCCAACGCTGGAGACTGGCGTAGGCAGAGGGGCTGGCCGGACCTCCCCTTCTGGCCGGTTCTTGGCCAAACTCGGCCCCCCAGCCTCATGCCTTTGAGACATGGACCACTTCATGAAGGCCAAGCGCAGACCACGGGCATGGAGCAAATGGGGGTGCTCTCCTAGCAGAAACACTCGAGGGTCGCTCATGAATACATGTGTGGGGTCTGTTCAGCATCCGCAGCCAGTTGGTAGCACGTTGACGCCCGAGTTAGGCGCAGCCCGTTTCACCTGGTAAGCGATGAAGACGACAGGTGTACGGCGAAGGGTGTGCAGGTAAACGAGCTGGAAGGTTGTAGAACATGAAGGTTCGTTATCCAAAGGGTGCGACCCTCCTCCTCCCTTGGAAGATGAACCCTCCTTCGGCGGCGGTCAAGGGGCCCGGGGCTTGGATGTGTTTCAGACACAAAGTGCTACATGTGCCCACCTTGCCCATTTCGACAAAAACTGGGGCTCGTTTCATCTGAAGGGTTCACAGTCCCCTAGAGCAGCGACCCTCCACAGCCTCTCCGTTACCTGCTCCTCGCGCGTCCCTCGCAAAAATGGCTCGTCTTACTAGTTTATCCTTCTTGGAGAGAGCACACGGCTCTTTTCAAACTTTAAACGACCCAGAAGCCATTCGTCCTCCTAACAGCCTTGGAAGGCAGGTAAACTGTCGCCGAACTAGGATTTCACCGAGCGAGCCCCTCCTCCTGCCCACCTTCCTGCTCCGAATCCCGTTCCTGGGGTGCGCACGGTGCCGGCAGCCCCAACTGCAGGTGACTGAGACACCGGGCGGCTGCGGACCAACACCCGTTCCGGGGACAGGGTCCGAGTTCTGTGCTGAGCGCAGCCCCGGCCGCCAGCCGGTGCGGCTCCAAAGCAGCCGGCATCGCCGCTGCTGTTCTGTGCACTGCGTGGTCCGCAGCCGCCAGCGGGGTTCCAGCCACGGGACACCGGCCCCTGCTGCTGGGTTTCCTTAGGCCTCTGGTCCCCACGCCCTTCAAGGCAGCGAGATAAGCAAGAGTTGCTCAGCTCACGGGATTAACAGGCAGTTTAGGAGCTCATTCCCGCTCAGCAAACAGGGCGGCTTCTCCTTTCTCCGGGCCTGTCCCTGGCATCCTGGGAAGTGTCTGCACACTGCATTCAGACCCAGAGGCCGCAGCCTGGGGTGTCAGAGATTAGCGGCTCAAAGTGCTTTCAACCAATTAGAAGACGCCACCTAGTGAAGGCCTTAATTACCACGCCACCTCGGACGTGAAGCTGGGAGGCCCAGCTAGGGACGACTTACCTGGACCTCTTACTCGAAGGTGCCCTGCGCTGTGACACCCTGGAAAGAAAAAGGAAGCGAGATTACGTTGAACACAGCCCAGCTCTGTCTGTCTGAACCCAGCCCATTGCCGTGATACCTGCGCATCTAGCCCGAAGCGTAGGGAATGGTGAATTGCCCACCTTCTAAAACCCAACGGGTAAGGCTGGTAGGACGGCGCGGGGGCCAGGCACCCTGCTTGGGTCCCAGGCAGTTCTCGTCTCTCCAGCTTCGGCACGAAGCTTGGGGACCTGTGTTCGATGGTCCGAATTTGCCAGCTTTGCCGCAGTGGCACATTTCGGTGCCCTGCACACTCACACTGCAGCCGCCGTCCGGGAGCCCCGCGTGGGCCGCTCAGCCCTGGCCCAGCCCCCCGGGGCCCCTCTCCCTACGGGAGTTCTGTGCTGTGCGCGTTCCAGCACGGAGTGCCGCCCCTTCTCACCGCCCTCTCCCCGTCTCGGTGACTTTTCCTCCCCTCCACCCATCCTCTTCTTCACTCCTGTTTTGTCAAATAACAGTGTGACTTTGCCTTTGACATTAAACAGTTGTATATACTTCTGGCAGACTTTGTTTACTCCATCTGTATTTCCAATCAGTGTGGAAGGCTCACCAAAGTGGTTCATTACTGATTTATTTATGGTGTATTTAGATAGCAAATATGGAACTGTCAGCAGTGGCTGGCTAAACAATGCTGACAGACATTAATAACATATGGTGTGGCAGGGAAATTGTGATTTTTCTCTTTTTTCTTAAATTTTGATCCTCAACATGCAATTTGGGGTTTGGTGTCTCTTAGGGAGTTGGGTGTAACAAGAGACTTTTAAAGAAACTATATTCAAAGAAACTGTGTTTTCTTTGTACGTGTAACCTCTGGGGTTTCCGGTGGTGAGGTTAATGTCAGCTGTTGAGTTGAATGGGAGATAAACTGTCCCAAAGGTTTAAGTCGCTCGTGCAAACTGAAGTCATTCTCTTCACACCACGGGAGGTTGCCCTCCTTTTCCCAAACTTCAGTCCCCATCAAGCGTGTAAATGCTCATGTATATCTCAGGGACAATCACCTTGTGGACCATCTAGAATTCGGCCCAACACCTCAGTGTCCTACTCCATGAAACAGGGATGAGCACAAATACCCATGTCACACGTGCTTAAGAGAATGAAGTGCATCTAAACCACTTACCACAGTGGTTGACATCACACACACCTGCAGGAAATTGTGGCTGTTGGTCCCTGGACCTGGAGGAATTTGCCAGATGAAGGGAGTTTAGAGCTGAACTCTGAGAACTGACCCATCATCAATCAGCAGGAACATTTTGTTGAACACCAGGGTGCTTTGCTAGGGGTTGGGTGGCGAGTGCTGTAGCCATGAGTGAAGGAAAGGCAGAGCTGCTTCCTGAGGGGAGAGGTGAGGGGACAGAACATGCCAGGTCTCCTGGGAAGCCCACTCCCTTGCCTGTTTTCCTGACAGCCGCTGTGAGGTTTGAGCAGCGGCCTGTGAGAATGAGCCATGGGACGACCTAGAGGTGGGCTCATTGGCTGCGTGAATGGCCTGTGCAAAGGCCCTGGGGTGGAAGTGCATCAGAAAGGCCGAGAGACACCAAGGAGGTCCGTGTGGTCTAGTGCAGAAAGCAAGGAGCAGTGGGGAGGAAACTGAGTGAAACAGGTAAGACAGTTGGAAATTAGAATTTTGAATGACTAATGACATTAAGGGTTAATTATTATAATTTTTTGGATGTGAACAGGATTCCTTTTCAAAGAAGAGATTTTTTCTTTTTGAGATACGTACTTTTTTTTTTATGGATGAAATGGTGTAAAATCTGGGATTTGCTTCAAAACGATATTGGTGGGGACAATGGCAATCCTGTGAAACAGGGCTGCCCATGAGTTGGTAAATATTAAAACTTGGCAGTGGTACATGGAGAAATCTTGTTCAGCTGGGTCTCCTTTGGGGTGGGTTTGAAATTATCCATTTAAGAAGAAGTTTTAGAAGAAGAGAGTTGAAAAAAAAAGTGGCCACAGTCAGATAGCCAGTTAAGAGATTTTTTTTTTTTTTTAAGAACAAAAGAAAAACCACTGATGGTTTTGAGCGGAGGAGTGACCGACCTGCCCTGTCATCCAGCGTCAGTCACTGCTATGTCCAGGTGGTCTGGCGAGCTCTTGGTCCTGTGGCTGCCATGACAAAGGACTGCAGATTCGGTGGCTTAAATCCACATACGCACATTATGCCACAGTCCTGGGGACCGGAAATCCGCTATCTCTGTCACTGGGCCACCCTTGAAGTGTGGCAGGGCTGCATCCTTTCCAGGGCTCGGAGCAACTCCATTTCATCATCATTTTCCAGCATCGAACCCCCATTCCAGGGCTCGGCCCATCCTCCACGTTCAGGTCAGCGGTGGCGTCACTCTGACCTCTGCTTCTGTTGTCGCATCTCCTCTGTGACACCAGCCCTTCTGCCTTCCTCTTATCAGGCCCTTTGGAGGCCTCACTTTGGGGCCCACCTAGATAATCCAGGATACTCTCCATGTCTCAAAATCCTTACTTGAATCATGTCAGCCACATTCCTTTTGTAGCACACGGTAATGTGTCCCAGGTTCTGGGATTCGGATGCGGACATGGTCAAGGGGCCCCTTTTCCACCCCCTGTGGGGGAGGTGGGCGAGAGTGCTCGGGGAGCAGACGGCAGGCTCGCACGGGGAGGGCAGGTCTGGGGCCCCTCCACCCCAGCTCTAGTGGCAGGCATGGTAGAGGACTGTGCAGTGCCCAGGTAGGCCCTGACCTACCAGATTCCAGTAGCACCCTTCCTCCACCAATTTGTGACAATTGAAAATGTCTTCAGGCCCAGACAGGAAGCTCAGCTGGTTAGAGAATCATCCAGACACATCAAGGTTGCAGGTTCCATCCCCGGTCAGGGCACGTAGAGAAATCAACCAGTGAACGCATGAGTAAGTGGAACACCAAGTTAATCTCTCTCTCTCTCAAATAAATAGTCTCCAGACATTGTCAAACACCCTATGGTGGAAAAGGATTAGGGAGGAGATGGCAAGAAGTGTTCAGGTCTCAGATCTCCTAAGGGCAGCCCTGGTGGATTGGGTTAGCCGCCCCCACACACACCTGCCCCGGTGCCGGGCACTGCCGGTGACAGCAGAGCGTTCCTTTAGGTGTGGTGACAGGCTACTGTTGTCCTGAGTCCACTACGCTTCTCCCCAACTCCTTCCTTAGTTGCTCGGGGTGACAAAGGCTGTGGCTGTTACTCCTGTTACCCAGCACCTGCCCTGATGACTTTCAGACTCAGGTGATTTCTTTTCTTTTCTGTTCTTTTTGTATTTTTCTCCATTACCATTTAGTCCCCTTCAACCCCTCTCTGCTCCCGCAACCCTCACGCTGTTGTCCATGTCCATGAGCCCTTTTCCTTCTCCACCCCTGAGCTGTCATCCTGCTCTCAAGTCTGTCTCTGTTTTGCTTGTTAGCTCAGTGTGGTCATGAGGTGCCACATGTGAGTGAGACCATATGGTATTTGTCTTTCTCTGCCTGGCTTATTTCACCCAGCGTAATGTTCTCCAGGTCCATCCACACCGTGGTAAAGGGTAGAATTTTCTTCTTTGTATGAGCAAGTAGAATTCCATTGTCAGTGCCCCATCGTTATTTTACCTGCTCATCTGCTCAGAATCGTAGCCCCACTACACCTCCCCTCGCCATTCTGGGAAGAGCTTCCTGGCCTATCAGTTTCCCCTGTAAAATCGTAAGACTCCATGAGAGCTGAGTGCTTTGGAATCCTTGCACAGAAGAAATAGGTCTAAACACGAAGACGTTGTGGGTTGGTATGCGGTGCGCAGTGGTGCAGCTATGTGGACACTCAACAGAAAGCGTTTTACATGCTTAACCATTGCTGATGCTTACTGGGCACTTGCTGGGTCAGGCGCCGGGTTTGGTACATACATCTCACCTCCGCCTTCACAGCAGCCTAAAGAAGTAGAAGCTAATGTTTAACCCACTTTATAGATAAGGAACATAAGATGGAGGGAGGTTAAGCACCCACCCACCCCCAAATCCCCGGAGCGTGGGCAGGCGACTCATTTCCGGACTGTGGTCTGTAAACCTGGGCTCTTCGGTTCTTCCCCGTGTCGCCTCACCTCTAGGCAGCCTTGACCCAAGGAAAGGAAGTCTGCTGTAGCGCTAGACCTGGACTGACTGTGTTCCTGATGGCTTTAGGCTTGGAACTGTGGTGTGCGACACAGCTTCTAACCCTCTGGCCTCAGGAAGGGAAGAGGAAGAGGGCGCTCAGCCCTCCCTCTCCCCCGGCTCAGCCCTGTGCCCAGACAGTGGCGGTGAGTTCCAGTTGCTGCAGGTGAATCAGACAAGAGCAGATCAAGGGACACAATGGGAGCTGTTGGGTCTTTTCCGTCCTCCAGACGGAGCCTCAACTGCCCTCACTTCGCTTCCCGCTCCCTCGGATGAATCCAGGGGCTCCACCCACCGGTATGGGGAACGGATGGATGAGGTGTCGCAGGCGAATCGTAGCGAACTGGTCTGAACAGCAGCAAACTTCAGCTTCCACTCCGAGGGGTGGTCGTGGGTTCGGGGACAGAGTTCTCAAACCCAGAGCGAAGGCGGCCAGGCAGGTGTGGGAACCGCGCGAAGTGGCCACACCTGAGCTGCTGTGAAGCCACGAGGTCACCCCACCCCGCAAGACAAGAGAAACCAGATTTTGTGTGGAATCCTTGCAATCTTTAATCTTGGGGATTATTTGTTTCAACTGTGTGGCCCAAACCTAAGCCATCAGGAGACCCAAGTGTATGCTCCAGACCCGATACTTGTCCACATGTTTCTGCAGTAGGTTCACGGGCAGGAGCTGTGACCGTGTACCCATCCCGCTGTCCCAATGTCTCAGCTGCTGCCGAAATACGAAGGCCCCCGTGGTAGAAGGCAGGGGGAACCACGCGAGCTTTGGGGGCAGAGGATCCTGGGCACCAATCCTGATGGCACAGTTTATGGGCTGTGACCCTGGGCAAGGCGCTGACGTTCTTACAGGCTCAGCTCCGTCGTGTGAAAAAGGGGGGCAGTGCAGCCGCCTGCACGCGGGTGTGGGGCTCGGCAGGGCCGAGGTCTGAAGGTGGTCGGCACCGACCCTGGCCAGCGGGCCCTCGGTTACCATCGCTGTTATTAGCGGACCCTCCTCCTCCTCACCCTGCTTTTCCCCGACCCTAAAACTCAGGACTAAACTTCGTCAGAAAGTTAAGACACGTAGAGAGGGGGAGACGTTCATCACGGTACTCGGACGAAACACTCCTCCTCAGGGCGGCTTGGCTGGGCCTTTTGTCCCCGGCCTCTGCCCGCAGTTGGTGCAAATGCGCGAAGGTTTGAAGTCGGACTCTCCACGCCGGGCCCATTTTTCTACCCGTCACCCTGCCGGTGCACCAGACCCTGGGATTTTATAATCCAAACTGATACGCTCTAGGAAATCCCTTCCCTTCCGGCTCCTCGCGCCGGAAAGGTTCATTTTCCTGCGGGCACCTCTCCAGCGCCGGCGGGACGGGACGGTGACCGCGGGAACCGTAACCTTGCCCTGCCGACGGCCCGCCGTGCCCGTTTGAATCCTCCCGTTCTGCTCGCGTCCACCGCCGCGGTTTGATGGATCGGCCCTTGTTTGTGGGCTCACTGATCACTTTCTTATTACTCTGTCACCTCCATCCGTCCCGGCTGTGGGGCCTTTCGGGTGATTTCTTAGGCCACCTGCTGCGGCCTGACAGACTGTCGCTCCAGCCACTCCTGACCTGGCCCGGCCTCTCCCCCAGATGCGGGGTGCAGACGACGCGGCTCAGAGGGGTGGTGACGCCCCTCTCTCCGCCTGCCCTGCTGGAAATTCAGGCCCCGCACAGCCGCGTGCCGCCGCCCTGGCCACCTGCGCGTGAGGAGGGGAAAGGGAAGTGGGGTGGTGGCTGCAGGCGGCTGGGAGGTCGGGGCCGTGCCAGGAGCAGCCGTCTGCTGGGGGGTCCGCACCTCCTTCCCCCGCGGTTGGGGACCAGGGGCTGCGGGCAACAGGGGGAGGCCCGCCGCTGCCACCCTGACCCCCGTCCTGGCCTCATGCCACATGTTGGGGTATGAGCACCCTAAACCCCACCTTTACGGCCTAAACTCTGAAAATCTTTCCAGATCCCAGATTCTGGGCTGCGGTGCTTCTAATGGACGTTGTTCCTTTTTGCTGGAGGATCCATTTTTTCACACAAGTCAATGCAACCCAGACGTGAGCAGCCCTGGCCTTTGAAAGACACCCTTCGGTGGGAGAGTTGTACCCCCGTTTCCCAGTTAGCTCACGGTGAATGCATTGGCCCCAAGACCAAGTCCTTTGGACAGTGTGAATGCTTGTAGCTTTTTAAAAAGGGCAATGTGTAACCAGGATGAAGGGTGGCCTAATATTTACGTTGGGGACCGCCCTGTGCCCCTTCCACACAAGCGCACCAGGGGAGCTGGTGCGGGACAGCCTCCCTGGCCCGGGGCCACGTCTGCCCGGGGCCTGCTCTCCCTTTGTGGGCTCCAGGAATGGAGGAGAAGAGAATCACATCAACCTGCCCGGGCCAGGCATTCGCCCGCGTGTCTCCTCTAATCCTCTGCTCAGTCTTTGAGGTGGGAATCATGAATGGTGATATGCGAATGAAGAAAATGAGATTTGGTAAAATAACGAATTCCCCAGGTGTTGGAACTTGGATCGATCCCCCCACCCCACCCCTGAGTGCCCGGTGTCTTCCCACCTGTCACTTGGTAATGACACCCAGCATTCATTGCGAGTTCCCTGGGGGCCGGGCACCCTGTGTGCCTCTGAGAGGAGCAGCACCAAGCCTAGGGGATTAGTGTGCATCTCAACAACCCTCCAGGCCTGGCGTTGCTGTCATCCCTGGTTTACAGACGAGGGAATGAGCTGGGAGCAGCCAGCCAGCTCCCCTGCTGAGAGGGGGCAAGTTCCAGAGCCTCCGCCCCTCCCCTTGACCACTGCCTGTGCTACCCAGTCGTCTGTGTGGCGAATGTCCTTCTCTCAGCAAGCACAGTAGGTGACCCCGAAGGGCTCTGTGGCATCAGAGGGATCCCTTGGCTACTTTGTAGCTGGCCCAGGAGCCCCTGGATTTCCTGCAACGCCCTGCCTTTCTAGTCCCCAAAGCATTACTCCCCCAAGGACACACCCATCACTCGTCCCACCCACCTCCTTTGTCTCGGCTTCAAATCAGCTCCTCCAAGCAGTGGAAAAGACCTTTAAAACAAAGACACCGTGACGACAGTCCTTACACACCTTTAAAACGGCCCACATCATTGGAGCTTCATTGGGACAATGAGATCTTGGAAGCCGTGTCACGCCCGTCAGTGGGGACCTGGTTAAGTAAGTTGGAGCCCATCAGTACTAGCTAGCTACCAATGCGTGCTGACGGGCAGCACCGGGCTGCCGGGGCTGGGAGTCCCCCACCGCCCAGAGCCAACACCTGAGCCTGGTGGCATCGCAGGAGCGGCTCTGCGGGGCCAACTCACTCAAAACCGAGCGGGAAGGAGCGTGCGGGCCGTCTCCCTGTCCGCCAGGGTTGCACTCGGAAACGTGAACACACACGGAACGCAGGAAGGGGCTGGGGCAGTGGTCTGGACCACGTGCCCCTCTCCCCCGTCGGTGAGGGCAGACAGCAGGGCGTGCCTTCCCCTCCTTCCCAAAGAATGCGGGGGCCCCTGGAGGAAGCAGATGGGTCCCTTCCTTCCACTTGGAAACAGCGCTGTGAGGGGGAGTTAAGTGGGACAGAAGCAAGTTAGTGAGACACGGTTATGCCCACAATCAGCGTGTGTGTGCGTGTGCGTGTGCGTGTGTGTGCAACTCTTCACTGTGGTTACTCTGGGCAGCACAGAACACTGTGAAACTGAGTTTCTACTCTAAGTATTTCCACAGTGTTTAGATACTTTATAAGGATTTGTGTGTGTGTGTGTGTGTGTAATTAAAAAAAATACAACGAAAGGGAGGAAGGGAGGAGAGAACCAGTGGGTAATTCCGCTCGCAGCAAATTGGGGGAAATTGTAAACACAGCCGCAGTGGTGGTGGTATCAGTGGCTGGCATTTCTAAGTGATTTCCATGTGTACCAGACTCTGCTAGGCGCATTATTTGACTCATTTAATCCTCACCATCAACTCTGAGGGAGGGATTTTTATCCTGCCCAGTTTCCAGAGGAGGAAACAGGCCCTGAGACTTTAACTGGCCTGAGGTCACTACACAGTTATTCAAGATCTCCATTTAAAACTGAACCTCTGATGAAAGATAAAAGCTTTTTGTACAAAGCAAAACAAAGCCAAAACAGGAACTCTGTAGGCTCCCCCGCCCTGGCCCGGACTGGGCCAGGCTCTATCAGGCCTGGACATTCTGGGGCCTATAAAAACATTTTAATTTCTTTCAAACTCAGAGGTGGGGGAATGAACCTTTAAGGTCAATGAAAATGATTTCTTTCTCACGTCAGAAAAAAATGAAAAACTTAGGTCCCATAAAAATCGATTACATTTCACTTCAAGTAGAAACCTTTAAATATTAAAACATCAGAGGTAACATTAAGAATAATTTTTAACATTGATAGCCTCATGGTAGGAAGTGCTGAGGACCCCACAGGACCTTATAGCCACCCTGTCCCCAGCTGCATCGCCCACCAAGGTTTCAGTCCCATCCAGGCCCAGAGGTTCTTCCTCACGCTCGTGGTGGCCCGGGAGGATCTGCGGGCAGGGCGGCGCCCACACCACGCTGCCCACCCAGCTGCACTGTCATCTCCCTGCAATGCCCCGCAGGGACCCCTGAGTGACTAGGCGCACGGAGCGTTGAAACGAAACAGGAATGACTGCAACCATCTGACACGTTACATACTCCATGACAAGCTACTGGCAGACTCTTGAACTGCCTCTTTAGGGGAAAAAGAAAATGTTTGGAGAAACCTAATTCTTGTCCCCTGGTTCCTGTAATGATGAAACTAGTCTAGGGTCGTTTCCTGCTCACGCAAAGCTGTGGCAAAGGATACGAGTCAGACCTTGCTGGAAAGCACTTTCTTGTAGAATTCTGCACCAGACCACAGGGTCATTTTCAGGTAAGGGTGTGGTGGTAGACGTTAGTCCTTAAATTTTTAACCCACCTAGTGGAACTCGGAATTAGTAGGACACATTTTAGGGGGGCATAATTTATATAACAATCAGGACTGTTTCTATTTTGAAAGACAGAAAGCCCAACGCAACTTGGCATCAACGCCGACTTCCTTAGGTCTTTTAACCCAGTAGCCTGTGGGAGGAACCGGACGCAGGAGCCCAGTTGCTTTCCTCGGTACGGGCTTCACCCTCAGAAGGTTCTCTTCGTGGAGGTGGTCACGCAAAGTCAGAGCCCACAGGGAAGGAAGGACTGCGATCCCCCAACAAACCAGTGAATTCTGCAACTGTTCCTTTTCCGAATGGGGTCAGAAGCCTGTCTATGGACCACTCACCGTAGCCAGAGGATGGAGCGAACTCTCTGACAGGGTCATATGCCCCTCCGGCCGTCGAGGGGTGGGTCAGCAGCCCCTGAAGCACATGGACTGAGAGGGGGGTGGGGTGGGGTGAGTTCTCCAAAGGAACATCGAAACTGAGGTGTCAATCAAAAAAGGAAACAGTGCACAATGCAAAGCATTTAAAAAATTTTTTTTTTTTGCAAAGCATTTTAAGAAGATGCCTAGTGCAAGAAGTAATGGATGGGTTGGAGGATAAAACTTCAGTTGCCATTTAGGTAGAGAACTTTGCAATGTGGTGCAAACAGCCATAAAATGTTTTTAAAACAACAAAACATTTTAAAAAGCAAAACCAGAAACTTACAAATGAAGTTTTAAACAGCGTAGACGTTTAGCCATGGAAGAATCCTGGTTGGAAGTCAGTGAGCATTTCCCAGCTCGTGCCTTTAAAATTCATGCAAAGTTGTACCTTTCGGCGCTCTGCAGAGGAGCATGACAACTGATGTCCGGATTAGCCCTTGAGGGGAGCTGGTCCTGCATCCCTCTGCACCTAGATGAGGGGCAGCTCCACGGTGAGAGCGGAGCAGACACGGACGGGCACCTGGTGCCTGAGCCTACCACGGGGCTCGTCACCCCACAGCAGCGGTGTTTCCGGGTGTTTCCGGTTCAGTTAACCAGCCGCCAAGGAAAACCGCCCTCCGCCAGGAGAGGAAGGTGGAGCGAGGCTTCCCCCACACACATCTGATGGAGAAATATTTCCTATAGAAAGGGCCTTCATTTTTTCATAGCCCTATTCTTGGGGATACCATCAAAAATCTAATCAACAAGGTAATTGGCCTTCTTTGCAATTTCATGCCCTCGAACACTGATGAACCAGCCTCAGTGGTCGCGCTTCACGTTTGAGGTTTGACTAGTTCCTGGAAAAAAGAGTCAGAACAAAGCTGCTCTGCTAGTTTGGCTTCCAGAAGGCAGCGCCGCTCCTCTGGACGGAAGGTCCAGCCTGGCTTTCTGACCAGCAGCTCTGCTGCCGTGTCTGGAAGGGTGGCTGGGCCCCACCAGTGTCACCCGGGTGCCCGACAGAGGCCGGACAGTGTGCCGGGTGCCGGGGCCTCCCAGACACGGCTCTTGGCCTTATGTTGTTTCAAATCTAGTGTAAAGACCCAAAACTCACACAGTAAAGTCCAGTACAACGTCAATCATGCCAAGCAGCGCAAATCAAATGAAATTATTCCAGTTCACATCATTGAATACTTATTTAAATACGGTGGTTCCCCCTTCCCCACAGTTCCACTTTCCATGGTTTCAGTGACCCTAGGTAGACAGAGGCCCAACCATAACAAGTAGAAAATTCCAGAAATAAGCCGTCAGTGTTAAGTTGTGCGTGCGCTGTTCTGAGGAGTGTGACGATGTCCTGTGCCCCCAGCTCCGTCGCGCCCGCCCCTTGAATCGTCCCTTTGTCGAGCGTATCTGCACCCACCCGCTAGCGGCTGTCGTGGTATCGCAGGGCTTGTGTTCGAGTCACCCCGATTTCCGCACCAACGGCCCCAGGGCACGGGAGCGAGTAGTAGCGATGCTGGCAGTTTGGACGTGGGGAAGTTTCCAGTGGAAAGGTACACGTTTCCAGCTCCGTAATTGAAGCCGCACCCACGTAACTCCTATTACGTTCTTGTGCTATTATTAATTAGTTTTGGTCTCTCAATGTGCTTTATTTATAAATGACACCTGTCACAGGTATGTCCGTATAGGAGAAGACATAGTATGGATAGGCTTTGGTGTTTTCAGCAGCCCCGGGGGGCTGGGATCGTACCCCTGCCCATAAGGGTTACTGGACAGCACTTCCGACAAAGCAAATGTGGTTCAACGACCTAAGGGATCAGCCATGAATAAAACGCCTACAGGACCCCTGCGCTCACGGGCTTTACGTTCTTGTGAGGGGACAATTAAACGAGTTAATTATGAACTATGTCCAGTTAGTAAATGCTGTTGAGCAAAATACACAGCACCTGGGCACAGGTGGGGCGAGGGGGGCACACTGTCATTAAGAAGATTCGGGCAGCTCTCCTGACAAGCTCGCATTTCAGAGCGAAGGGAGGGAACCCCCAGGAGGACCCGGCAGTGCCCTGCTCCCCCACACTTAGCGAGCGCCCAAGAAACTCTGTTGCTCTCGTCGTTTTCCCAATGAGGAGCCCTGAGTGTGAGCGGATTTTGTGGTTGCAATGAGCTTCATGCCAGAAAGCTTCTTGGAGAAGGAGAGCTTACTCAACCCTGAATTGGGGCCCCCCGAACAAAATGGTAAAATCGAACAACACGGAGCCCGCGTTGCTCTAGGTTATTCCGCCGCAGCCCGGGGTTGCGACTCCAGCGGAGCCTGCCGGGTGTGATGCCAGCCTAGACCCCACCAGCAGCCTCTTCGTCGGTTAAGTGCCGAAGGCACGGCGCTCCCTCCCCCCTCCGCGGTGAAGCCATTCCAGGGTATCTTGTTGCCGCTTTAATTCTCATTTCCTGGTACACGGAGAGGTTGAGCAGCTTTTATTAGTCATTTGTCTTCTTCCCAGAGCGACTTTGGCTTCAGCCTACGACCAGATTTCCATAACAAAGCCATCCTAGATATTTCCTCTCCAGAGGGGAGGAGTGGGGAAGAGACTTTATTAAAAATACAGGAAAAATGATGTCATCGGGGTGGGAACCAAGGGGTGACACGGGGCTTAGACCTACCGCGCAGTCCTTCCCCTGAGCCTCTGCGGCCCCTCCTTCCTCCGCAGGACCAGACGCAGGGGCTCCAGGTCACCTTCAGCCACTCCAGCCTGAAGGGCAGCAGACCCTTAGCCCTGGCCTCTTGGCCTTCTCTTTCCTGGAACCGCACCTGAGAACAGAGGCCACAAGACAGAGGGCCCCAGATCACTAGTGTCTCGCCCGGGGTGGTACAAAACCAGTATCAAAGCCATGCCCCCGTGTTGGTTCTGGCATTGAGGTCACCGATCTGTTAGCTCCCCTCAGCCCGGTTCACTCACCTCCTTACCAGTCTTGCCATCGCTGGCTCCTGAGCTTTCAATCCCTGATGGGGAACGAGACAAGGAGTGAGGGGCAGCGACAGCCAGGAGTAAAACTGGGGACCCCCGGCAAGGAGGAGGTAGGCCAGGACCCGCTCCAGACGGCTGGGAACGCCTAGTTAGAAAATGCCGTTTCATGCCAGGCACCAGGACAAGTTGTTCTCAAGTGCGTGTGTGACCTAGCCCGCCCCTACCGGCCACCCACCTTTTTCTGGCGTCAAGATCAGCCCAGAAAAGACTCTTCAAGAGGCTCACCTGTGCTGCCCCTGCCCCCTGGGGCTCACACCTCCGGAGGGTGTGGGCCGTGCCAGTGTGTCCCTCCCGGACTCATCACCCCAGGAAGACAGCTCCGGCCTGGGAGGCTGCTTTCAGCTTTCCCTGTAATTCAGCCCTCTCTCCCCCTCATCGTCTGGGCTGCGCCCCTCTGAACTTGCTCCAGTTCGTCTACATCTTGCCGGCCGGACGGCGTGGTCTAAAGGTGAACAAACTGTTCAAAGGCAGGGCGCTCGCCCCGCAGGCTCCCTCCGCCGCCCAGGGGACTCAGGCGGGGCTCCGGGGGTGGGCCGCGCCGAGAGGGCCCGTCCCCAGTCACCAGAGAGCGGGCACTGCTCCCTGCCGCAGAGCAGACTGCGTTACTTTCAGTGGCCGATGGCCAGGCCATGGCATTAGAAACTTTGCGGTCGAGTTACGTTTTCCAGAAGTCCCCGTGCTGGGGACCTGCAGCCGAATGCGTAGACAAGTACTTGCTCACCGTCGTCCACTCTGCGAAGCTGTGTCCTGCCCAGCCGCGGGAGGCGGGTCGGGAGAGCTCACCTGCGCCGGCACCTTACCTGCCGCCTCCCTGCAGGGCCGTCCACCTGCAGCCTTTTGCACCAGTGCCCTCTGCTGGCCGGCGCCCCAGAGACACGTGAGCGTGCAACAGGCAGCAGGAGATGGTGGGTGGAGGACACCAGGCGCTGGAATGACAACCCAAATGGATACTGGGCAGCACTTGAGAGGTCCCGAGGCCGGGACCGCAGATCGGGACGGCCGGCAAGGAGCGGCACGGGTGCAGGAACGGGCTGTGATTCCGGGGGCGTGGGGACCACAGCTGACCCCTCCTGCGTCATCTAAAGGGGTCAGCCATGGAGCGGCTGTGCTGGGCAGTCTCCTGAGGACAGTCGTGTCCGAGCCTCTTCGTTTTCAGGAGACAGACCACATCTCCACCTAAAGGTGAAACTGTCTAATTTTAAACCCGTGTGTGGGCCAAGTGAAACATGCGTGAGGGTTACCCCCAGCTCGTAACCCTGTTTCCATGGAGCTGTCCTATGTGTCATCTCACTAAAGTGTCACAGACTCCTGAGGTGTCTGCTGCCGGCTGTATCCTTGCTTTCCCAGGCAGAAAAAAAAACAGAGGTTAGCGGATGCTATGCAAATCTCACGTTGGACGGGAACTCATTCATGCTCCAAATCCGGGTTCTCTCCACCCAAAGGCACAGCCCTGGACTGTTCTTTGGGGAACCTCCCCTTTTTAAGGAGAGGAAAGTGGACCGGGGATGAGCTCAGGGCAAGTTGCATGAGGTCAGCTGTCTCAGGTCCGGTTCTTTCAAGGTAGCACCGTGCTGTCCTTTATTCCGCACGAAGCTGGTCTCCTAAAGACCATGTCTGTGGGCAGGCCCAGGGCCTCCGACCTGTGTTTAGAATAGTTGCCTTGAGTAGCTTCCCACTAACAGCTCTGTGTACTCAGCCACCCACGTGGTCTCAGCCGACCCCTACTATGGTTGAAATCAAGAAATGGGAAACGCTGAGACACATTAAGCAAGATCAGACTTGAGAGCCACAGGCCAAGGGGCAACTGAATTTGATCTGAAGACTCATGTGGGTTGGCCCACACAAAATGCTATGCATTAATCACGATAGTAGTAATAATAAACACCATTGCTAATACTTAACAATTAGGAGATTTATCCTAAAGATCCAAGTTCCTGAATTCTGCCTAAAACAAAACTCTGCCACTTGGGCTCTTTATTTGTGCAAGGTGAGATTAGCTGGGGTTGGGTGGCTTGTGGGGGTCCCCTTTCCCCAGGGTAGGCCCTCAGCAATTCTTCCCATCCCCCACCGATTTCTGGTGTCCCCTGAGGCCAAATATTGGTTGCTGTTCATCACTGTGTTTATATCATTCTCTTCATTTAAAAATGAGGCATCTTCTGTGGCACTGTCTCTCTGAGATGTGAGAACCGGACTGAGAGCGTTGGTAAGGAAAATGAGACAGCGCCTTTATGGAGGCGAGGACTATGCTGTGAAATGAGGCAATGTTTCTTTCCTGGTCCCAGCTCAGCATGTGAGGTTGCCACTCCATGTTAGAGACCAGTTAACATGGCCTCATGTAGGGTAGCCTAGTGACGTGGGCTCCCTCACGCAGACCTCCGCAGGCTAGTGCAGGAACCAGCTGACTGGAAGCAAGGCTGGCCTCAGGGGCGGCTGCACCTGCTGGGCCGCGCTCTCCGTGGCAGGGGCGTGTTCACCAGGGAAGCAGTGGTGGAAAAGCAGCTGTGTCCCTCCCTCTGCGCACTTCCACAGAGCACCAACGGCTCACGTCTCCATTGGCCCCAGACGTCCAGGTAAACGCAAAGTCTATTGAAATGCTCTGACTTCCCCCTCTAAAAGCTAGTGACCCCATCCATCCACTCCTCTCTCCCTCCCTCTGGCTTTTTAAACATGAGGGCAGCCTTAGGCCAGTTATCCAGCAACAAGAAATTAAACCTGGGAAGCTCCCCATCCCCAAACAGAGAGCAAGTGTTGCTGCTGCCTCCCCCGCCCCGCTGTGGTTACGAAGGGCTGGAAAGGGAATGCTCACCCCCGTTTCCGCTTCGTTTTGTGTTAGATTTGTAACTGAACCACAGTCAGCGGCAGAACACGCCACTGTATTGATCAGATCATCGTTGTTATCCATCCTTGAACTGACAAAGTTTGGGGGAGGTTGGCAGATTCTGAGTGTTGCCTTTGCTTGGAACCCCCGAATCCTCTAAGGTGAATTCTGAAGGAAATCTTGATGCTCTGGTCTCTGAGCTGCCAACCGAAAGGCCTTTCAGGACAGGTAACTTACGTGAGTGAAGCAAGCCTAGTAAAGAGCTCGTAATGGTCAAAGAAACTACCTACACTCACCCAGCCAATCATATACATGGAGACACCTGTCCAGTAATACTAGATGTCAGCATCGTTCCCCCAAAAAGCCAAGATCTGGCTTTTTGTGCGAAATCTCATGGTATTCCAAGGCCAAAACGAATTCATGTTTTGTTTTTAAATACTCTGGACCAATTAAATATGTGTGTAGACCAGATTTGGCCCCAAATGATCAGGTAGACACCTCTGATCAGATTTTTAACTCTCTCCATTTTTGAAAAAAGAAACTGAGGATCTGTTAAGTGATGCTCAAAAGACAGAAACAGAGAGCTTCCGTTCATACCGACACCAGTTAGAAAGCTAAGTCACCGCCTGACTGTGAGATAAGACAAGAAAACTGCTTCCCTCTAATGAAGAACGTGGTTCTCAGCCTTGCCTCGCAGTGACGATTTGTTCTCAGTGGAAACCCTTACTGATTCTCACAGGCTCATTTTCGATGAAGGAACAGATTCTAAACTCTCTTTTTCTTGGAGGAAAGTGGCAATAACCATTTTTCTTAGAGGAAAGTCTTCGGCAATATGATACCAAGAGCAAATAACTACTAGGGGTCAGTGCATATTTTTCAAATGAAGAAAGTAGGGAGTAAGTTAAGTGCACACCATCTGTACTTGTGTCTTTACACCCACATATGCTTGAAGATGTTGGTCTTATCATTTGAACACTGCCTTGGGAGGAAACAGCTCCACGTATGTTGAAAGTTCTCTGTTCACACACACGCAATAAAAACTTCTCTATAGGGTTACTATTTCAGAGATAGGCAAACTACAGCTCATGGACCAGCCTATTTTCGTAAATAAAATGTTACTGAACACAGACTTGCCCTTTCGCTGATGTATCATCTGTAGCTAAGCAGTTGCAGGAGAAATGGTACGACCCACAGAGTCTGAAATGTTTACTAACTGGCCCTCTACAGAAAATGTTTGCTGGCCGCCCGCCGTATATTAGGGATCAATTACGCACCCCTGACCATACTGTAGGGCACAAGTGATGTTTGTGCGTGAAGGACGAGGGAATGATGCTGGGCACCATTCAGATGACTGTAGAGGGAAAAGTCAGTGCAGGCCAGGAGAAAACTATTGCAAACTGAAATAAATGCTCTTACTGCATCTCATGGTGACAGCATCTGCTCAGGTCTAGGGACTCTGTCGCCCAGCGGAAACAGAGGTCCAGGATTGGCAACTCTTCTCACTTTTTAGGAACATCTAAAAACCTGGATTTTCACGTGAAATCCCCATTTTTCAAACGTTGGCAACAACGTTTAAAAGGAAAGAAACATTCTGTAGGTTACTACAGGGGGCCACCTATTAGTGACATCCATTGTAGTCAGCGGGAAAGATGATCTTATCTTTCCTGTTTCTAACAGGTCCACAGAAAAATGGATTGATGGGGAACTGAGGTTTATGACAGACTGGTAATAAGAGGGGATCTGATGGCCCAGGGCTCATTACCAGGTCTGTTCTAAATGCCAGCACCTTCTGGGTTTGCCTTCAAACAACACCCAACACCTAAATCACCGTAGTAAACACAGATAGAAAGAGACAGGAAGGTTAAAAGTATACTCATCATCTCTTGCTTTTTCTCCACTCCCGAACGTGTTTGAGAGCAATATTGTTTCGTAAAAACAATATGACCCCATTTCTAAAGCAATATTCATGCTAAGCTAGTCAGCTGTTAAATATACCCAGCAGTTTGCATTATGATGAAGCTAAGCCAGAATTTCAATTATTTTCTGGACACATTTAAAATTATAATACTTTACTGGGTTAGTGTTATAGTTCATCCAAATTACTCACAAACTATCATATCAATCTCGTGCAACCGCTAACGCCTTACAGATCTGTGAAGTTTGACGAAATAAGAGACTGTCCAGGGTAACGACCTTCATGCCAATGTTGTGTTTTAAGAGGGGACAGGCCTCTGGGTGTAGGTGGCTAACGGCCAAAAGCTAGCTTTTGCCGCCCATGCGTGATACTTAGGCTCAGAAGAGAATGAAAAGGTGATACAGGTTACTCTTTCCTGTCTCCAGAAATATACCTGGCTCTCTGCAAGATTGTCCAGCATTCCACCACCCCCCACCCTTCCCGCAGGGTTACCTCTTCTGCCAAAGGACTTATTTCTAAGCCAGTCCCCAAGTACCCAAAGTGGTCATTGCTATTTTTCTCCCTTCTCTGTGACCTGATGCTAGCAGCATCCTTGCCTCTCCCCAGACCCTCAGCTTCCAGGGATGCACCTTTTTCCAGACCAGTGATGCAAGCTATAATCATCCAGATTGGGCCCTGTTAATCAGCAAGAATTTATGAACATTACCACCAGCAGCTGCTAGAAGGCAGGCCACCCAGGGACACACACCCACCTTCTCCCAGAATCAATGGGACTTTCTCCTGCCCTTTGGAAAGCCCAAGGGCTACATGGGTCCGCGTTCATTTACGACGGCAAATCCAAAGGCTCTGCCCCTTCGCCCTGTGTTCTGGGAGACATGGTGTCACAGAAAGGTAGGCACTAAGGGAGCAGCCTGTCTTGGGCTCTCTCTGGATGCTAGCTGGTACGCAGTGAGAGTTACCAAATGGCCAGGGTCAGCCAGGGTGTCTGGAGAGCTACCGTGAGACTTGAGCCACACGCAGACTCGGAGAACAAGGGAGAGCCCAACAAGTACACACATTAGGAGGCCGATCTAACAGCCTGACTTTTTCAGGGTGTCATTGCATTGACAAAGTGAAGAATAGGAAAACAAGAAATGTGTCAACTCCCCCTTAATGTTTTCCCATTAATATAGAAGAGTTGCACTTTCCAACAGTAGAGCCGCGAGCCACCTGTAGCCGCATGAATATATATCTGAATCCATTAAAATGAAATGAAATGAAATTTTTCTTTCTTTGCTGGCGCAAGCCGCAGTTTAAAAGCTCAGTAGCTACGTGAGGCTGGCTACGCGCTGGACAGTCCAGACATCAAAACTTTGTAAATCATTA
Source organism: Noctilio leporinus (assembly GCA_004026585.1). NCBI lineage: Eukaryota > Metazoa > Chordata > Mammalia > Chiroptera > Noctilionidae > Noctilio > Noctilio leporinus. The sequence goes on along the minus strand of PVIW01000087.1, from coordinate 270,387 downwards.
CGGGGAGTTGTGTCGAGCAGCATGGATCAGAAACTTCCTCACCCAGAGGACCCGTGACTGCCTTGTCTGTCTCTGTTGGTCCAACAGGCATCATACAGCTTTTGTAGGGCCTCCTAACGTCAGGACATGTGCCACGGGAAGCGCACAAGGTAATGCCAACACGTAGAAGCTTTTATTTTATTTTATTTTTTTACTTGTAAACGTTATATAGTTATGGTGACTTTATGGGGGACGGAGAGGGAAGTGGCTGCATCTGACAAGGGTGCACGGGGTCCTTGGGATGAAACTCCTTTGTATTCTGATTGTAGTGATTGTATTCTGATGGGTGAAATTGCGCACACAGGTGTCGGTCCCCCGGGGAAATCCCAGGAGGCCAGTGGATTGTATCGAGGTCAGTTTTCTGGCTGTGAACTACCCTCTGGGTACACGGGGTGTTGTCATTGAGGGCACGGGCGCTGTGTTATTTCTTACAACTGTGTGTGAGTCTACAATTATTCCGAAAGAAAACGTTTACGAGTACAGGTGACCACAGTACGTCAAATCCCACCTATTTGAATATAATTTCCAAGAAGCTAAAGAGACAAATGCTATGGCAACTCATTCAAAGAAAAGGAAAAATAATTCAGCAAAGAGCAGTAAAGGGGACGTGCACGTGAAAATGAATTACGAAGGTGGCACAGGGGATGCTGGAGTTGGGAAAACACTGGCGCTGTGATGAAGGACACAGGCTCTGGGGTGAGGGAACGTCAGGGTCAGCTCGCACTGATGGGCCGTGTAACCTCGGGCAGGTTCCGTAGTGCCTCTGCTCCTCAGTTTTCTCATCTACAGAATGGGGACAGTAACAGTACTGCTCTCCCACTGCTGTGTACGAAGCCATGATGTGAGACTGTATAAAACACTAGCCCGTTCTGCAGACCACACCCAGAGCTTCCTACCTGGCTGCGATCATTGGATTGCACGCACCTTGTTCCAGAACAATTGGAGAGGATTCCGTGTTCACGTGCTTGCTTAAGTCGGGGTTGGCCCACGTTCTCTGTAAAGGGCCGCAGGGTAAATATTTCTGGCTCTGCAAACCATATGCTTTCTGTTGCACCCACTCAACTCTCCTGTTGTGACACACAAGTGACCATAAGCAAATAAATACCTCCTGCTGCGCTCCAATGTGACTTTCCTTACAAACGCAGGCGGCAGGTCAGAGTTGGCCTTCCGGCCGCAGGTTGCCAATCCCTGGCGAACCCGACTTCCATTGCACTTGGAGGGTGTCAAGAGGAGCAGCGCAGCCCCACTGTCCCTCCCCTCCCTCCTCCTCCTCACCACCCGCACGCCATGCTCAGGGGCCATTCCGTTATGAAGCCCAGCAGAGGTCAAGTCAAAATACGCTTGCTAATTGCCCTGCCGCGTGCACTTCTATTGACGGGAGCCCATCACGGGTCCCCCGGGTCTTGTACATAGTAGGCTCTCAATAAATATTGAGTGATGGATTGATTGACCCATTAACAGAGAGAGCTGAGTCCTGGCAAAGGTTAACGGGGATTGGAAGGCCATCGCTCCCCAGGTGACCGTGCCCGATGCAGAGGGACCGCCACGCAGCCCCCGCATTGACTGAGCACGAAGGAGACAACGGGGCGTTTTATTAGATACGCTGTCATTTAATCACTCACCGCGTCCGGTGCTGCTGTGGCCGGCGTTGGCAGCTTTGTTTCATAGCTAAGGAAGCTGGAACTCGGAGAAACCGAGTTGTTTTCATGAAACCGACGGCACACGTGTCGCTGGAGTGGAGACTTTCCCCCGTTGTCCCAACTCCCAGCTGTCGGTCCCTTTCTGTGCCGTCTCAGTGGCTGCTATGGAGGTTTTAGTGGATGGAAAAGGGCCTGGCTGCTACTCCAGCGGCACTGCAGCACCGGCTCTGCATTGCAAAAGAAAAAAGAAAAGAAAGAAAAGAAAAAGGAAGATAGGTTTCAATACACTGAACTTGATGTTATTTGGAAAACAAGCGAAAACCTCCGTGACAGCAGTGGCTATGACATCATCCTATTCGTCTCAAGGTGTATGTAATACTATAAAATTAAAATATACAATCAAGGGCGTATGTGGCATAAAGAATAAACGCACATGCGTGGTAAAGTGTAAGTGTGCACATGCCCACGTTAAATCTGGAAGGACGCCCCGGGAGCTGGAGGCGGGTGGGTCACAGGCTAGTTTAACATCCTGGCTTCCTGGGGTGGGGCCGCAAAGTGTTGACAAATTTGAGCAGGTCGCCTTCAGACCAGGCGAGTGCTCCTCCATTTATTCCAGCTCCTATGACTCCTAAGTGGCTTGCGGTCCTACCTACCTACGGTACGAGCAACCCGTGCGCCTCTCCCCAGACGGGAGTGCCCTCCTCTCTGTCCAGACCCCGCCCTGCTCCCCTGGCCGTCCTCCCCCGCCCCCCACTTCCGTCCGCCCCAACCTGGCTCCCCGCTTCGCTTGACGCTTCCCAGATTGTCTCTGCAGCTCAGCTTCTCTGACTCCTCTCCCGAATTTGCTGGCTCAGAAGAAAAACGAAATTTCTTCTAACCAGCTGACACCCCATCTGCCTTGGCAAGCTCACCTCTCCATCTCTCTCCCACTCCTTCTCGCTCTCCCCTCGGGTGACTTGACCTGCAGTCACTCTCTCTGCACACACCCATCTCCTGCCTCTAAAAGCCAGACAACTTACACCAACAGCCCCCGCCACTACCTGCCTTCCAATGTCCGTAAAGGGAGGTGGGTCCTCCTTCCTGCCCCCCCCGTCACCTTTGACCTCCCTGCAGATGACGAGTGTGAGGCTTACACACTGCTCCAGGCAAGCGCACACACGCCCAGCCTAGCCACGAAGAGGCCTGGCGGCCCCAGGACCTTTGAGCACACGCCTGGGCTTGGGGTCTCAGATCGGCCTTAGCCACAGTCTAACGGTGACCTTGAGCACCAGCCCCTTATCTGTAGAAAAGAGTAGGATGAAGTGTTTTCCCGCCAGAGTCGCCGTAAAGGTAAACGGAGACATTGTGTGCGGAGCGCCCCTCGCAGGCTGCTGTCCCCAGATGTGTGCTATGTAACATGCCTACGTCATGCATATTACACGTATGAAATCTCTCCTTTTAGGTAGAACAGTCTGTGGCCGGCAGCCGGGTCAGATCCCCCCTGCCTTTTCCGAAGGGCTTGGCCACTAAGCTTCGCTTAGAGGCCCTTGAATCCACGTGCCTGCGCCCAGGGGGTGCGGGGAAGTTAGGGCGTCACTGTCATAAGGCTGCTGATAGTTTAACAACGCCCAGGTGTTCCAACGGGTGTTTCAAGCAGGGTTTCTCCTCCCAGCAGCACTGCCAGTCGGGGGCCGCTGGCTGCCCACTGGGCGCTGTCTCCTGGGGTGCTGGGCAGCGTTCCTGGGCTCTACCCGGCAGGTGTGGTAGCCCCACAGCGCCCCCCACCCACGGGCACAAAAGGCCCCAGATCTTACTGCCAAATGTCCCCACAACACCGCCCGTGGTGAACCTCTCACCCAGAGGGACCTGAAAACTCCGCCTCGTATGAAATGTAAGTAAACTGCAGGGTCATTGTGGAGCAAGTTGAAGCTCCGAAGGACAGAAAAGCCAGGTGAGGTTTTGTGGGCACAGAAATATCAGTTTCAGAAATGCAATTTGCTCTCATATGCAGAATTTTTTTTTCCTCCAACAAAGGACCTTCGGGGAGAAAACGCTGATCTCACACTGGCTTATTGAATAGAATTTTGCCGGCTCCAGGTCTATCTTTGTAAATCTCCCCGAAGAGAAAGCCAGTCACGCAGAGTTCCGAGTCTCTCCTGATAAGCATATATGTATGCCGTCCGGGGTAACCCACGCATTCCTAGGAAAATGCTTCCAAGTTATTTTTTAACATCAAAACAAACAAGGGTCAGCGGGTCTCCCTGGCAGCTTCTGTCTATTTATAAATATATTTTGTAGGAACATATTTCGTGACTGCGGAAGAGGCTTCATTGGGCGCACAACAGCAAGTGTTCTTCAAAACTGTCTTTAATTATTCATTTGGCTGTGCGATATTTTATGTTTCTTTTCATAAATGTTAATCTTTATTATTGCCTTACTAAGGGGAGGAGGAAAGCACCCACTCACTGTAATACCTGTTATTAAATGACCTATCAGAGTGGCACGGATAAATATTGGGAGCAATTTAATTGTTTTCTATCTGCAGTTTTATACAGTTTCTATCAAACTGAAGGGTAATTTTTTGTAGGAGCTGCTTATTTTAAATGTACAAAACCCTTGTGTGTAATTCCATTAGCTGCCCTGCAGCATTGCAATCTACAGTTTCCCTGAGGCTGCTGTGAAATATTGATGAAACCCTTGCTTTTGTGGCTTCCTCTGATACACTAAACATTTGTCTGATGTTAGTTGAACTTGAATGGATCTGTTCAGAGCTATATCAGCAGTGACTTCAAAGGGAGTGAGGCTGTTACAGTATTTTTTCCCCAATTTTCCTTCTGCCCTTCTTCCATTTTTTCCCCCTCTTTCTTTTTCCTTTTCTTTTAACAAACTGAAGTTTCAAAGCTTCACCATGGTATACTTTATAAAAACAAGGTTGACATCAAATGGTTCCAAGTGCCTGGCAGATGGCTGACCTTTATAGTTCTAAATGGTTGTGTGTTTTTATTTCTGTGTCTGATCTAAAGTGTCACTTTAGATGTTTGGAGATGGAGGTAACACTCCCCCAACAGTGCACACACGCACGCCAGGAAGGGAAGGATCTACAACAGTTCACCGGGTTTTGTGAAGTCTGAACCCTGTGCCTCTGGATGTCTGCCACTTAGAAACCCCTCCCAACATCAAGGAAAGAGAAGAAAAATAATTTGTAATTGACTTTTCCCGGCTAAAGTTGTTTGCATTGAACTTCACAGAATTCAGGACTAGAGCTCATCTTTATCCCCATGTTTTCTGGTCAGGTTGTGGGTTATAACTGCCAAGGTTTATTATTTTCTGGAATGATATAATAATCTTTTAGGATCTCCGAGCAGTAAAATTGTCTCTTGAGCAGGATTTTCTCCACCGTGGACATTTTAAGCCTGGGATTTCTTTGTTGTGGGGCAAAGAAAGGATGTGCATGGTAGGATGTTTTGCAACCTCCCAGGCCTCCACCAGATGCGCCCGTAGCAAGCCCTCCCCAGTTGTGACAGCTGAAATGTCTCCAGGTATTGTCACGTGCCCCGTGGGTGGACAAAATGGCCCCGCATTCTGGTTCAATAGGCGATATGACAATGGATCATCCTTCTGATTGATTTTTTAGAACAATTTGGACCCGTGCTAGGGGATCCCGGTGGTACTTGGACCTTGGCTTTTTGGGTCCCCTCCAGAAATGGGAGCAGGGCCTCAGCTTACTGTCTTGACAACGAAACCTTCAGAAACCAGTTGGAGGGCTCCACCCTGGGCTGGGTGGCATGGGCCGGAGAAGCGCCGTTTATCTATGAAAGCTCAGTAAATTATAAGACTGGCCCCAAGGTGACGTGCCCTGGCCCCGGGCCACACCCCACAGGGGCACGGCTGACCTGAGGAGTCACCTGTGCCCTGGGTCACTCAGCACCACTTTGCAAACAGAAACTCCTGCCATCTTGCCATCAGCTTCTGGCTGGAAATGAGCATAAACAACAATAGGTTTTCATATCCACAGCTGACCCTTTCATTGTAACTCATTCAAAACAGATGATTTATCATACACCTAACTAATCAATCGCGAGATTACATTTAATTAGCGGCATCTCGCCTGCGTAATCTCATCTCCTTGAGGGTAGAACACGTGGCCCTTCTTTACCGCCCAGGGCGTGCAGCGGGAGCCCAGCTTTTCACAGGAAATAATTATTTAACGAGAAGCACCTTCACCCCACCCCTCCTGCTTGGCAATCTGGGGGGACGTGAAGGAGATGGACACAACAAAGTAGAGGCAGAAAAAGAAAATTCGCAGTTTCTCTCATTCTGTCCCCTCACCTGAACCATAGTCAACCCTCCAACAATTAACGTTGTTCACTCGTTTGCTGTTTTTATACAGCAGGTCCAGCTGACATTCAGTGTTATTTTATAGTAGTTTCAGGGGTACAGCATAGTGGACAGACAGTTGGATACTTGACACAGCAATCTTCCCGATAAACCTTGCGCCCACCGGACACCACGTAGTCATTACTTAGTGACTCTATTCCGCCTACTGTCCTTAACGTCCCTGTGGGTGTTCGGTCACTACCGATCTGTGCTTCTTCATCCCGTCGCCTTTCTTACCCGGCCCCCCATGCGCATTCACTTTGTACCCAGCATTTCATACTCAGACGCTTTGTTCACATGTTTGTTTCTTGCTAACACTTCCCATACTCTGCTAAAAGTGGGCCCAAGCAAGCCCCACACTCACTATAACCAGTACAGCAGGAAGGAATTAATAGTATGTGGAATTCAGAATTGTGATTGGGTCACTTCCCCCGAAGTAGGTTACTTAGTTTATCATCTGAGAACTCGTGGCTTTCTTTTCCCTTTTCCCTCTCCCTGTCACTCAGCCCCCTGCCCATGGGACCAGCGCAGCAGCTGCCAGGTGGTGGCTACGCCAGGCCCAGGCCTGAGCTGCGGGGCGGCCCAGGGAGCATGCGTGGGTGCCACCTGCAAGGGGACCCCACCGAAACGGAGCCCCCCACGCCCTGTCTGCTGTAAACAGGCTGAAGGAGGGGGAAATCGATGTTGGTTAAATGAAAAAGAACAAAATCAATAAAAGAAAAGAACAAATATTTTCAAGCTCCTATAAAGAGTCATGGAGATTAAAATTAAATTAACCATAGCAATTCAGGGCAAAATGTGGTTGTAAAAGTCCTTAACCACAGGTCCCCTTCAGCCCGGGGGGAGCGGGCCGGTCGGCCTGCCTTGCGTTCTCGGGAGGAGGAGGCTGTCGTAAAGCCTTCGCCCTGGCCGCACCGTCGCTGTGTCTGGAGTTGAGGAAGCTTATTTGCTGCGCGCGCCTTCAGCCCCAGACATGTCGGCAGTCTATTTATGTTTGGAAAGGGTGTCATTCATATGGCGATGGGAGGGAGAACGTGCGGCCGTCTTGACATCCTGCATATACAAATCATTGAATGTCTTTCTACCCAGCTGCACCTGTAAATCAGCCCCGGCAACTCTGCAGCAAGAATCTGCGGGAAAGCGATTTGACTTCGGCTGGCAATAGAGCGCTTGGGTTATTGTAGAGCTGCTCTGCTTAAGTACGAAGTCAACATAGTGGGTTGAGGTGGTCACCACCAAGACGTGGCTCTGGACGCCACTCAGCCCAGGTCTTGTAGAGCATTTACGCTCCGGCGGGTGGGGAGGGGCCGAATGCTCAGTAGTCCGGGGGCGGAAGAGGCGAAGCGAGGCAGGACACGTGGTGGAAGCAGCCGTCAACGTGGGGCGTCATGGTCCTGACAATGGCCTTGACCCTCCTGCTCAGTCCTTCAACACGTATCTGTTGAGCGCGTAGCCTGGTCTTTGAGAAACTTCCTAACCCATGAGGGGAAGACTGCATGGCAGGGAGCAGCCTCCCTCACTACTGGCCATCAGTCTTGACAAGAAAACGTAGAAAACACCCTCTCTCACCATCTGTGGCTCACCTCCTAGCCGAGGCAGGAAAGCCTCGCCATCTGAAAGCTCCATGGGATGTTTCTGAGACGTTTAATCTCAGGCGAATGCCTGAGAATTGGTCCTAGAGGCCAAACAAAAAAATAATTCTTGAGCCCATGCTGATACTGGTCAATGCCTTTGACTTTCTTCCCAGAAAATGAAGGCAGTGTTGGAGCTGTTACTCTGTAGTCTTCCTCAGGACCCTGGCCTCAGCTAATCATCCATTTTATTTGGTCACCTAACATTCGTGGGCCCACCCTCGTCGGGGCACTGGGGACACAGGGGTACCTGGACTACTAAGACGGAGTTCCACGCAGCTCACAATCAGGGGAGAAAAGCGAATGATAATGGTAACAGGGGTCATGTTTCCACCGGAGGTTGATTTTTACCTAACCAAAAGACTCCACTACTGAACATTTCTGGGGGGAAAAATTAGATATGTATCAGGGAATTCCAAATAACTAAGTAAGAGTGGTAGCGTTGTTTTAGATACTGAATTAGCCAGATACTCTGTATAACCATGGTGATAATAATAGAGCTTTTCTGTGAGTGATTTTCTCTGTACAAAGCACTTTTACCTTTTTCAGCCATTCAGCAATTACTGTGCTTAATCTAAGGGGCCATCCAGTACATGCAGCTACTTATATTTGGTACCAAGAAAGAAAAATACTGGTTATAATTAAGCCGTGACACATTGCTCTCTTCTTATCACTTAGAATTTCTATCTGATACTGACTCTTTTAGACTTATTTTTTTTTAAAGACCTTTATAACACTCTTATGTTTATTTAAAAAAAAAAAAAAAAAGATGAGCAACATAAATTGGGTGGTAAGGCATTCCTGAAATAGCTTCCAGCTACCCCCTGACAGCCACTTTGAGGCATCGTTGATGATGAGATGAACCCTAATTTTCTAAAATGTAAAAGCGAGGTCTTGGAATCAATGTGCTTTTTGTAAAGTGTATGTTAGGTTTCAGGCTCTTGGAAAACACATTGAAGCTACAGCAGCACATGAGACACCAAGTCCCCCAGCTTGTGGGACCACAGGGGCAGGGGCAGAACTCAACATTACACTTGCTTGCATACAGCTTTGATGGAAACCATGAGAGAAAAATCTCATGAGACTGGTTAAGAGGGGAGGGAAACCTTACCTCTCAAGGGGCCAGAAAATACCCTCCCAGGATCCTGATGCTAAAACTGAGAAATTGAGTAGGAAGCAGGAAGTGAATTCAAGAATGAGAACTGTGGCATTTTTTTCAGTAAGTCCTCTCAGCAGCCATATAGAGCCGGTGCTGCGATTACCCCCATTTTACAGATGAGGAAACTGAGACTTGAAATGCTAAAGTCACACGGCCACGTGTGTTAGAGCCGCAGCCTCCCCTCATCCCAGACAACAACTGATCTGCTTATTCGAAGGGGGCAGACTCCATTCTTGCTGCATTATGGAGAGAGTGCCGGGGGACATCCCGTCAGAGAGGTTAGTGTGAATCCACGTGTTATCAAAACACTTCAAAGCCAGCAAAGAAAGAAGAGTTTACGTCATAGAATCCCTGCGTGCTGGAACCAGGAGTTTCTTGGACCAGAGACACAGCGGGTGCAGTCAAGAAGGTGCTTTGGAAATGTCTTCCCAGCAATTCAGCTGTTCAGTGCCTGGCTTACATAACTTAGGAAGCATTTTCCTAACCCCAACTGTGTCACTTCTCGCCCAGAGCCAGTGTGGTTCTAGGCCCAACCAGCTGAAAGCAGGGAGCCATTAAGTATTTTTTCAACTAACAGACATCTCGACCTTTCCAGGAGGTATTTCCGTGTTTCTGCTCGTGAATTTACTCCTAGACATAGCCAAAGTGGGTTTTCAAAAGGCTCGCGTATTCAGCAAATGTCGAAAGCCGGAGAAGTATGACTAGTTTCTGCGAAATACATGTTTATCTGCAGTACTAGGTGCAACCCCAGAAAGGTTCTGGTGAGCGGATGAGCTTTGTCCACAGTATACAGTTAAACACGTGCCAGGTTGTTTAAATACCCATTGATGCATTCAGTGCATATTTATTGAACACCTACTGTGTGCCGCGCACTGCCCCGTGGGCTTGTACTGGAGCATGGAGCCACCCGAAGATCCCTCCTCTCAGGGAGCTTACAAACTATCAAAGAAAGGTCGCTGGAAACAATAAGCACATCAAGAAGCTGATTCTGCACTAAGTGAGGAGATAAGAAAAAGAAAAGTAGAGCTGGGTGGGAAACGGGGAAGCCCTGAGGGAGTAAGGAGGGAGGCTGGCTGCAGTGTTTAAGTGAGGAGCAAGCTTCCTTAAGAAAGGATGTTGAAGAAAAGACTGGACGGAGCTTGAGGGAAGGCACAGAAGGAATAGTCATTGTGAAGGCCCAAGAGGGCACCATCGCCGTTTGTTTGGGAAATGGTAGATATGGCTGGAAGAGGGGAATGGGGCAGGGATTTAGGGCTGATGTGCCTAGAAAGATCGTAAGGCCCTGGGGAACATGTTGGTTTTTCTTTGGAGTGTACCGGGTTTCCCTCGCTGAGGCTGGAGCCCGGAGGTGGCATGTCTAGTCCGTCTCTCATTCCGGCTGCTAAGAATGCTGGGCATTGACCACAGGTAGCGATGATGGAATCGATCTCTGGAGGAATCAGGTGGTACGAGAGGGGAGGAGACTGACACTTCAATGTCCTGGGGTTGCGTTTCATCCCTAACAACTCGTAGCAGAACGCAGAAGTGGGCAGCGCCAGGTTCTTCCAGAGAACCCCTCCGGTTTCTCCGGTGAGCCTCAAATCCTCCCCACCTTGAAAATGGGGCTTAGCATGCCCAGCTCGGGGAATTATTCCCAAAGCAAGTACGGGCCAAATATTTTGCAGTGTATCGGGCTCACAGTAGGTGCTTGAAGAAGTTAAAGGGAGGCTCTTCCTTCCCATCTTCTTCAAGACAAGAGATTGCAGGAGATAATTCCGTGGTCTGGAAGACGTACAGATTTACCATCTTTACTGTAAGTTGGTTTGCTTGGGTAATTAATTCAACGTGAAGATTTTATTGGTGAGGTGCCCGGGATTTTAGCAACGGAGTTAGTGGGACGTCGCGAAAGGTCTTTCAGGAAAAAGATAAAATAAAGTCTGCTCTGTTACAACTCATATTTCTGTAAAGCAGATTAGCTCATTCCCGATTGGTGAATTGGCCAATGATACGAATATAATGAGGCCATCACATCGATTCGCATGTGATTTTCTTTTCCCCGGCGTGGCACAGATGAGCATCACTCAGTAGCAGCAACCAGAATGCAAAGTTCACCAGCGCAGGTGAGCCGCCCAAGAGAACACACTCCGTTCACAGAAGCCGCCTCAGCTCCTCGCCTTCTCCGGGCTCAGGTGGTCAGCCTGGGAAGTTACTGTCACCCCTCCCTGATCTCGTTCCATTTTGACCTGTCTGTAGCGCCACAGCTTCACCACACCCTTAAACTCCTTCCTACCCAGCTGCCTCCTGTCCTTTACCTACAAGGCAAAGTCCTGCATCTGCCGTAGCACGCCTGTATTTATTACACATTTAACAAGCAGTTTTAACTGGGCCCATTATGTTTTTATTACATTTGTTCTTTGATTACATAGGTTATGCTCTGGGTACCTGTTTGCTTACTTTTGAAGTGTTCTATTTCTAACCTAATGTTTCCTCCAAGCACCGTGACATGAACGCAAGCTTTTGCAAACCACAGCTTGGTCAGGGAGCTTAGTGTCACATCCTAGCGGAAACGCACCTGCACCACGCACGCCGGAGCAGAGCACAGTTGGAAATGGACGCGTGTGCACCCACAAACTCAGCCGTGAGAGCTGTGCACACTCACAAGCTCACGTCAAAGGCCAGAGACCACCCGTATCCGAGTATGCAGCCTTTGGAAAGTCGTTCAGCCTCTGAAGGCCTAAGGTTGCTCCGTCTCAACCACTGGGCTGGTACAAGGCCGAAGTAAAATCACGTGTGGGCAGCCCTTGCAGAGTGGCAGCTATTAGCATGTTGCATGGAAGCTGCTTATGAACAAAGGGGGTTCTGATGAGGTGATGCAGAATCAGTCCTTCCTCCCTGCAGAAAGGAGGTCGGGTAGGGGTCTCCAGATCGATGCCTCAGGTTGAGTTCAGCAGGACCGCTTACGTCCGAGTCCCACACAGCTGGGCGACAGGAGGACCCTCCCACCCGAGTGAGGGGGTTGACGCCCCGTGGCGGGATGGCGGACCCAGGCCCACGCGACGCGTCCAGGCTGAGACTGTGTGCACGCGTGTGAAAAATACAGCCGAGGCAAAGATAACGCTCCCACGGCTGGGAAAGATGAGATCATTTGTAAGTGGCTTGTTAAAGCACACACATCATTTTCCTGATCAGCGGTAGCGGGGCCCCGTCCGGGAGCGGATGTGATTCATCACGTTATTATATATTTAGGGGCTCTTTGAAAGTGCTGTTATTTACTCAACCGACTGCATATAGACTATTTAAAGCAGATTTTTGACCCAGTAGACTGTACCAGCCCCATCTATTGTCTCAATGAGCATGCGGGGACTCTTCAATATGCAGATTAGTGACACAGTAGACAGTGAGCGCTGCAAACATGCTCTAGACAGGGACATCCACGTCGCCGAGGTGTGATCCGTTCCTGAAGAGCATGTTCAGGGCAGACCCGGGACACGGAGCGAGGCCCCTGCGCAAGAAACGCCCATCTGAATGGAGCGGACTCTGGCTCTGGAGGGAAATTTTGGGTTTCTACAAATAGGTTGCTCTTATTAGCATTGCTTTATGGTCTGTCTAGTTGTCTTTGAAACTATAAACTACCTGCCGTCCCTGGAATGTCAGCCTGTGCCCCCAGGAGCTTGAGCCTGTCCTGTTGTAACTCGCACAGAAGCCGTTCTGTTGGACTCGGCACCGCCGCATCCTTCCACTTACCTGTGACTCGAGCACCGTCTATTAGACAACAAGGTCTTTGTTTGCAAGCGACAAACACACACGATCGCTGGCTAACCTGAGTCCAAACAAGGAACCTGTTGCAGGGGGTATGGTGTGGCTTCCCGAAAGGGAAGGGCACATCAGCCTCCGACTAGGGGCAGAATCCAAGGACCATCTCTTCAGGATGCTGATCTCAGGAAGGGTCCACCCCAGCCATTCCCCAGCCTTGGCTCATGGGGTCAGAATTCAAATTCCGTAAAGCAAAAGAGTCTGATTGGACAAGATGAGCTCCTATGTCCATACTCAAGACAAGAAACACCAACAAATGCAAAGAAATGAGAAAGGTCTCCTATTTTTGTTTTAACCTCTTTGCTCTCTGAACAAATGTTAGATATTTAAACACACACATGTCTGGATTGTGCCTGTTAGAAAACAGTCCAGATGCACTGGAGTCTCATGAAATGAGTCTCCCGAAGGCCAGAATCTCTGTCCCTCTGGCTCCTTCCCAGTGTGCCTGGAAGGGAGAGGACCTTGCACAGTCTGGATCTGACAGTACTATTCTTACGTCAGTCCCAAATTGATCTTATGCCTTAAAAAGTAAAATCTGCTGAACAACCTACTTTAGCATGAAGAGGGAAGATGATTTCAATTATCAACTCAGCCGAACTGCAATAGCTGAGGGGACAGTTGGTAGGAGGAGAGCACCCCCACCCCCAAGAGAACCCACAGTGGAGAACGGACCATGTTCTGACAAAAGCAGCCAGTAGTCACCCCAAGAACCATTCCTGGCACTGGGGGTGCACTAGTGAACCAGACAGATAAGACCCTGGACCCAGAGGGCTCAAGGTCCCATGGAGAGAAACATTTCCAGTGCAGGGTCGACCAACCTCGGCGCCGCTGGCCTTGTGCCTGGACCATTCTTTGCCATAGGGGTCGTTCTCTGTGCTATAGTTGCTTAGTGGCATCCCTGACCTCCACCTGCTAGATGTCAGTAGCACCCCCACCCCTCCCACTTACAGCAATCACAATGTCTCCAGACATTGCCAAGTGTGTCCAGAGGGAAGACCGCCCCCAGCTGCGCCATCACTGGCGTGTGGGACGGGGAGCGGGAGCCCACGCGTGTTCCTGGAATGTGCCCTGGGCCCCTCGCTGGGTAAACGCCGTCTCGGCCGCTCCATTTAAGCAAGATGCTGAGGTGCTGTGTGCGAGAGCCTCTGGAGAGTCGTAGAATGCCTAGCAGGAGAGGCGAGAGGAGAGCATTTACGAAGTCCTCACTGGGTGCTAATTCTCCAGGGGCTGGGCCCAGGGACACGAACACGGAGAGACTCCTTGCTTTTAAAGTGCTCACCATCTGCATCGTGAGATCGAGAATTACAACTTGATTCACCCGGTAGTAATTATGGGTCAAGTCCTGTGGTTCACAGGGAAAGGGAGGCTCTATCTTGAGGGCTGGGAGAAGGCCTTAGGGAGCAGATGGCCTGTGAAATGGGCTCAGAATTCAACATAGCCCATGTGGAAGGAGCAAGGAGTTAGGTGCTGGCCTGGGAGCACCAATCACAGATTGTACAGTATTGGTGTTCTTCTCATAATGGATAACTATTAGACAGAACAGCCAAAGGAGATTACCTTATACATTGTCAGACAAAAAAATTATCATATTTCCCCATCATGATTGTTAGGGACTAAAACAATGCCTCGTGCAAAGTACATAGGGAGGCTAATGTGCAAGTATTGATAAAAATGTACCTACTTTATAAAGTAACAGCTATACAAAGCTATGACACTGCATAGACCAGTAGATACACCATGAAGCTCTCAGTTGCAAAGAACCCGCCCCAAACCATCTCAAGCAGTAAAGGGGATTGTTTGCTCATGAAATTCCAAAGCACAAAGTTAATCAAGCTTCAGGTAACGTTGGATCAAGGCTCTAGCTTTGATTGGTTGCAATTTTCTGGGTTCTATGTTCCTCTGTCTGTTTGCTTAGGCCATAGGCTGCCTTCCTTCATGCTGGCATCAGTGCTTTCAGCACTTCCTGAGTTTATATACTCATGCATGAGAAGAGTAGCCGTTGTCTTCGGTGAGGCCTGAGTCACCTCCATAAGCCATTGTGGCCAGGTGACTGGGGTAGACAGTCAGAGGGCCCCAGGCAACTGGGTGGGGCCAGTCCTGCACCCACTTAATAGATTGGGAAGCAACGTCATCATCAAACACGATGTCACCTGGAATACTGATGTCTGTTCAGTTTTGCCCAAGAATGCACAGATTTCATTTTTAAATGTTACAAGAAACAAAAAATTGACAAGACCTTGGGAAGGCCACTCCTGTCCTCATTGAAACGTTACCTTTGGGTAAAACTGCTAATTGCCTCTCTCTCTCCTGAGAATCATTGAAAGGTGTTGCGGGCCACAGAGAAGATGCTTTTCCGATCACTGCACCCAGGTCAGGAAGCGCTGGTTCTTTTTGTTGGTTGGTTGGTTTTTGTTTCTTTTTGTTTTTTGGTTTTTTGTTATTCCCCCAGAGGGGGGAAAATCTCTTTTATAGCCAAAAGCAAATTAAAGAACCAATTAGCTGAACGTTGCTTTTTTCTGTTGTTAAGGAAAAACGTATACATGTAGTTTTTAGGAGAACTCCACTTTCATGAGAGTAGTTTGGGAGCTGGCTCAGAACAAACAAAAGATATCTCTTTAAGGAGAGGAAAATACATAAAAACGAATATCAAGGCCAGGCCTGTGGCCATATTAGGAACCATGTATTGTGCTCACTCTTGGAGCCGTTGGAGCACCAGATAGTCTCTTTGCTCTCACTAGCCTCCCCTGGGACAGCCAGTGGGTACTATTTGGGGGGTGGGGGTGGGAGGGGTGCATGCTGATATGGTGACCTCAAGACTTTTCCTACTTACCCATGTCTTTGATAGGTAGGGACAAGGGAAAGATGACAAGCTTTGAAAAGAACATTCTTAAAGGAGCCTTAACCTAAAATCAAAGGGTCAAAAACCCCGGAGAATTTGCCATTAGATTATTCAAACTGTCGATGCAAAAAGATCGAAGACCTCTGTAGCTCCCAGAATTTGGGCCATTTCCAAGAGCTGCCTCATCCAGCTGTCCAGGGCAGGTTTGGCGTCAGATCAGACTTGCTGTTTCATGGAAGTTGCTGCATTTAAAAAGCTGACCTAGTTCATTAAGAACCAAACTAGGTCAGGGTTTATTTGACAGAGTTACCGGAGTTATTTAGAAATGTTAATCCCTTTCATCAGTATCTTTTTGTTTGTTTGTGTCTGGTAGTATAAAAACACTCAATCTGATAAGGGGATTTAATGAATCCAGAAGGAATTGATTGAGAATAATGCTAAGAGCTTGATGGACTTTTTATTTATTTTTTTCAGATAGTACTTGAAGGAGTAAATTCTAAACATCCTGTGAAATCTTGCCCCATAATGTTGCTCTTCATGACTAGGGCTTTGTTCTTGTAATAATAATAATAATAGCAGCTTATTATGACCAGACAGTCTGAGTTTTCCCCAGTTACCTCAGTCCTCACAGTCATCTTGAAGCAGGCACTGTTCTCATCTCCAATTTATAGAGGGAGCGATTGAGGCGCATGGAGGTTGGGAGTTGGCACAAGATGACAATGTCAGATGTGACAAAGGTGGCGGTTGAACTCAGGCAGGTTTGCTCCAGACCTTGGGCTTTTGAATTGCATGTTATACACCTGTAACGAGACACACACGTAGCAGCGAGCGTTCCTCCAGGCAGCCCCCAGCTTCGTGAGCAGTGGGAACAAAGAGGAGTGACACCCTCCCTCAGCACCAGTTCCCATAGCGGCCCTGTCCTTGACCTCGCGGCATTCCTCAGCAAAGTTCAGACATTGGGGTCTCTGCACATGGCCAGCGTTGGGCAGTGTCCGCAGCCTCTCTGCCAGCGGCACCTCGTCTCCAGATGTTGCCAGATGTCCCCTGGGACACAAATTCACTCGTGGTTGAGAACCCCTGGGTGAGAGTGTGACAGTGACCCAACTGGCTGGGGACCATGTGTTATCCTATAGGATCCAGCTGCCAGGAAACAGTCGCGTGAACTCATTCTCCTGCAGTGAAAAGACAAGATAAGAGAATAAGTCTATATTCTTACAGAGATGAGTTCTTGGTTTGCCTCTTGCCAAATCGACAGAAGTCAAGTTGTGGGGTGAGGCAGGAAGCAGAGTGCAAGAGGTGTCAGGACGGAGGGAGAAAGGTTCTTCCTGGGACCCTCAGTCCATCCCTGGCCTCCCTGGAAGACTGCAGATGCCTCAACCATCCAAAGGGATATGCTGTTAAAAAGGCTTCTTTGTTGCTTTCTGTGGCTTGAAAGTAGATGAAGACCATTGGGTCAAATCTAAGATTTTCAGCTAGAGAAAACCATGCCTTACTGATGCAATCACGTGTTCATTTATTTCTTCCTATATATGCAACACCATTTTAACAACATGTCCCTGATAGCGGCGGATCCACTGCTAACCCAGCCCGAGTCAGCCTGCCCCAAGAAGCGTAGTGTCTTACTGGGAAGACAAGCAATCAAGTGAATTCAGGGAAAATTCATGACAGTTTGAGATCAGGACTATCAAGAAAAAATGGGGGTTGGGGGCAGAGATAGAAAATCACTTTGGCACTTGGGGACCTGCGAGGAATGAACCAGAGCTTCAGTGACCAGGGACAACCCCTCTGAGGACAGGAATTTGAGCAGAGACTCGAAGAATGAGAAAGCATTTTTTTGAAGATTTTATTTATTATTTATAGAGAGAAGAGAAGGGAGAGAGGCAGAGAGGGAGAGAGAGACATCAACATGTGGTTGCCTTTCACCTGTCTCCAGCTACAGGCCTGGCTGGAGACCTGGCCTGCAACCTGGTTATGTGCCCTGGCTGGGAATTGAACCAGCGACCTTTGGGTTCGCAGGGAGAAAGAATTTGACATCAGAAAACAGCAAAAGCTTCCACACAGGAGAAAAAGAACGTCAAAGGCCTTAAAGAAGGAGGGAATGTGGGGAGTTCAGGCAACAGGCATTTGAATTTTGGCTTGAGATACCTCAGCAAAAAGGACAGTGATCGGATGTAGGTCTGAGATGGAGAAGAGACAGGTCATTTCGGGAACATAGACTATATGAGAACAAGGCTGGCCACCGGTGAAAGGCCACAGCACCTACCATGGAAGAGTTGGTGGCGGCATGCACCAAGGTGACGTGGAGATGGGTGCTACACGCAGAGTTTACATTTATTTTAAAATAGCATTGACATTCCCAACTGATGAGATGCGGAGAGTGAGGAAAGGGGAAGAATCCAACAGACCCTAGTGTCTCCCGAGATGTACTTACAGTCCTCTGCCAACTCAATTCCATCATCTCACGTAAAGGTAGAGTTTGAACAACACATGGTGCTATTGTGGGGGTCAAGTCCTGTGATACATATAAAGAAATTAGCCCCCCAGCTCTTCCATATGCACTTGCTCTCAATAGCTGTTGGCCATTAGTACTTCTTAAAGCAGAGAATAAGCTTCCCCCAAGCTGGGCATTCTGGCCTCTAAAGATTCCAAGATCTGTTGAGCAGCTCCTGAAATGTGGATAAAAGGATGAAAGCACATCCGGGAAGCTTGAGCTGAAAGTTCCCCCCAGTCCTGAGACCTGATCAGATTGTACCGGGTGGAAAGCCTGCTCCACTGCTGGGGGAGGAATGGAGGAGGGTTAGGAGCACTGTGCTTCGTGCTGTGGTCCCCTTAGCAAGGCTGATGGTGCTGGTGGAGGATCCACCAGGAAGGTGAGGAGTTGGGAAGCCCGATATCTGTTCTGTTTCTCATAGAACTGAAGAACACCAGGGCAAGGAACGCCTTCCCTGGCTGAGGACTTCGCCATATGACACGAAAGGCCATTTCATCGACATGTGTGATAACAGAGACAGCAGGGACATTTCACAGAGAAGCAAAGACCAGGTCCCTTTCTGATGGTGCCAGTGTAGCTCCTCTGAGGGAACAGTGGTCTTTCTTCTCTCTCTCTTTCTTAATGGGAGGTGGTCACAGCCACGCACTTAGCAAAAGGAGCGGGTTAAAATGTGTCCGTTCTTGGCTAATGCAATTAGACATTTTTGAGAAAAGGCGGCGAGAAGTGGTCATTATCCATTATCTGCATGAAATATTTCAGAGAAAGAAGCAGCATTTGCCAGAGAGACAGAGAGAGACAGCGAGAGAGAGAAGGTATTTGACTTCAAGCCAAGCAAGAAGGAAACAAGATCACCTTCTAGCTCTGTGGGATGGCTGTGCTAATGATGTTATTTCAAGTAGAATGGGAATATCTGTCTGAAAAAATACAGATGGTGCACTGGCTTCAGACACTTTCTGAAGGTTGTTCTGGACAATGATTCACTGTCCCTTTTCTTGGCAAGAAAAACCCTGCAAACTTTCCAGTCCTGGAGAGAACTACATATGTGGTTCCCTGTTTGGGGGGGGAATGTATAACAAATCAGTATGCACATTTTTTGCTGAAAATAATTGCTACCACTTGAAAACTCAAAGCCTACAACTCGTACTTTGGTTGGAAAGTTTCAGTGCCACCAAGTAGTTTCTTCTTCCTTGTTTCATTTCACGGTGTTTTTTTATCTCCTGCTTCTGATTTATGTGTCTCTCGGTGCAAGGATAATAGAAGGACAATGATTTCTAAACTGGCCCTCTTCTCACCCTTCTTCATGAATATTTTCTCACTCTGCTTTTTTAAATTGTCATCAGGACATTGCTGGGTAATAATGCATGCCACCCTGAAATTCTGCGTAGCCGAGTACAAAGCACTTTTCTGGGAGACCTTCTGCTTTAAGCATTAGTCAGCTCTCTCAACACAACACCCAAGGCCTCTGACAAAGATCCTTCCTCTCAGATGGTGGGTTACTTTATTTCCTGAAGATTGCAGACATTATCGTTACGGGTAATGACCTAATGACTGGCTCTTTGCTGTTCTCACATCACTTTCTGCGCAAGTTCCCAGCACACGTACCGCTGGGTCCTGGCAGGAGTAATTTAATCTTGAGTAACAAACCCCAAACTGGAGGAAACTCTTTTCTTATGCGTGACACAGACGAAGCTGGTTCATCTCAAGTGCAAATGTCATTGAAAAGCTGTTGGCCTGGCACAGGAGTTGGGGATGACAGGGACTGCCAAGGTCAACTGCTTCTAGCAGCAATCAGGACATTCGACGTTTATGAAGAGCCTGGAAAGTCAGGAGTAGTCCGATTGTCCTAGAGCCTTGGCGTCTTACATACCTGATTGTATGTGATACTCCCAGCTATTGTGGGAAGGACATACTACTCTCATGGACGTTTTATCGATGAGGAAGCTGAGCCTCTGAAAGTCCCAGTCACTTTTTCAAAATCCTGTTTCATCAGTGATTGACAGGTTGGAACCAAGGCCAGGAGGCCATCCTACGTGTTCATTCACGGATCAGCCTTTGAGTTGGTGACTTTTATTTCCCTCTTGCCCTGTGTGCCCACTGCATACTGGGAGCAGCTTGTCCAGGCCACAGGAGCTGCCTTGTGATCCCTGGGGCAGAGAGGGGCTGCAGCTCTCCCAGTCGGATTCTCTTTCCATGAAACTAATGCCCACACACTGCGGGGAACCCAGACAGGCTGCGTATCTGGCTCCTAATCACAGCGTTGCCATGTGCAGCAGGCTCTCTGAACCTTTTGAGCATAGAACCCCCCACCCCCCAAGTCCCAGTCCTTGATTCCAGAGCATAGACTTGGGTGTGATGGTGAGTTTACGTTTCTGACCTCTCCCGAGTGACCTTCCAGCCGCTGGTCCCAGGGCTGCCCTTAGAGTGCCGAGGACTTGCAGTGGACTCTCCCATGTCCTCCTTCACCCTGACACAACCCTGTGAGGTAGGCAGCCTTGGGATGGCCACTGCTATTTGGGATTGGCCGATGATAATCAAGGTCAAAGAGCTGATTGGAGAAAGCACCAGAAAAGCATGCCCGTTCTTCAATCTTTTTGTCTCCCGTGGGCCCCTTGGTGTGGGGCTTGCAAATGGGTGGGCCCAGTCATACTTGATTTCATCCACCTGGTTTGTCCACAGAACATTGCTGACAACCCCACACCCCCGGCTGCTCCTGGAGTGGCAGCTGTACTTTCAATGTGGCGTAAACTGCCCAGGTACCCACAGCCCCTCCGTGTCTCTCCCGCAGTGCCAGCTCCCCTTCAGTTTGCAGCTGAGGAATGTCTTTCTCCCACCTGACCTGCTTTGCCTACTTAAGCTACCTGCCTTCCTCCAGGCACGCGGGACCTTCTCTGCTCTCCAACCTGTGTCCAGCCTCTCCCCGTAACTTACCTGTCTACCCTCTGGCCTGTGGAGGACTGCTGTATGGAAATCCCAGGGAAACTCGACTGGAGTATTTGGCATTGCTGGCAGTGTAAAATTTCTTGATTAAATGAATAAACAGATGGCCCATGAAGGCACGAGAGAGTGTTCACTTCCCATGACTTCAACCAGCTTAGTCCTTTTTTGCTGATGACCACGGCGGGGGAGAAGGCAGAAAGCATGATCAGAAAACAACTTGATCAGCCCAAGAGCTGTGACAATGGCCCAGGGAAGTGCCCACCCACAGGGCATGTGAGGTAACTGGACTTCTTGTTTCATGCTGATCCCACCTGTTTTGCATCCATCGTGCACGCACAACATTCCAGTTAACCAAATGGTCCGCAGGAAGTAATGAGAGAGAGGTGGCTTCCTCTGGTGGCTTTCAGAAGGTTTCCCCGTCCACCTCCATGGAGCACTGTGCGATGTCACTGTGCCAGGCATCGACAACAGCCCCTGAGACAAAGACCTCACCTGGTTCCCACATTCGGACAGAGGAGGGAACACGCCCCCCATTCATGTGTACAAGTCACACTCGCATTTGATGTGGGGTGTGACAGGGATCAAAACCCATGCACCGAGAACATTGCTTTCCCAGCTGAAAAATTTCCTGTTCAGGAATACATGTGAACCTCGATGATGCTTTCCCATGGCAGGAAGGCAGAGCCTCGGGAAGTCCTTGCTCAGGAAGGGGGTCGGGGATTCCCCCAGCCTTCTCGCCTGCTGAAACACAAAGCGGACAGGTCCCCACATCATGGCCCTCCAAGGGGCCCCACGCAGCGCCTGGCCACCACTAAAACGCTGCTCAGCCCCCTTGAACTAAATCCTCCGTCGCTTTCCTCAGCCTGCCAACAAGAGTGCCAATTAGTGCCAATAATAATAGACGTATTAACAGGTTTCCAGACCACAGTCACCAAAACACTGGAGACTCGTGACAGGGAGACCTTCCTCCTCCATGTCATCTTCAAGCGTACCCACTGCGTACATGGCAAGAAGCCCTTGCGATCTCCTCATTTACGTCTGCCCTGCACGCTACGGAATCTTCATGTGATTTTAAACTGTCATTCAGTGGGGGCAACCCGTGAAAATGATCCTGTCACCACCGGATATGTTTTTAAATGAGGCCTTGGTTGAATTCTGGGCTAGTGTTTGAAAGTCAGCCCTCTTGAGCTTTGTAGTCTTTGTGGGTTTTAGCTGTTCACCTCTATGGCAGCTTTAAACACTGTCAGCATTTTTACTGTAAACACTTTATTCTGGATTTTCAAGACAACCGCAAATATATATGCCTAGCAAAAAAAAAAAAAAAAATTATATTTATATATATAAATATCAGGCCAACCCTGAATTATTTTGCCCAATTTTATTTAAATCATTCTGGCTAGACATTTTTGGAGCCATTGAAGTGGTCATTTTTTTTTTTTTTCATTGTTCCTCCTTTGTTTGGCTTTAACCTGTACTATAAGAGGTAATTTCTAAAATGTAAGGGTTTGTTTCTGAAATTCAAAACCTTATAGCATATGTCTTTCCCCAATACATTTCTCCTTTTTGAAACCAAGAACTCAGGAGCAGACCACCCTGATATTCACGTCGCATGTACTTTGGAACAGCTAATGCACTTTATCCGTGACAAATTGGTCCTCGCTTTCGGAGTTTCCATGTGGGAATCTTTTTCGAACGGAAGTCTGCTCACATGAAGGGTGTGTTTGCCGCTGCTTCACAGTCTTGGCGCCTGTCTGCCATCTGCCTACTTAGAAGTCTGCGCGCGTAGCCCAGGGGTCTCTAGCAGCACTTGGTCGGCTGAGTTGTTCCGAAAAGAGGACTTCGGGCACCCACCGGGTGTCATCCTTCAGGCGGGGCGGGCGGGTGGTAATGACGCGCACCTGGTCTGTGGCGGGGCGTCAGCGGGGTCTCTGCTCGTCACAGGTGCCAATTGCACAGCTGAGAAGTGCAGCCTGAGGCCGCCCCTGGAACGACCCCCTTTCGGGGCCGCTCTTGTCATTTGTCCCCTGAGACAGTTTGCTGGCCAGCGTGTGCCCTCAGTGCTGGGAGAAGCGACTTCACTGTCTTCGTGGGCACCGACACTCTCTTTACAGTTAGGGGGAGGAGACAATCGAAAACAAACGAGATTTCAGAGTCTACCAAGTGCTATGGGACTTCAGGGAGTCAGCTGAACCGGTCCAGAGCCGTTTGGGCTGAGACCAGGAGAACGGCAGAGCAGCGGCGTGGGGAGAGTCCAGAGGCTGCCGTTCGTAGGCAGGGAAACCTGCAGGTGCCAAGCACCGCAGTCGAGTGGGGGGTTGGCGGGTGAGGCGGGCAAGCCGGCTGCCGTGCCCTCAGGTTTGAGTTTATTCCAAGGGTCGCGGAGAAACCTGCCGGAGTTGAAACAGAGCAGCGCCACCACCTAACACCTGTCACAAAGACCATTCTCTCAGCTCTTCGAAAGCCAGGCTGGCATCATTTAGTCACCGTGGAGAACAATCCGGGGACAGATGATCTCTTGTGCTGGTCATTTGCTCATAGACAGCGTTTGCTCGTGGATTAGCTGTCCCGGGGAGACGTGGGAGCTCCCTGTGGCCAGACTCGGGCAGCCGTAAGGGACGAGATGGGAAGCTGAGGCTGGAATGGGCTGCACGGACAAAGACCTTTCTCCCTGTGTCTTGGCGTAATTGCGATCGTCTTCTTTTGCTAAATAAGTATTCGTAGGAATACGCTTGCCTCTCGTGCGCCTCGCCCAGATTCGCACATGAAGCAATCTTATTAAACAAATCATCGGTAGAGAGGGAGAGATGGATACCCATCATGCACCAGAGCAACCGGGTCCTGGCAGTCTCCCCGCCTCTCCGGAGCTGCGGGTGGCAGGCCAAGTCACCTAAGTCGTGGGCAGTCTTAAATGGATCGCCTTAAAACGTGTTTTTAAAAACTCCTCGGGACCCGCGGCCATTGTTCAGATACGCTGACTTTGATGGACGCCTTGGCACTTTTTATCTCTCATCGGAGGCGTTTTAACCTGCTGCCCAGGTTAGTCTGTTCTGCGAAGAAAACAGACCAAACGGGTTCCAGCACGAGCCTCTCTTCTGTAAAGGTTATAGCAAACATAATTAAACCTAATGAAGCAGAAAATATTACCTGTATTGGGGAGGCGTGGGCTGTCTCCAACGTTTCTTCCGGGGAATCCATGGAGGAGGGCGAAGCCGCTGGTGAAGTTGGGCTGTTTTGGAAAAGCTCAGGTTCCAGATGTCAGCAGAGCAAAGAACCCTTCTTCCTCCTTGTGCAAAAAATGACTGTTGTCTGGACAGTGTGCGTGTACGTGTGTGTGCCTGCATGTATGCATCTTTCTTCAACATATACCCAGAACAACACGAATTACTTCCCACCTTCTTACTAAGTATCAGGCCGCAGGCTAGGCCCTGAAAATACTGAGATGGATAAAACTTAGCAACACCCTTAACCCAACGTGATGGCGGAAAACCCTCTTTTCCCCCCTAAATTTATTCACTTCTGTTTTCTTTGCTGCTCTGCTCAGATTCCCCCCAAGTGAGGCGAGTGTGGCTCAGTCTGGCTTAGTCCAAGCCAGCGTGTGTTGTTCCAAAGTCTGTGCAAAAAGCCCTTCTGATTCTCAGAAGTGACCCTGCCTGGTTGATAAAATTTGCCTGATTCTTTGAAGCCTTTTGTTTGGCTCTGTAACAACTTTGTGTATTAATTTCATCACAGGCATTCTCCTTGAACTTGATATGACTCCTTTTGCAAATGTATAAATCAGTCCAAGAAAAAGAAAATGCCACGAGGGGAGGTCCAAGTCAGTCACCCAGCTATTTTAAACCAGGTTTGACTAGACTGAGTAGCGTTGGCTTCTTCAACTTGGTTTGTGGAACTAGAAACCAGCCCACCTGTTTAGTGGAAAACCCCCTAGGAAAGCAAAAACACAACATCAGTAGCAACCAAACACCAAACACCAAACACAGCAGTGAATCCGGTGGCTAGGTTGAATTTTTACATTTCTTCTTGTTTTATGGTATCCTGCCTTCAAAGTCATGGGCCCTGGTTTCCAGCATTCCCACAATTCACCCCTCTGAGGTAGTTATCCATTTAGTGACATTTCAGGGACATTCCACAGCTTAACCTTTAACCTTGGGGTTTCTGAGATGTGTTCTTATTCATTGATTGGTAATAGGGAGAGGGTGGACCTGAGGGCTAAGACCAGACCTTGGATTCTCTCATCAGGCAGGCTGGGTTCACGTCATGGCTCCTGATACTAGTTCTGTGATCTTGAGCAAACTTCTTAACCCAAGAGCCTTCGTTTCCCCGTCTGTGAAATGAAAACAGTAACAGTTCCTGCTTCATGTGGGCGGTAGATGAATTGAAAGAATTGAGTTCGCAGGGTGGTTAGCATCGTTCTCAGGAGATGGTGATCGCTTGCTAAAGACTCTTTCACAGCATCAGGGG
This sequence comes from Noctilio leporinus, assembly GCA_004026585.1. Lineage (NCBI taxonomy): Eukaryota > Metazoa > Chordata > Mammalia > Chiroptera > Noctilionidae > Noctilio > Noctilio leporinus. The sequence continues at coordinate 245,042 of PVIW01000087.1, read as the reverse complement.
CCTTTGGAGGTCCCAGCAGCAGCTGCTATTCCCCTAACCAAGCCTCCCCGCAGCCCTCGGCCTGCCCACAGGGCTCACCTGTGACTCGTGGTCTCCCCTTTTCCATTCCCTGGTGAACAAAAATAAGACCACTGCCCCAGGGTTCCTCCCAAGTGCCCACCTGCTCTGAGGGTGAGGTAGAAGCTCATTAGGAAAACATCCTGAGACCACTAAGGCTGAATTGCCCTTGCTTTGGTTGCATTTTATCCATGTGGCTCTGAAAGGCCAGGTGAAGAAAACAAGCACATGGGCATAAATAGTCCCATTCCTCATCCCCATGGATGGCTATCTGCCTATTAATTCCCTTTGCACCCGCTCTCCCATGCCTTCACTTTCCCTCTGCAATTACTGGTCCTAAATCCTTTCAGCGAGAGGAAAGCATGCATCCCCAATAGCATTTTGCATCTACAAATCAAACACATAATTGGCATCTCACGACGGGTCCCCACAAATCACAGTGCATTTGAAATTACAGGCATAGGACTGAGAGGAGATCTCCCGCCTTGTCTGTAAAAAGTCTCCGTAAACCTGTTGGAGAATAACACGATAGTCCCCGAATCTCCCATTCCGACACTATTTGCTATTATTTTAAAATCATCATGTTTGCTGAGCTTACATACTTTTTTGACTATCAGTGGACGATCTTATTCAAGACCCCACAATCCCCTCTCCCAATGTGCCACACTCTACAAATAAAAATGTTATTAACACAAAGATGCTGGCTATCAAAAATGGAAAGCCTGCCCATCCGAAATGCTTCCACGCTTTCATAAGTGATTTATTAAGATGATTGTTTGCCTGCCGGTATAGCCCGGTGGCATGGTAAAACTTACCATGGAGATGTGACAGGTCAAGTCTTCGTTCTCTTATGAGCCAGTGTCCTTCTCTGTAGAGATATGCCTTTAATCGGATTTGAATTTTAGGCCAACTTTTCTGGAAGTCATACTCATGAATTCATCTACTGTTCCATTATAGGAGTATTAGAGTGATATTGCTTAAACATGAACATTTTTAACTTGACATTCTAGGGACTTGTAGAGAATGATGACTTCTTCCGATTAAAGAGTCAGGGGCGTTAGGTAGCATAAAAGACATCATTTGGCTTTTTCCCGAATCCATGGCTTGCCTTTCATAAGAGTGTAGACTGGGAAGCACTTAGTCCAAGTGGAGACATCAGGATGGAAGACGTCACCTGGCATTGCTGTTTCATCTCTTCTTCTTGCCTTTCAGGCTACGCCCAGGAAGAACAGCTGAAGGACGAGGAGCAGATAAAAGAAGAAGAGGAAGAGGAGGAAGACAGCGGTTCAGTGGTTCAACTTCAGAGCAGCAATGACCCCGGGACAGACGAGGAACTAGACATGGGTCCGGAGCAGAAGGGCTGCTTCAGCTACCAGAACTCCCCCGGAAGCCACCTGTCCAACCAGGACGCGGAGAACGAGTCTCTGCTGAGCGATGCCAGCGATCCCGTGTCTGACATCAAGAGCGTGTGCGGCCGCGACGCCTTGGACAAGAAAGCGAGCGCTCACCCCAGGCTTCCGAGCGAGACCCCCAACTGCATGGACAAAATGACAGCTGTCTACGCCAACATCTTGTCTGACTCCTACTGGTCGGGCCTGGGTCTGGGCTTCAAGCTGTCCAACAGCGACAGGCGGAATTGTGACACCCGCAACGGCAGCAGCAAGACTGATTTCGATTGGCACCAAGACGCGCTGTCCAAAAGCCTGCAGCAGAACCTGCCGTCCAGATCCGTGTCAAAGCCCAGCCTGTTCAGCTCGGTCCAGCTGTACCGGCAGAGCACGAAGATGTGCGGGACCGTCTTCACCGGGGCCAGCCGGTTCCGGTGCCGCCAGTGCAGCGCCGCCTACGACACCTTGGTTGAGTTGACTGTGCACATGAATGAGACGGGCCACTATCAAGATGACAACCGCAAGAAGGATAAGCTCCGACCCATGAGCTATTCAAAGCCCCGCAAACGGGCCTTCCAGGATATGGACAAGGAGGATGCCCAGAAGGTTCTGAAATGTATGTTTTGTGGCGACTCCTTCGATTCCCTCCAGGATCTGAGCGTCCACATGATAAAAACAAAACATTACCAAAAAGTGCCTTTGAAGGAGCCAGTACCAACCATTTCCTCGAAAATGGTCGCTCCGGCGAAGAAACGCGTCTTTGATGTCAATCGGCCGTGTTCCCCCGACTCCACCACGGGGTCGTTTGCAGATTCCTTCTCCTCCCCGAAGGGCGCCAGCCTGCAGCTGTCCTCCAATAACCGTTACGGTTACCAGAACGGGGCCAGCTACACCTGGCAGTTCGAAGCCTGCAAGTCCCAGATCCTCAAGTGCATGGAGTGCGGGAGCTCCCATGACACCTTGCAGCAGCTCACCACCCACATGATGGTCACAGGTCACTTTCTCAAGGTCACCAGCTCCGCCTCCAAGAAAGGGAAGCAGCTGGTGTTAGACCCCCTAGCCGTGGAGAAAATGCAGTCTTTGTCGGACGCCCCAAACAGCGATGCTCTGGCTCCCAAGCCGTCAGGCAACTCGGCTGCCGACTGTACAGGTTCTGCCGCTGAGATAAAAAAGGAAAGTAAGAAAGAAAAGGCAGATGAGATCGACAAGGATGAGAAAGTCGTGAAAAGTGAGGACTATGAAGACCCCCTACAAAAGCCTTTAGACCCCACAATAAAATACCAGTATTTAAGGGAGGAGGATTTGGAAGACGGCTCAAAGGGCGGAGGGGACATTTTGAAGTCGTTGGAGAATACTGTGACCACAGCCATCAACAAGGCCCAGAATGGGGCCCCCAGCTGGAGCGCGTACCCCAGCATCCACGCGGCCTACCAGCTGTCGGAGGGCACCAAGCCTTCCTTGCCTCTGGTGGGGTCACAGGTCCTGCAGGTTCGGCCTAACCTGGCCAACAAGCTAAGGCCAATTGCGCCCAAGTGGAAGGTAATGCCGCTGGTGTCCATGCCCGCGAGCCTGGCCCCGTACACTCAAGTCAAGAAGGAGCCGGAAGACCGAGATGAAGTTGTGAAGGAGTGTGGGAAAGACAGTCCCCACGAAGAGGCGTCATCTTTCAGCCACGGGGAGGGGGAGTCTTTCTCCAACAGCGAGACCCCTTCCGAATCCAAGAAGGCTGAGCCTTGTCCCCCGAAAGAGGAGGACAAGCAGATGAAAGAGGGCGGTGAGAAGGAGAAGCCGCAGCCCTTGGAGGCCGCGCCGTCCCTCAGCAACGGGTGCGCCCTGGCCAGCCACGCCTCGGCCCTGCCCTGCGTCAACCCGCTCAGCGCCCTGCAGTCCGTCCTGAACAACCACCTGGGCAAGGCCACCGAACCCTTGCGCGCCCCGTCCTGCTCCAGCCCCAGCTCAAGCACAATCTCCATGTTTCACAAGTCCGGTCTCAGCGTCCTGGACAAGCCGGGGTTGAGTCCCGCCGCCGCCGCGAGGCCTGCCAGCGTGTCCAGGCGCTACCTGTTCGAGAACAGCGATCAGCCCATCGACCTGACCAAGTCCAAAAGCAAGAAGGCCGAGTCCTCGCAAGCACAATCCTGCACGTCCCCGCCTCAGAAGCACGCTCTGTCCGACATCGCCGACATGGTCAAGGTCCTCCCCAAAGCCACCACCCCAAAGCCCGCTGCCTCCTCCAGGGTCCCTCCCGTGAAGCTGGACATGGACGTCCGGCGCCTCGAGGACGCCTCCAGCGAAGTCTCAGCTCTGCATAAAAGGAAAGGCCGACAGTCCAACTGGAACCCTCAGCATCTTCTCATCCTGCAGGCTCAGTTCGCCTCGAGCCTCTTCCAGACGTCGGAGGGCAAGTACCTGCTGTCCGATCTGGGCCCGCAGGAGCGCATGCAGATCTCCAAGTTCACGGGACTCTCGATGACCACCATCAGCCACTGGCTGGCCAACGTCAAGTACCAACTTAGGAAAACGGGCGGGACCAAGTTTCTGAAAAACATGGACAAAGGACACCCTATCTTTTATTGCAGTGACTGTGCCTCCCAGTTCAGAACCCCGTCCACCTACATCAGCCACTTAGAGTCTCACCTAGGGTTCCAAATGAAGGACATGACCCGCATGGCCGTGGAGCAGCAAAGCAAGGTGGAACAGGAGATCTCCCGGGTGTCGTCGGCTCAGAGGTCTCCGGAAACCATAGCTGGCGAAGAGGACACAGACTCTAAATTCAAGTGTAAGTTGTGCTCTCGGACATTCGTGAGCAAACATGCAGTAAAACTCCACCTAAGCAAAACGCACAGCAAGTCTCCCGAACACCATTCTCAGTTTGTAACAGACGCGGATGAAGAATAGCTCTGCAGGTATGGGTTTGCTCCCAGGTGGTTGTGACAGTGGCCTTGGGAGGAGTCTCTTGAAGGGAGATGGGTCTGTGTAGTGGCAGCAAACATCTCCCTGTGCCAAGAGGCCAGTAGCCTGCTGGAATGGGACTTATTTTTATGAAGACTAGAACCTGATAAATGAGTCCTATCCATTCCCTCAATTTCTGCAGTGCAGGCTTGGGCCATAGAATGAAACGTCTTTAGAGATGGAGCCCACGATCGCTGTTTTAGGATACGCGATCCCCCTAGTTTTCCAGGGCCCAATCTGCAAGGTCCAGCCAAGGCTACGTGTCGTTTTAATTACTAAGTACTAACTTCCTTCACGGGCCCATTTCACACCTCGCCCTCCCCTAGTAACTTAGAAGTTACTGATGACTTAGAAGGTGATCAATGAAAACCCACCAACAGAATCAAGACTGTAGAGCTTCCGGGGGCAGCCACTATACTGAGATTTCTTAATCAGTTTATGCATAGTTTACAGTTGTCTTCCTCATCATTCCTTGTAATCAGTGCTTTTCGCAGCTTAATGTCAGCGACCGCTGCCTTCCCCCGCTGCCTTCCCCCGCTGCCCCTGGCTCGCGTCTCCTCTTAGGTTTCCTATGAAAGCGCATCGCCCTGTAGTCAGATGGTAGGTAAATGTTTTTCTCTGCAGAGCACTGAGACGGGAAGAGAGGAGGCTCGGCTGCCTCGCTCATCTCTCGGCTCGCCTCAGGCTGGCCTGCCGCCCGAGTCCGCCTTTAACGAGGATAGGTCCATGCACGCCCTTGAGATTGTAAGAAACACAAGAGTCTGCACACCCGTTGCCCATGTGCCCAGCTGTGTCTCACAGCTTCAAGGTCACTTGCATTGTGTATCATACAAGTTCTGTGCCTTGTAGAGTCACCAGTGCCCAGACTCTCGATGTCACCTCCAGGAGAGAGGACAGAGGCCGAGGTCACATAGCTGGGCAGACTCGTCACGCTGGCGATATTCAGATGTTTTCAAGGCTGGGTGTTAACAAGTCCCTCTTCTGTCATTGTGTACCTTCTCCACTCTCTTTTCTCTTCCCCCCAGCGTGATACACCTGCCCCCATGGGCTAGGGACTCGCACCCATATTCAGGTGGCTTCCACCGTAGGCCACACCCCAAGATGAGGACCCATGGGGACCTGATGCTCTGGCGCTTGCTGGGCCAGTTTAGGTCATGCTAGGTTACAGATGAGCTCTTCTGATCAATGGAAAGGAGATCTGAAGCCCCTGCCCTCTGCTGTGGTCAGTGTTTGTCTTTCCCTAGGAGATGTGCAGATCAAGCTCAAAGGTCTGAGCACCAGCAGGGGTCCAGGTGGAGAGAGTGTTTCCCTAATGTGGCTTTGGGCTCCCTTCCCAACAGGGAGAGGCGCTGACTGAGGATGCTGTCCCAAAGGAAGGAAAGGGTTAAAACGTCTGCTCTAAGACTTTTGGTGAAAAGATCTAAGAGCTTTTGATAAAGGGGACATCTTCGCATAATTCTAATGGCTTTCTGGGACCCAGCAGGACTGTAGTTCTGTTTGCATGTTTTTATCATGATAATTGAAGTGTGTTGCTGGCAGATTCATCTCTTGCTTCCCACGCACGATTTGTTCGGCTCACACTATGGAAAGAAAAGCTGAGATGCATCTATTGAATCTACACGTGAGCGTGGGGCTTGGCAAATCTATTTATTTGCTATCTAACATTTAAATTTTTATATAACTTGCTATGATGCTTTTCTGGTCCTTCAAAAAAAAATGGTGAATATATGCAGAATATCCAAAGGGAAGAGAGATGTTTCCCATCCTGTAGTAGTAGGTTCAAACCATGGTGAAGAGGACAAATAGGTGATGTTTATTTGCACTGCAATAAAGACCGATTTTCCACCTGATAGGTTTGTAATCATTTTTTTAAATTAATATCACTGCCAAAACATTGCGATGGGTAAATAGAGAGCGAGGAGAGAAAGCAAGCTGTAGTCGAAATCTGAAACGGACATACCTGTTCTAGGGAAGCAAAGGTAAACCACCAACCTGGAGCCAACCGCTCACAACCACGCTGACCACGTAGACAGGAGAGCCTTTCTCATCCGTCTGCACTTGTGCAGGAATACATGTTTCCGATTTGGACCTTGGAGGCGCCATTTTATAGTCATTTCACGAAAGCCAAGCCTCAGCCTGCCCATCAGCACCGCGATCCGTTGATCCTGACTGAGGGTTGCAGGAAAACAGGTTTGAGCAGCTGGGAGTCATTTAAAGCAGCGCGAGTGTGCGTGTGTTGTATGTACATGTGTGTGTTGTATGTACATGCGTGTGTTGTATGCACATGCCATCAGTGCCGTGTGTGGTGTGTTTGTGGAGTTCTGAAGCCACTCCAGTCTGCCGGGACGGTTCCCGCGTCAGCATGAAGGTGGCGTCTGTCATTTTGGTCACCTAAAAGGGAACCGTTGCTCCCTTGCTTGCTCTTACAGAGCGTTATTGATGCGCCACCTTGTCCACGGCTTAGAACGACGTGTACGTGGTTTGAAATGATCACAGCGTGAGATCACTGGGATCTCAACTCTCGTCTTAGCTGCTGCGCATGATGGTACGAATTGTGCTAGATGACATGGCGCTTTAGAAAGCACGATCAAGATCTTAAGGAAAACTTGGGAGCTTTACCGCATCTGTCTTCTCCGTGACAATTTGACCTGAATTTCCCTTCCTGTCTCGAGTATGTCTTCAATCCTGCAAAATTCCTTGCCATGTAGTAACTTACAACTTTTCATGAAACAATAATTATCAAATATTAAACATACATCCCTGTTTTAGGAGAGAAGTAATCAGAAACAATGTCAGTAGGTATTTGTCTGTACCTTTAAAACCGCATGCTCTTGAATAATAGAAATTAAACAAAGAGCAAATCAATGAGTCTAAAAGGCATAAGGACTTGAAATTATAGTCATTACCATGTAATGTAGTGTATAAGTTTAGCAGCAGACTCAGCCTTGAAATTGGTGGCACAAATGAATTCTAGTCCAGTAATCTGCCACCTTGGTTATGGGTGATTTTATAAAAATCCATGTTCACGGTCAGCAGCGTGTAAGGCTTCCAGATAAAGTAAAGTGTGTCCTTTTAAATTTGAATTTCAGTTGAGTGGCAAATAATTTTTTAGTATAAACATGTCCCAAATATTGTAGTGGCCGTATTTATACTAAAGATATATATAGTATACATTCGTTGCTTATCTGAGATTTAAATGTAAGTGGGCATTCTGTATTATTTGCTAAATCTGGCAACCCTAACAACATAGATTATATGCAGAGTCTGGAAGAACAAAATGGGCTGGTCTCATTTTTTTCAATTACAGGTGACATATCACATGATATGAATTTCAGGGATACAACATAGTAATTAGACACATAGGACTTACAGAGGTTTATTCCCTCAATAACCCTAGCACCCACCTGACACCACACAAAGTTATTACCATACTGCTGACCACACATTCCCTTTGCTGTAGCTACAACCCCATGACTGTTTTTATGACTGGAAGTTTGTCCTTCTTAATCCCTTCACCTTTTTTATCCATGTCCCTAACCCTATCCCCATCTGGCAACTACCAATTTTTCTCTGCATTAATGAGTGTGTTTCTGTTTGGCTTGTTCCTTTCTTTTGGTTTTTAGATTGTACATGTAAGTGAAATCATACAGTTTTTGTCTTTGGCTTATTTGACTTCGCATAATACCATCTAGGTCCATCCATGTTGCTACCAAAGGCACAACATCATTCTTCTTTTATGGAATATTGCCCTGCCTATACGTAGGCAGCCGTCAGTTGATGGGCACCTAGGTTGCTTCCATATCTTGGCTAATGGAAATGACACTGCAGTGAACGTAGGGCAGCATATACCTTTTTCAGTTAGTGCTTTGGATTTCCTTGAGTGAAAGTACCCAGAAGTGAATTGTTGGGCCATAAGGTTGCTCTATTTTTGATTTTTTGAGGAACCTCCATACTGTTTTCCACAGTGGCTGCACCAATTTACAATCCCACCAACAGTGCACAAAGCTTCCCTCTTCTTCGTGTGCTCGCCAACACTTGTTTGTGGATTTCATGTTGACATGGGCTGAACTGACTAATGTGCGTCAGAGGCGTCGACCACCCCTTCATCCATTAAGTAAATCTTTCCCTCCTCCCTCCCTCCCTCCCTCCTGACTCTCCTCCCTGCATTCCATCCCTCCTTCCCATCCTATCGTATCGCCTGTGCTCCCGCTGCGCTCCGGTCCTGAGGTGACAATGCGTATGTAGCAGTGAACCAGCTGTGGTGCTGATTATATGATAGCCAATGTGCCAGGCCTGCAACAGGCGCGTCCCAAACGTGACTTTCCTTTATTCCCACAAACAGCTCTGTGAGGTAGAGGTGGGCTCACCCGCGTTGCAGGAGGGGAAATGGAGGCAGGGAGCTCCGTGCTCTCTGAGCCTCACTTAGTCATCACCACCTACCCAGAAAGCCATCGCTCCGTGCTAGTCCCAGGGGATGAGCCCGTGACCAGGACAAGTGTCCCCTTTGAGGCTAGCGACAGACCCTTGGATGGGCAGGTGGGGAGAAATGCTGCGTTGAACACGTGGGGGCCTCCACCCAGTCCTGGGGAAGCCACGACAGGAGCAGTGTTCCGCAGGCAGGTGATGGTAGGGGAGGAATTCTGCATGCTCAGCCCCCAAGCCCGAGTTCAGAGCCCAACCCTTGCATCCTCATTTCCGTGTCTGTAACCTGGGGGCGCGGGACCTCATTTCCGTGTCCGCAACCTGGGGGCGCGGGACCTCATTTCCGTGTCTGTAAACTGGGGGCGCGGGACCTCATTTCCGTGTCTGTAACCTGCGGGCGCGGGACCTCATTTCCGTGTCTGTAACCTGCGGGCGCGGAACCTCATTTCCGTGTCTGCAACCTGGGGGCGCGGGACCTCATTTCCGTGTCTGCAACCTGGGGGCGCGGAACCTCATTTCCGTGTCTGCAACCTGGGGGCGCGGGACCTCATTTCCGTGTCTGTAACCTGGGGGCGCGGGACCTCATTTCCGTGTCTGCAACCTGGGGGCGCGGAACAGTTGTGAGAAAGTAAATACACTCCATTCTTTTCCGTGATGCCAGGCGCACAGTAGGCTCACAAGAAAAGTCGACTCTAGACTCTACAGGGATGTCCCTGCCGTGTTCTTCAGCCTCCTCTGAGGTACATAAACCTTACCCACTGATGAGCACGTCGGCCGGTGGCCCTTCAACTTGTGCTGGGGTGTAATGACAGCACAACACGCGCCTCCTGGCCTCCTCCTGCAAGCCGGGCATGGTTATTCATCGCATCCTGGTTTTTGCAAAGGGTTCAGAGTGTGTTGTGATTTGCCTTGAGAGCACACTGTAAACGTACAGGTGGGATTCATACTCAGGGCCCCCTGTGCTCACCAACTTTGCCCGGCCCTCCGTTTCTCCTCCACCTTCGCCGGTGGTTTCTGGGCGGTGTTCGGGCAAGGCCTCACCCGGGCCTCTGGGAGGCCCTTGCAAACCAATCTCAAGGCCCAGGGGCCTGGGACGGACCTGCAGGATGAAACAAAACATCGCCACTCTCCGCCCGTCAGTGTCCTTGTTCCGCCCAGTAATCATCCACTGACCGTATAGCGTCCAGCCACGAGCTGGCCCAGATTGCGGTGGACGTGGATGTCGAAGAATTCTTTTAAATCCTCGCCTTGCCTTTCTGGAGTTCATTTTCGGGCCACAACATGAGAATTGGGGAACAGGGTCCGCGACAAGATGACAGCATTTCCAGTGCAGCAGGGGACACCCGCATTGTCCCCGCAAATGTTTGCATTCCAGGGTTAACTCCACTTGCACATGAGCGCGCTCCACCTCGGTGTCACCCCCCCACCCCCAAATCTGGACTTCCGAATGCTCAATCCTGACGTGTATAATTTGGTGCTTTAATATAGAGTAACATTATTTTTCATTTACTCCAATCTGCCATCAGTATCATCTTTTCATTTAACCAGATGCAATTCTTTTTTCTCTCACTAAATTGAAAATCCATGAGCGACAGGGAGTGCAATGTTTTAATTAGCTCATATTTTTTATATGGATTTATGTCTTTAAAATACATTTGTGTAATTCTTCAGCTAAATTAAAAACGTCTCTCTGTGAAAGTGAGGAGGGGAAAATAAAGAGCTAAATGGTGTCATTAGCTTAGGTAGATACAGACAGAGGACAGATCTGGGGGAGGGAACCCACAAGCCCCTGCTCAGGCTGATTTTGAACTTGCCCTTCAGTGAAAGAAGCCTTTGTAACGATTTCTCAAAAAATGGCTTCAGGAGGGATTTTTTTTTTTTTTTAAGGCCCCTAGTAAGTAAACAAGCAGTTACCTTCAACGAACTAATTTGAAACTGAACCCGCCACATCGAACAAAACAGAAGGAAAAAAAAGTTGTAACGATAAACAGTTTTCTCCTGCATTTCTCTCTTTGTCTTTTCTTCTTTAACCATCAAGTATAAAGCTTTCCGCTGTGCTTTTTTTTTTTTTTTCCCTGCGTTATAGGAGACAAGTGACATTCGGTGGTAAATGGGGGGAAAAGCCATGCAGAACTGAAATCTCTCCAGCACTGACACCAACTTGCCCTCTATTGTTGGAAGCGTGCAGGAGCTCATGATTGTTCATCAGCCGGCTCCTAATGCAGTTAAAGCATTCAGCTATAATTTCTCCTTGCATTTATAATTACTGTCATAGACTGCACACCTCGGTGAGCAGATTAAAGCTATAAACTATTTAGCCGCGGCTCTCAGACGAGGAACTTGATTTGTCTGGCAGGAGTTATTTGTTAGGGAGCTTGACACCTCACATAAAAATGACTCAACTTGATGAAGAACAATGCAGCGTTAGCAATGCGGGGCTTTTAAATCAGCCCCGGCACCACGCCCCTCAGGAGTCACAGGGCAGCTGGTTAAAGGACAGGTAGGCTGCGGGGATGCCGGCTGAAGGCGCTGAGGGCAGAAATGGAAGGCGATCGGGTTGCGCTGGCGGCTGCCTTTCCTGACGCGTCCTCTAGAGGAAAGGCGTGCGTGTCGTGTTCTGGCAAATGCCGCGTGAGTGTAGCGGGAAGCTCACCCCTCAGGGAGCGGGGGTGCCACCAGCCGAAGGCACCGGTCACGTTGGGGAAGGGGCGGGTCTTGGAGAATTCGTGCTGCCACCGACCACGTTCATCTCCCCAGACCCGGGGAGGCCAGGGCAGGGCCACGCGGAGAGTGGTGCCGGTGCCCTTTCCTCAACACTCCTCACTTCTTTGTTTACTTCTTGTATTTCACTTGCAAGAGGGAGAGAGTCTGTTCAGGCGTGGAGGGCCTTCCTCCTGGGCTGATCTGGCAACGCTGTGGAAACTCAGAAAAGCAGTCCGCGTTCGGGCTGATGGGAAACACTGGCCCCGACTGGTGGCAGATAACCGCAGCCACCTTCCTCCCGCTTGGCTTGCGGAGGAAACGCGGTGACACGGTGCAGGGTCAGGACCCAGCCCACAAGGTGCCCGACCAACTTCGCTCCCCTCTCTGTTTCCTACCTTGTCACCTGCTTCAAAAGACAGGTGTCTGCTTAAGTCAAGGGCTTAAGTCAAGATGGGGGACGGGTTGGACCATGTTCTTTGAAGAACTAAGGAGAGACATGAGGACAGATTTCACTGAAACAGTTCTGGAGGTGTTGGGGTGCCCCTGGGACAGCATGGAATGTGGCTTTAACCTGCATTTCCTTCCCTCTAACTCCCCTTTCCTCTCTCTGCCACCAGCAACCCTAGGAAAGTCGGCTAGCTCCATGCTTCGCAGGGTCTGCCTTGCAATTGTCCAAGCAGGTGATGGCGGTGGTGATGAACAAAAGTGTGTGGCGCGGTGCCCACCATCACCGTTGTCCTTGCTGTCATTGATCTTGACGAAGCGATAACATTTATGGAGCAGCTATTGTGCTAGGCCCTTTCCATGCGGTATCTCAGTTCATCTTCACCTTAAACTCTGTGGAGAAAGAACTGGGGTTACACCAGCTGACAGGCGACGAAGCCAGTCCTTAGGGGACGTGGCCAGCAAGATCACACAACCAGTAAGTGGCAGGGCTGCAGCTCAAGTGTGGACGAAGGCATGATTGACCGCCAGTCAGAACGTTGGCCCAAAAATCTCCCCGCACCTTTCTGGGGTCCCTTGAGTTAAATTCCATTGGTGCTGTAGATGTGAACCCTGTCCACAAGTTACTTGCATGGGAGAGAAGGTGAACGGGTGAAAAAATTTTTAAATGATTTAAGTATTCTGAAAGCCCAAACTTTCAACCACTCAAGCCCTCCCGCAAATTGGCTTTATCTGGTAATTTTTTTTTCAACTATGGAGAAAAATGATGTTTCAAGGTTATGTTGTTTTCAATGCTACATTACTTGATTTCACAGTCAAATGGTTCTATTTTTGTTCACCAGAGGATTTTGTCATGTTTAATTGTTTACAGATCCCTCCTCCCCCCTCTAATATTTTCGGGAGCCTCCACTTCTTGTGGATTCTCTAGTGCGCAGTAACCATGGAGATGGGTCCCTACTGGGTAGCGTTGGCTGTGGCTTAGAAGTCAGAGAACCAATCAGGACCTTGTCATCCCAGAAACGCAAGAGGATGAAAGGGGGGAGGTCTTTGGAAATGGAGGGGAGGGGAAAGGCGGGTCACACAGTGTCAGGAGAAGGGGACTTTCTAGGCTCAGAAGTCCTGTGAAGGAAGCTCAGCTCGGTGGAGAAGAACATGGGTTGGGAATGCAGAGGCCTAGCCTTGGGGCCAGGTTCCCACCTAGAGGGTCACTCTGGCTACTGAGTACGGAATGGATGGGAGAGGTCAAGAGCAAAAGCAGGCGTCAGCGAGGACATGGGGACACAGGGCTGGTCTGGACTGCAACGGAGCCATTGAGCTTGGGGACAGACAGGTGTCTCCAAGGGGATTCCAGGTCTCTCAGAACCATCCTTGTCTAGGATGAAGGGATGTCAGACAAAGAAGACATGTAGGGCATTAGGACAGATTCCACCCGCATCCCTCGTGGGCTGTACATACGACTGCTCTTCCGCCAATTCCCAGGCATGCCCTTTCTGCCCGTGTCCCAAGAAGAATCCATTCTGAGACAGTGAACCACAGTTGTCATGCTTCTCCGGGAATTGTGAAGTACGCAACGGAAGGTCCCTGCTGTGCGCACCTTCCTGTTTTTCAATCCTAATGTAATTCCTCCCTCCATTCTGTGATTCAGCACCCCCTCCTCCGTGCGCCTCAACCTTAGGTGGTCCCGGTTCGGCAGAAGATTTACTGGCAAGGTGAAATAGAAGCACACATTGTTTCTTCAAGATGATTTAATGACCTTTTCAGCATCCCCGTGACTGCTGAAATCTTCTGTAATTATTCCGTTTGGTGGCAGAGAGTTCTGTTGATCAGAGGAAGGCCGATGGATATGTCAAATGTCAATAAATTTGCCATCCATAATTGTAGCCCCTCGATGCTGGAGCAGACTGGGGGACAGCTCGGTCGCAAGGCCAGCAAAGGTGGAACCCACACAAGCCCACACGTGCAAAAACATCACCGTCTTCCCTGCCTGCACAAGCGCACCTTCTCTCTGCGCCTTGATTTTCCCACTGTACCATTGTCCCTGTTTCCTTCTCCGGCGGGGGACCTGTTTCACACTCCTCCATGCCAAGTCTTCAGGGTCCACCTCCTCCCAGAACCAGAGAGGCTGTGAACAGAGCCACATGTGTCCCCTAGACAACCTCCGTAAGTTTCGTTCGTTTGCTTGCTTTACGTTCAGGCTTGCTGTTCGGTGCTTTTGATGGCTTCTCAAAATCACACGTTGAGCTTTTTCAGGTTGGCTTGCTTTCCATCATCACGGTTATATCAGAAAGGTCTGAGGCAGGACTTTGGGGGCATCCCCTAGTACAATCCCCTAGTACATTTGTGGGCTTGCTCCTGGGCAGGTGTAGGTGACCTGGAAGATGCACGAAGAGCTCAGGTCACGGCAACATGTGACGGAGATGTTTGCTTAATCGCGCATCTAATTCCTTGCACCCACCGTGTCGAGTTTAACCTCCGCGCCTGCAGGTTCCTGGTTCAACAATACAGGCTCTCCTCTGTCCTCGTGTTAATTTTTAAATTATATATCATCGTAGAGAGGCCCTTGTGGGGAATATGATGAGCCATTTTCACATCTGAAATGGGGAATTACGACTGAACATTAGCAGTTGCTTATAAATCACAGCAAGTGGCACCCGTAACCACACGGTATTAACTGGGGAGAAGTGCAGAGGACACGACAGGGACTTGGAAGCAGGGAGGTGGTCTTCAAGCGAGGGTGATCCAAGCTGATGGCCACAAACTCCTGGGTGGGCTGAGCCATCGCAGACCCCCCGGGACCTGAGTTGAGGTTTGTCTGAAGCTGGAATTCGGCTCTGTGGCTGCCTTTTACTTTTCCTGCAAATATTTTTTTAAGTGGAAAGTTCCTTGGAGGTTGACAAATGCGTCCTAAGACTCAGTAGGCATCAGCAGGCAGGCGTCAGGACCTGTCGCTTTGAGGCAGGGTCTCTTCGGGGCCCCTGGAATATGAGCTGGGGACCCGGCTTAGGAACTTGGGCGCTGAGTGGCTGTGCCCACCCTGACTGGGGGGCAGCAGAGGGGTGGGTGGGTGAGGCTGCCTGGCCTTGAGTCCAGGTTCCACTACTCACTAGTAGCAAAGCAGCCATCCAACCTCCCTAAGTTACAGGTTCTTCATCTACAGAATAGGGATAGCTGATAATAAAAACCAATCCAGGTAACGCATTAAGTTAATGGTTCTCCAACTTGGGTGTGGAGCGAATCATCTAGAAGGCTTGGTCAAACCCAGATGGCTGAGCCCCATCCCAGAGTGTCAGATTCAGTAGACCTTGGGCAGGGCCGGAGACTTTGAATTTCTAACAAGTTCCCAGGTGATGACATGATGTTGGACCTGGGAACACACTTTGGGAACGACTGCTTTAATCACAGGAGCGGGCATGTTGTCAAGACTCCGAGAAGTTTGCTTTTATTTGCTTTTCTTCGGCCTTTGACCTGACACACTGTCCTGTGTGAAGTTCAAGTGGGGAGGACCCACCTCTAGGAAAGCAGGAGGTGGCCTGGGGTTCGCATGACTTAGCTGAGATCACTGGAAAGAACAGACCATATCGGCTCAGTTGTTCCTACTGGATCGGGAAAGCCTCCCATCTGAAGAGCCTCGCTGGCGGCCAGGGGAATGGGTCTCCTTGACTTAGCTCTGAAAAGATGGTCCATAAAATTCCCTGGGAAGCAATAGCTAAAGCTGTTCCACATGTGCGCTCAAAGTTGTGTTTACCGAAATCTCTTGTTTATCGCTGACTGTAAACCAAGTCAAACTTAATTTAGCAACACGGAATGTGGCGGCTCATCCAAGGGGACAGTTGGTTTCATACACAGATGAGTCATCGCTTCAGAGGGTATATGTCATCAGAACTTGGTCTTTCCCGGCCTTTCTGCTCAGATTTCCTCTGCGCTGTCTTCATTTTCAGACAAACGGCGCGCTCCCCTGCCTGGGCTCCGGGCGTGTGTTGTCTACCAGCTTAGGTGTGTCAGTGGGAGGAGGGCCTGTCTCTTAGGATGCCAGTCAAGTATGGGGACTGGGCTTAGGAGGCCTGTGGCTGGAAGGGGGTCAGCCTCTTCAGCCTGGGTCAGACACACACTCCCGGGGGGCAGTGACCATGGAGTCAACACTTCACAGGGGGGCTGACGTTGGTCTGCCCAAAGGGGTGTGATGTCTGTGATTCAGGAGAAGAGGAACAACCCTGAGTTCCCTTCACCTTGTCCCGTTTTCACCTAGACCGTCTTTTCACTCTTCTGACACCGGCTAGTTGCTCTGCTTCTGAAATGACAGTGAGTGCCCCCACTCTTCTCCTGGTGTCCCAGCCCAGGATCTGGGACCCCTCCTCTTCCTTGCGTGGCCATTGGCGGGTTTTCAGGAGGAGAATGGCTTGACCCAGTCGGCACTTCTAAAGACAACTCGGGCTGCTATGTGCAGAATGGATGGCACATGTGTGTGTGGATGTGCCTGTCTTCTCCTTCCCACAAAGTTCCTTGAAGACCTCAAACGTGGACCCTGTACATGTCAAGCCGTCAACAAAAACTTTGTGAAATTAATGCATTAATTAAAACCATTAGCACGACCTACGTTTTTCTTGACCCCTTGGTAGTGAGCCTTTGCATAACCAGGTTCCCGAAGCAGGTCAGTTTACATCACAAAATTCAAAAACTACAGAAAGTGACCTCCCGTTACCTAATGTGGCAAAACAAGCGAATTAATACCAGAGGTAATAAATGTCTAGGCACTAATGTGGCTTCAGCATGAAATATAGTCCCATCGCTTTGGCAGTCAGGATTCAAAATGAGGATCGAATTACCCCCCATTTAAATGAAGCTCCTGGTTTCCAGGTCCAAATGGAATAAATGCCGCCCATTGAGGAGTTTTCCGTTCTTGATCATCGTTCAGCCAACCGTGTTTTCGAGCCCATCCTATGCACGGGCACTAGGCCAGCCACTGGGATCCAGAAATGAGCAGGACAGAAGCCCCTTGCCCCATGGAGCTCACATGCCAGCTGGAGGCAGCGGCAGGGACAGCCGCCGGTAGAGAAAGTAATTCCGGCGCTGCAAGTGCTCAGACTACAGGGCAGCGGGTGGGGAAAAGGAAGCTGCTCCGAGGGTGGGCAAGAGGCTGCCTGAGGAACTGCCGTTTTGGTGGAGGCCTGAGCATCCCGAAGCAGCGCTCGGCTGGGCGAAGCCTGCTCCAGCATCCGCGTGGGCAGGCTTGCTCTGCCGCAGGCCCGGAGAGCCAGGCCCGGACGCTCTGCGGGTCACATGGGGCCTGTTGCAAGCAGGTGCCCTGGATGGCGCTTCAAAGCAGCCGTGGGTCATACACGAAGGAGGAGGTGTGGCTGAGTTCCAACACAACTATTTACAAAAACAGTGGAGGGCCCGACCTGGCCCACGGGCTGCATTTTGCCAGCCCCTGACCTAGTCGGATAGTGACTGACTTAGGTGAGAGTCCCAGAAGCAGACCGAGACGTCGGGGTCCCTGGGCAAGTGATGGCTTAGGAACAGGCCCCCAGGAGAAGCCAGTAGAAGCGAAGAAGCAGGACAGGGAAGGGGAGAAATCCAGGCATGGGGGTGAAGTCAGCCTCAGCCTGACCCCGTGGGGAGCAGGAAAACAGAAGCCGAGAACAGGGGCTGGTGATCCAGTGGAACAACCCAGGGGTATGTCTCCAGCGCCCCCTTCAGGCGGGTTTCACTGCGGTCAAGTTCTCACCTGCCTCCCACCTTGATGGAAAAAAACATGCCTATTTCCCCAAAGGTAAATTTGTGAATAAAGGTGCAGTCTCTATCTGCCTCTCAGAGCCGACATT
This sequence comes from Noctilio leporinus, assembly GCA_004026585.1. NCBI lineage: Eukaryota > Metazoa > Chordata > Mammalia > Chiroptera > Noctilionidae > Noctilio > Noctilio leporinus. Next base: position 227,254 of record PVIW01000087.1, on the reverse strand, counting down.
AAAATATATCAAATTCTTTACTCAAATAAAGAGCCGAAACAAGGGTTGCCTTTCACCTCATTGTTACTGACAAAAAATGCTGTAAGGAAACCAGGGCAAGTGCACAGGGTCCGGGCCTTTGAAAAAGATCAGGGACGCGGGTGAAGAGCCTGGCGTGCAAACCAGTGAAGGAGAGGGAACTGGCGTTGGTGGGGCACCTGCCACGTGCTTGGACTCGGAGTTTCCTCGTCTTTTTCTCGCTTAACCCTCACCACAGGCTTTTTTTTCTTTTGTAAGATTTAGTTCAGCATTTTTAGAGAGAAGGGCAGGGAGGGAGGAAGAAAGGGAGAGAAGCATCCAAGTATGGTGCCTTTCACCTGCCTCCAGCTGGGGACCTGGCTGGAGACCTGGCTGGAGACCTGGTGATGTGCCCTGGCTGGGAATCGAACCAGCCACCTTTGGGTTCACAGGCTGGCGCCCATCCACTGAGCCACCAGCCAGGGTGTTTGTAAAGATATTAGTGTCCCCATTTCACAGAGGAAACTGAGGCTTGACTCTCAGCCCCTTGAGGGAAGAACGGGTGCTGCGGAATAGCAAATGCACAATTCACTTTTACGGGCTGCACCTCAGAGAGCTTTGTAACCTGCTGGGCACACAACTGATGAGAGACAGAGCTGGGATTGGAGCCCAGTTCTGTCACTCAAGACCATACCCATTCTCGCTGCACTTTTCAGGCTGGAGATTGAAAGGAACAGACACAAGACAGCTAGCTGGCTACCGCGTGAAATGCTGTGCATGCACGCAGGTGGCATTCCTGTGCGGGGACACGTGACTTGTGTCATTCCTCTGCTGTAATGATGAGGCTTTGCAGGGACGCACTCCCACTCTCGGGTCACCTGTCGGCCTTTTGCCCTGTTCCCTGGACAGATCTTTCCCAGGATTCCTGCCTAACAGCCCTGGTGAACTCTCTCACTTGTAGGGGAAATAAAAAAGAAAAGAAAAGGAATCCTTGGCTAGTGGCCCAGTGGATAAGGTGCCTGCCTACGAATCCAAAGGTCGCTGGTTCGATTCCCAGCCAGGGCACATAGCCAGGTCTCCAGCCAGGTCTGTAGCTGGAGGCAGGTGAAAGGCAACCAATATTGATGTTTCTCTTCCTCTCTCCCTTCCCCTCTCTAAAAATAATAAATAAAATCTTTTTTAAAAAACAAAGATATAAACATGGTTATACAGAAGAGTAAAAGAAAATGGAGTCTTTAAAAAGTTAGGAAGTGATTCATTATCATACACAAAGAAGCTACAGAACGAAAATTGGTGCATTTTCCAGACCCACCCGTGCTGTGAGAGCCACCACGCAGTTCTGGTCCCCAAGAAAACATGAGCTAACACTAACCGGAGGCTGATTGGTCCAAGGCACTCCCTTCAACTGTCTGTATAGGTCATGTCACATCCTTCTCGCTGTCCCCCCGGATGTGTCCCTGGGATCAACCCCATTTTACAAAAGCATCCCAAGTTTACAGAAATTCATTTAACCCCAGATCTGTGTGATTCTGGGGCCTGGGATGCAGCCTTATACATTTTTTTTTTATCACACACACACACACGCACACAAGGCTGAGATAACACGATTCACAATGAACAGAGAACCTGCCGAGTGCCAAACCCTGGGCCTAGCGCGTCACTTTTTTGGCTTATGTAAGCTTCAGCCGCTGTGAAGGGATAATCTTATGCCCATTTTAAAGATGAAGAAGAGGGACTGTCACAAGGGGACATGCCTTGTAGTCACAGTGTTGTGTGAAGGGACAACATTCAGCTGCAGGTTGAGGTGCCTCCCCAGGGGACACGATGAGTCCTAGTCCCACCTCGGGGAGGTCCAGGAGCAGCTGCCCTTGAGTTGGGTCACGGAGAATGAATGGGTGTCTCGGGTCACCTGCTGCACGCAAAGCCAAGGGCTCTGGAGTTGGAGTCATGATGAGTTGGGGGTGGAAGGACGTGGTGGAAGACAGCAGACGTGCCTAGGTATCACCTGGGCCCTGGGTCAGGTTCATGGCTGAATGCCCAGGACAAGGGCTTCCTTCCTCCTCCTCCTCCTCCTCCTCCTCCTCCTCCACTCATAGGAGCCTTGCCTCCTCCCACGACACGAACCTGGGGCTTGGCGAGAATGCCATGTGTGCTCTCCGATGCAGGACTGCCACCTCCCTCTCAGTCACGCGTGCCCATCTTTTTCAATCTAATGAACTCCAACCATCAGTGCAACTTAAGTTCGGCTGTCTGTTCGTGCATAGTTAATATTAAAAATGTACTAACAGTGTGGCTGAGAAATCAAATTATGCACATAAATATGCTGGCATAGCAGAGGCGGCGGCAGAAGCTGAAGTTAGCAACGCTGATGCCAGTTCACATTTGCAAATCTCCCGTCAATCTGTCATTAAACATGTTATCAAATGATGATAAGTGTATGCTTCTTGCTCGCATTGGTGAGCCAGTTCCCGATGTTGATGCACATTAACGGGATAATACGCATTAACATAGCTGTGCTTCGATGAACACAAAACACTTTTTATCTGTCTCCGTTTGTTTCCCCCTGTGGCCCCCAAGTTAAGCATTTGGTGTTATCAATTTGCCACACACACAAAAAAGGGAAAACATATTACTTTTAATTAGCTAACCTTGGTGTGTGTGTAGGGGGGTGGGTTTCCCCCTAACCGCAGCCCCCACCCCCGTAACTCCTGGGTGTTGGTAATAAAAGAAAGAGAGAGAGGAAGACAGAGAGAGGAGCTGCACTGTCTTCCTTCAGTAAAACGATTAATGTCAGAAACTCAGAAGCTGGCAATTATGCTCTGTCTTAATGCACTGGCCTTTCATCTGGGGCCCTCGCTCTTGACAGGAGTGATCGTTTCAGTTCAGTGATATGAAAGGCAGCAGAGGAAATGATGGGAGACACCCGGTCCGTCACGAGGGCTGGCGCTGAAAGGCCGTCCGTCCCAGGTCTGGGTCCTGACAGCTCAGCCCAGCCCCGCGAGGGAGGCAGACGGTGGCCCCGGGCGCTGCCCAGGCCTGTGGGTGCTGCCGTGCTCAGCGGGGAGGACGGAGCTGCAACCACCTCCCAAATGCGGGCATGGAGGACGTGTTCCCCCTGATGACTGGGCACCCGTTGGGTCGCAAGAATCAACTCCAGGCAGACATGGATTTTTCCGTGAGAAGCGCCTTATCCCTATGATCCGGGGTACCATTGGGTTCATATTTATCAAAATGAAAATAAAACTTAGCAATTCTTGAATGACCCCTCAGACCTTCATGGTCTCAAGACGGGGCCAGGTCCGTATCTGAGAGGTGGGGCTGGGGCCCAGCTTTGGCTTCTGACGCTGACCCAAGAGACCTGCCAGCACCCCGTGGAGATTTGATTCATTCCTGCCTTCAACACAGACGCGTTGGACACCTACTATGTGCAGGGACCACCGCAGACCCGGGGAGTCCCCAGGGCATGATCCCTGCCCTCGCGGCGAGGAGAGTACTTGCGGGAATCATGACTTTTACATCACTACGCCATCATCCACTGACTCCCACTAGGAAGACTTTGAGGGGCGATGCGGGGCGGTTCGCTGTTCTCTTCCCCAGCTCCGCGAAAACAGCCTTTGCCAAGAGCGCCCGGTGGCGACTGGGTCCGGCCTTTCTGGGCTCTTGTTTACACGTGTTTTGAAATTAGCATTGACTTCTTGCCATGTGTGTTGGCTCCTAAGTGGGGTGAGCGGCTTATTAATGATTAGAATTATTGTCGCTGTTACGAACGTGCCCATTAAAAGAAAACCCCGTCACATGGCTTTGTGGGGCAAGCAGGGGACTTAGAGACATCGGAGCAGGAAGGGTGCGGGGAAAGGAGGAAAAGGGGGAAAGGAGGGAAAAGACAGACTTTGGGAGAAGGGAAAGGACTCTCAAGGCTCCTGCCAACTTCCTTGTAGATGTTTTCCAGGGCGATGTCCCTGCTTGGAACAGGACAAGCCACTCATACTTTGGACAGAGACATCACCTTTCTATTTTCTTTGTCAAAGGGCAGGCGTGACTAGGTTCTCTCAGACCCTCTCATCCTCCACCAATTCGTTCAGACATGTAGCACCTTTGGGTGCCAGACCCCAGACTGGAACAGAGGGGGCTAACAAGACTGCACACCATCCCTCCCTCGAGGGAGTCATGACTCAGGGAACAAGGACAAGGACAAGGAACAACTCTCGGTTTCAGTGCCTGGGCATGAATGTCCAGTCCCAAGCCTGGCACTTCCAGGGAACACTCAGCTCTGTCAGTGAGAAACTGACTTGACTTTATTTAGCGCATCAATTAGACCAAATTTGGTAAAGCAATGTTCAGAGCTTACATCTATGGAACATTTACAATGCACTTTTCTACTGGCCCATTGTAACTGTCCGCTCTGGAATTGTCTGTTCTCAAATGAGCTACCTCGTCCAGGTCTTTCCCGCTCGACCCTGACCTCCACCTGTGCAGACCGTGTGTGTATCAGAACACCACTCAGGGTCTGGCCCGTGGTGGGGCCGCATTCGCACGTGTGTGTTGCTTACTTTCCAAGAATGATCGTTCAGATGTTGGGGGTTAAAGGGGAAGGGCAATATAGGTGGAACAGAGGCAACGTGTGGGCCCTAAGAGCTGTCATGGATTAGGGGAGATGAAACTGCGCCCAGTGCTTCTCACAGCGAGCAGCTGGGGCTGGCTTTCAACCATCCCGGAGAAGAAAGCGTGGTTAGATCATCTGAAAGGTTAGTAAACTTGCTTCAGGGCCAAGACTGGCAAGAAGCTTAGGAAACACCACCAGGTAACTATGCCAGGGCTGGTATTTTTGAATTCCTTTTCCCTTCTTAAACTGTTTTTATGTGCTAATGCCACTTCGACAACAAACAAAATTCACAGTAGATAAAAGTAGAAATCACTTATTCAGGCAGTATTTTTCTTATTGTACCTGAGTAGCTCAACGTGAACCTTTAAAACTTTTAATGACTTGCGGCTCCTTTTTTTCTCCCAGAGTATTTCAAAATGGAAAACCTTGATAGTCTTTGAAAAGATCCGTCAACTCTTCTCCCTTCTCGTTAGAGTCATTTTTAATCTTTTACCTTCAAGCCCAGCTTCTACGTTGTCATCATAAAATTCACAGCCGTTACCAGGAGGCTGCCGACAGAAAACTGTTGAGTCTTAAACATGATTTTTTTTAAAAGGCTGGTTTTAGACAGATTTGTGATTTTTCCCAATGTCAAAAGCAAGTTGACTGGCGAGAGTGGTTTGGACTTACATTGGTGTTAGGATTTCTGTTCATAGAAACCTGTTTTTCTCATATTCACGTTTTTCCCCGAAGTCTGAGGGAATGAGTAGTGTTGCTATGTCATCAACATCATTGTTTCATTCAACATCTATCTATTACAAGCCCACTGTTGCCAGATACGATCGCAGGTCCTAGAATCCAGCACTGAACAAAACAGAGATGACATCCCTACTTTCAAGGAGTTGACATTCTGGTGAGGAAAACAGATCACAAACAAATCAACACATGACACAGGAGGAGACCGCTTGTCCCAGCTTTGCTCTCTGTACTTTCAGCTACCTGAAGTCAGCTACAGCCCGAAAATATTAAACTTCCCCAAACATCGTATGCCTCTAACACGCAAACATCAATGGTCAGGGTCCAGTGACCCAGGATCACTGAAGCAGGGGATACTTGTCCTGACCTATTGTCAAGATCTGTAGCAGCCTGGCACAATGTCACAATGCCTACACCATTCAGCTGACTTCTCTTCATGTAGGCTCTGCATTGTCTCACATCACCCAAGGAGGAAGAAAGGGGATGAGGACAATCAGATATTTGGAGAAAGAGAGACCACATTCACGTAACTTTTGTTACAGTACATTATTTACATTATTATAGTTATTCTATTTTATTATTAATTATTATTGCAAAGCTTACTTATAAAGTAAACTTGATCCTAGGAATGTCTGTACACAAAAACTATATGTTCTAGGGTTCAGTACTATCCACAATTCCACAATTTCTGGCATGCTGTGGGGATCTTGGAACATATCCATGGATAAGGGGGCACTGGTGCATGTTGAATCCTGGTAAATTATAAGAAAAGGAAAGGAAGAGCTATTTGAGACAGGTTGTTGAGGGAAGGCCTGTCTGGGTAAGAGACATCTTAGCTGAGATTTGAATAAATTAAAGGAGGAAACTCTGCAAATATCTCAGGAGTTGGAAGAAGTTGGGGTCTAATAATCACGGTCACTAGATAAGTCATAAGAGGGATAATAGCATGATCAAAGAATCATTGAAAATTGAAATGACTGAAAATTTCACTATGGGTGAGAAAGACCATTCATCACAACCAGGCAATCGGAAGACAATGAAATCTAAGCATTTTCTACATTGCTGTTTCTCGATGACAACTTCCAGTTGTATCTTCAGAAATTACCCAGGGAGTTGCAGATGGCCTGTGAGTGAGGTACAGCGTTTTTTGTTTTGTTTTGTTTTTTTCAAGTTTGAGGATTCATTGCCAACATTTAAAAATCAGAGCAATTTACTGAAAAATTCAGATTTTCAGCTTCTCTTTTAAAAAATTGGAAAAATGGTCGACGGTGGTCCCACTTTTCCACATGGGATTTGTTGGAGCCCGGAAACATGCCCCTCAGACAGGGTGCATGCCATAGTCCCCCCACCCCCAGCCACCTGACACCTAACCATGACACTCACTTAGAGTCTGGGCTTCGCCTCCTGCAGCATTCACGTTTGTGGCCACCCCACTCGGGGCCTATACTGGGTACACTTAACCGCTCATCTTGGTTCATGTGCGATTATTCAAACGTCAGCTTGCATCTACCACTAAGACCAAAGGTCCCCTAAGTCAAGAGGTAAACAATCCGTTTCTGTAACAGTCATTTACGAGATGTCTGTTGGTCAAATGCAACGTGCCAGAACACAGAGGGTCGGAGTTCAAAGTCACGACCCCTCTTCTTGCCCAGTTCCCTGTTGATTGGGGAATGAAAATAGAGCTGTACTAAGAGACTCCATATTTCTCGGGAGGCTTCCACATCTGCAAAGCTCTCTGATCTCTTCCCCCATGTAAGAGAGAGGAAACATCAGTAGCTACAGCACCAAAGCTGAGCCCAGGGCCATAGTCCACATCCTCTACCCAAAGTGCTGTCTTTGGTCAGGACTTGAGAAGCCCAGCCCATGGCCTGTCCTTGTGTCCTTGTTGGGACGCAGCCGTGGTGGTGTTGGCATGTTTCCTGTAGCTGTGTTCCTGCCTCACGGGCAGTGTTGTGTGACTGCGACAGAGACTTTGTGCTCCACAACCTAAACTGGTCGCCACAGTGGAGCACTGCGGCCGGCTCTCAGGAAATGTCGTCACTCCCAGCTGGGATTCGTTCGGTGGGATCCTGCCACCTCAGGTGCCCCTGTGTCATCATCTTCAATGTAGTAATAAGGTGCTTCCCCGCCCCTTTCACAGATCACTGTTAAGATCCCATGAATTAATCTGCATCAACTGCTTGGCAAAATTACCAGTTTATTAAGTAAAGAGTATTCAGGTCACATCGAAATGCAGACAATGAACTTGACAGGACAGAGCCCTGCTTCTCGGTTCCTGTGCTGTGTTCCCTGCAGTTCGGCCTTCAGTGCTGGATGCTGAGTCCCGTTAGGAGCTGTCTCCTTGGGAGGGGTCCAGGCGCTCCCCGGCTCGGGGCGAAATTCAGTCCATCAGGAGGTTCTGAGTGTCATTTTGGTTTAAGTCTTTGTCATCTTTTCTCCCCTCAACCTTCTAATCCTTCTTGCAAGGACTCTTCTACCTTCCCTGGTTCAGGCTCTAATTTCTCAGTTTTCCCTTTGAAAAGCAGGCTTTCTATCGTGTCTTACAGGGGAAAGATGTCTGAACCCTTCCTGCACCAACACCATTTCTGTAGCATAGTCGCGCCCGGCTGGGGTGGCTCCGCGGACGGAGCGCCGGCCTGCAAACCAAAACAAGGCCATGGGTTTGACTCCCAGTCAGGGCACCTGCCTGGGTTATGGGCCAGGTCCCCATTTCGGGGATTGTGAGGGCAGCCAGTTGCTGTTTTTCTCCATCTCCTGCCCCTTCCTCTCCCCTTCTCGCTAAAAGCAAAGGAATAAAATCTTGAGGGGAAAGAACAAAGACGCCGATCACCGCCATTGCTTGAGGCTGCAGAGGGATGCCAGATTCTCTGCCCAGCCCTGCCCGGGGCCATAGAGGAGGCAGAATTGAGGAGCACATCCTGCTCTTTTCCTTTCGGCACGTTTCCGCGGAGTCGTCAGGTTTTGGGTTTGTGGCCATGCCCTCCATTTGCAAATAGACTCGTTGACCAAAGCTGCGCCAACCTGAACCCGTAGGCTGACCCTCGTAGTCACAGGCGGCCTCCAGGCCCAGGCACAGCCAGGCCTCGGGACGGCAGCCCCGCACAGTAGTGGGGACACGTGCTGTGCTCTCCCCAGCACCCTGGTTCGAATCTCAACCCTACAACCTGCTCCGTGTGAATTCTGGGTAAGCTACTTACCCTCTCCGTGTCTCTGTTTCTCCAGTGAAAACGTGCCAGATAGTAAGACCTGCCGCAAGAGGTAGTTAAGAAAGGTTAACGAGTTAATACCTACAGGACTGGGCAAAAGCAGGTGTTTGCCCCCAAACCTACTTTTTGGGCAAAATAATACATTTTTTGTATCATTCCTATGGAAAATAATATAATAACTTATGAATAACAATACAAGAATAAACTGTCTTTCATATACTGACAGCCATAAACCTACTTTGGGCCTCACTTTGTACATGAAAGGTTTAGAATATGCCCTGGCTGGCACTAATGGAATTGAAATGTTATGCTATTATCATTATAAATCAGTGTTTCTCTAATTTCACTCAGGTGAAATCCATACTTTTTGCCACATCTGCATGCCCCCTATGCTATTACTTATTATAAACACTTTTACTAAAGAGGAAATATTCCATTAATCACCAGCTTATATGGAAAACCAGTATGATTTACCAAAGAAAGGGCCGAAGATGAAGAGAGATGACAGACAGACAGACAACTAGACAGATGCTAGGTAGAGGCAGGCACCCAAGTGACAGTAGACAGCGGTTTTGCATCTGGCCACAGCCTGCTGTGGCTCGAGTCTTGAGTCTGTGATCTGCTCTGTCTTTGCTGTGGCCGTTTAGGAAGTGTTCGTGAGGTTGCATCCTTGAGCTTGAGACTTGAACTGAGACTTTCTTCATGGAGGTGAGGAGGGAATAGAAAGCGGATCCCTCCCTCACTTTCCAGTCCCCTTCCCCATCGCCTGGTCCCCCGGCCTCCTGGGGCTTCTCTCACGTGCCCCCGACACGCGGGCTGAGATGGGCCAGCGGGTCCATTTCCACTCAGCTCTGTGATGAGTGCAGAGAACTCAGAGCAGTTTGTCAGCTACGCCTCTTCAGGGCCATTTCTCCCCTCAAGCTATCGCTTGTTCTCCAAATGTGCCTTTTTCGTTACAAGTTGTTCAGATCTAGGTCTGCGTTTGCGTCTCCTCTGCCGCCCAGGGACTGCTGTCTCCCTGAGGAACCCGACATCCTCTGTAGGCACCGCCCCACTGAGCAGCACCCCCTCCTGACGCAAGGAAGGCGGCTATCAGCCGATATTGGCAGACGGGTGTGATCCTGCGGTTGAGTTGCCAATAAAGTTCTATTATCAAAAGACTGCAGCCTAGCCTATAGCATGCGGTACGCCTGCAGTTTCCAGTGTTGAAGAATTCAGCTCCTTGTGACGAAGTGCTTTGTTGCTTCCCACGTCAGTCAACACACCGGGCCAGTAAGAGCGCTGTGTAGGGCAGCCTGGCCGATGGCCCGCATGTCCTCAGGTGTTTCTTCCCCGCCCTGCCCCTCCCACACCCTCTAGCTAGAAAACACAGGCGCTGTAATACTTTGCCCCTTCTCATGACTCAAGTTTGTTCTGTTCTACCTTGGTCCGGGGTCAAAAGCCATCTTCCTAGAAACTCCTTTATATCCTGGGTTCAAGGTTAAGGTTAGAGTGATACAAGTCCAGAAACACAGCTCGTACGGTTTCCGTGTTGAAGGCTGTTGAAAGTTTTGCATAGTTACTCATGTTTCATGTAAGCTTTGGCTATTTCCCCCCAAGACAGTGTACTGAGGTGAAACCAAGTTTGGGAACTTCTGCAGGTCCAGGGTCCCCAACTTCAGAATCTGCTTGTTATATGTATGAGAAGAAAGAAGCACAAATAGGAAATGATCCACTCAAAGCAAGTGCAGCGACCTTGATTCCCAACCCACTCACCCCAAGACAATGTACCTGATGTTTGCAACGCCCACCCCCGCCGGAACACCCTGTCCCATGACCCCCAGTGATCTGGCCACACCGGCAATTTATATTCCCTTTTCTCAAGATTTACCGTATTCTTACCATCTCTTTCCACTACAACCGACTTTTGTATACTCTAAGTAATGAAACGATGTCAGGAAATAAACTCACTATACAGTAATGCCTCCAATTCAGAACCATTAACCCAATGAGAGATGCCATAGTGTCCCAATACAATCAACCGCCGTGTTTCCTGGGTGGGTCATTGTGGGGAGGTGACATTAGAATCACTTAGTTTGAATCCTGATGCTGTTCACTTATTAACTGCAGGACTTGAGAAAGACTTAACTTGCCCGAGTCCCAGTTTACTTGCCTGTTGAATGGAGACAGTAAGAGTACCTACTTCCTAAGGCTGTTTGTGAGAGTTAAAAGGTATTGGATCCACGCCTGACATACTGAGAACACTACATCGGTGTTGCCTGTAACTGTCATGTGACCCATTTGAACAGCCCTCAACCCTGGATCGGCTGTTGTCAACTGTAAGGGCCTCTAACTTATATCAAAGAGCTGGCTATGCAACTATACAAAGTCTTTTTTTGTTAAGATTTTATTTATTATTTTTAGAGAGAGGGGAAGGGAGAGAGGCGGAGAGGGAGAGAAACATCAATGTATGGTTGCCTTTTTCACCTGCCTCCAGCTTCAGACCTGGCTGGAGACCTGGCCTGCAACCTGGCCACGTACCCTGGCTGGGAATCGAATCTGTGATCTTCGGGTTCACAGGTGGGCACCTATTCACTAAGCCACCAGCCAGGGCAGCAATTATACAAAATCTTGAAGTTAAGTGTTGTTCTCTCTTTCCCAGGCGGGCAAGAAAGAGAAATAATGTAGCCAGAATGGAGCCTCTTAAATGGATGGGGCTCCAGCCTCTACCCCTAACCTGTAACCTCACCCTTCTTCTAATCAGAGGGGCACTCATAAACCCCTGTAGACAAATATTCATTGGGAGCCCACCACATGCCAGGTACCCTGCCATGCATGAGGTCATGAACAAGATAAGTTCATGGGGCTCTTACATTCTAGAGGGAAGGGCAGACAACCAACAAAGAAACAAAAACGTAAAGTCTCTTCCAGAGTGTTGCTCTGAGGGCCATCAGGCGTGACGCTGGAATAGGGAACGTGGGTGGCATGAGTCGGGGTGCAAGTCAAGTGGGGGGGCTATTTCGGCAGGGTCAGAGGGGAAGCCTTTCTGAAGAGGAAGCTTTTTCGGAGACATAAAGAATTAGAAAGACCTGGTTCTGGAGATCTGGGAAAGAACATTCCAGGGCAGGCCAAAGCATGTCTCTGACACACGAAAGGGCTCGGCTGGTTTGGGAAACGGAGAACAAGGAAGATGAGGCCGGAGAATGAGGCAGAGGGCAGAGGCCATTGTAGGCAGCTGACACGGCACCTCAGGGTCGCTGTGCTGAGAGGCGTGAGCCCAGGCCTGAGGACGTCTGGTCGACCCTTCATCTTGACTGTCGAGGAGACCAAAGCCCAGGGCAGCCCAGACCTAGTCTCTCCTTCGTAAGACGAACAAGTCCTTAGGAAGGATGGGTCGCAAATTACTTGCAATATGCCTGGTAACTCTCCAAAGCCGCCTTTTGTCGAATGCTTGAGAACGGCTTCGATAAAGCATGAAGTGCCTCTGTCCGGATGTGAGCCTGTCTGTCCCAAGCGGGTGTGTGGGAGTCATTTTTTTTTTTTGGCTTATAAGTAGACTGAGCGTCCCCAACACCTGCATGTTGCACAATCCAGCCAGTCAGTGGTGACACCGTCCCATGGGTAGGCAGGGAAGCTTGCAGCCTGGGAACAATCTTATTTCTGGGCAAACCCCCAACTTCAGAGATGATGGATAGTTCACTGTACCCCATCTGTTCCACAAAAGAGGAGAGCCACCCCCACCCCCACCCCCCATCTGATGACAGAACTGAGTGTTTGAACACCATTTGGAATAATAACACCACCAAGATCAAGTAAAAATTAAGGCAGCTGATTGGATCATTAATCAGATACCTCAAACCAACCCTCCCCCATTATATATTTTACATCATATAGCTTGAACTGCTAGTTTTCCCTTAAATTGTAATGACTCCTCAGCTCACCGCATGAGTCTCATAGAATTATAATAAATAAATCTCACATGAAAATATATTTCACATAAATACTATGAATCTGAAAACTTTAAAAATATATTCTATTATAAAATAGGTAAATGGTTTCCCTTTGCTCACTTAAAAATACATATTATTTTTTATTATTATCATTTTTAAAGATTTTATTCATTATTCTTTTTTTTTTTTTTTTTTTTTTTTTTTTAGAAAGAGGGGAAGGGAGAGAGGTAGAGAGGGAGAGAGACATCAATGTATGGTTGTGTTTCACCTGCCTCCAGCCACAGACCTGACTAGAGACCTGGTTTGCAACCTGGTTATGTGTCCTGGCTGGGGAATCGAACCTGCGATCTTTGGGTTCGCAGGCTGGCGCCTTAACCACTGTACTACCAGCCAGGGCTATTCATTATTCTTAAAGAGGGGAAGGGGAAGGAGGAAGAAAGGGAGAGAAACATCCATGTATGGTTGCCTTTCACCTGCCTCCAGCTACAGACCTGGGTGGAGACCTGGCTTGCAACCTGGTTATGTGCCCTGGCTGGGAATCGAACCGGCAACCTTTGAGTTCCCAGGCCAGTGCTCAATCCGCTGTGCCACCAGCCAGGGATGAAAAGAAGCATTATTTTAATGCATAAGTACTTAAAATTTTTGGTCGTTTTGTTGCTAATTCCGCCATTTTTTATTTGTTTCTGATTCCAAATCTAACCAATTATTCTCCACATCATCCCAAACCAATTTTACTTTCATAATCCCCCAACGGCTAAGTAATTAGTCAAACTGGTTTCACTACATGCACAGGGACCAGCAAAGAAGCAGCCACTGGCCTTCGGCACAGTTCAGAAGGCGACCTCTCTAAACCCAGCACTGACGCCTGAAAGTTTGGTCACATGTCCTCATTTGCTGGTAAACATCTAAGCACTTAATTAAGTGACTACAACTGGGGAGATTTTACTCGGACAATTTACGTTGCCCCATAATCCCCAGGTTCCAGAAGACAGCAACTTCTAAACACCACCAGACGGTGCCCGGTTGCCCGTCATGAGTGCATTTTTATTCTTGAAAACCGACTCTTACAAAGTAAAATAAAATAAAGTGTAAACAAATGAGGCTTACGTACATTTTCCTCTCCAGGATTTACGTTCTCTCTCCCCACCCCCGTGCTGGTCAGCCAATACACTGCCAGGGAAGGACTTGCTGTCACCAAGCCCCACCTCAGAGACACTTGCGAATGACGTGTTTATTTCTCCCAACAACAGAGACAGAAATTTTCAGGTTCTCATTAAGGGCAGCCCTCGGCAAACCCCCACTGCCCATTCCAGTCACTTGCGTGGACTTCCACAGACGTTCACACTCGGGACAATTCCGTGACGCTGCTCCGTAATGATCTTGAGGAGGCGGGAGAGAGAACCTAGCAAATGTCAAACCTCAGGATGTATTCCACAGGCCTGCAAGCCAGTGCCAGTCCGGGATCTGTGAAATCGCCAGAGCACTCACATCCCAGCCTCTGCCTGTTAAGGTCAGAAGCAGGACATCTGTTCCTTCTCACTGCCCCGTCCTCACTGCGGTGGCTCAGGCCTCTGGAGAAAGGCAGCTTTTGACGTTCACCTGGAAGACATTTTCTTGACAAAAGATTGGAAGTGTTTTGTGTTCTTCTTTTCTCTCTCTTGTAACCTGAAACGTAGTATCTTCCATCTTTAATGCCTAGGATACAGGTTCTTTTCCCCCATCTTCTCTTTTTTTTTTAAAGATTTTATTTAATTATTTTTTAGAAAGAGGGGAAGGGAGAGAGGGAGAGAGACATCCATGTATGTTTGCGTTTCACCTGCCTCCAGCCACCGACCTGACTGGAGACCTGGTTTACAACCTGGTTACGTGCCCTGGCTGGAGAATCGCCCATCTTTTTTTTTAAAGGGATTGGCACCTGCCTGTGTTTATATGGGTGTGGTGAGTGAGTGACGATGATCAGCCCATCAGCTCAACACAGCAGCTGACATCACTGATTGGTCTAACATTCCAATTTTATGTTCACTTCTGGGGGTCTCAATGCTGAAACACTAGGGCTGCAGCTAGACCTCTGGGAGGGAGGTGGGAGGGCAGAGAGGGTCAGGACTGGCCATTTGTCTCCCTTTTGTGCGTGCGTGTGTGTGTGTGTGTGTGTGTGTGAGCTGTACACAGGGATTCCCAAAAGTGAAAAAGAAGTATGTATTGGAAACAATGTGATGGAGCAGAAAGAGTACGCGTTTCAAAAATCAGTAAGACCAGAGTTCAAAGTTTGTCTTCCTCAATGACCGCGTGACCTGGGGCAGGCCACTCACGCTCCCTGAGCCGCATTTTCTTCCACTGTAAAAGGAGGATTGAAAAATACCTACCCTACTTGTGTACCAGGAAAATGGAAAACCTGGTAATGATATTCTCAGGAGACAGTAAATCTCCATAAATGGTCATCCCTCCCCACCCTCCAAATCAAACTAATTCTTGACTATTTATACATACAGAACACCTTAACCAGATGCCACAGAAACCAGACTGCAAAAGAAAAAGCCATGCCACCCAGGAACAACACATAAGCGTTTACAGAAAAAAAAAACAGTGATGCTCTCTTCGATGGCTGCCCCTTCCCTTTTTATCATTACTTAGTTGCTAGGCAACTTTAATCTCATCATCCCTAAAAGCACACTGCCACTTTCAACCCCCAACTTTCAGGTTTTTTTAGAAAAGAACCTTCTATTAGGAGAAAATTCACCTTTGTGGCAATGCCATTTGAGGGAAGAAAAGTATATGTTTTAAAAGGCAGCCCAGCCAACACGAACACATCTCCCATTTAGCTCTCAGAGATGAGAATATCATAATATTTAAATCAGTTTTGAGAACTTTTCCTTGAAAACGAAAGGGGGGGAAATTCAGTAGTTGAATACCCAGGGAGGCCACGGAGAGTTCAGTTACCATAGTGATTTCGTGTTGGCAAATGGAACGGGGAGCAGATTGGTTGATGTCGGTTAATTTTCTTACGTGTGTAATTTAGGAGTATTGGCTCATTCTCCAAACCAGTTTAGATCTTTCTATTTACCTGCCATTCCGCATGATGTGGCTGACAGTGCCAGGCTTTGGCCATTTCTTTGATTTATAAACGTCAGCGAGGGTCAGAAGGACAGCAGGGAGCCCACCTTGACCTCACCACCCACCACCACCACACCCAGAATCCCCTGTACTTGGTTTTCAGCAAAGCTTTGGGGAAAATTGTGTAGGAGCTAGTGGGGCACAGCCCTGCGGAAATTCTCCACGAGAATCGGGGAATAGTTCGGAGATCCATTTTGGTCTTATGAATTCTAGCTTCCTAGAACCTTTTGAATGACTCATTATTATTCTTTGGGGAATGCGAAAAGGAAAAAAAAAAAAAAAGAGGTGGAATTCTTTTCTGTCTCATTCTATCACCCTGTGGCAAACACCATCCGTGAAAATAAATTGCCTTTGTTGCCTGAACTGCTAAGTGATTGTCTTTCCTACGCTACATGGGTGCTGGGTGCGAACACGGATATTCAGGGTGTTTCTTGAACGCCTTCTCTACCCCTCTGGGATTAGGCTACAGGAAAATGTCAGCCCCTCTGGCCATTAAATGGAGACAGTTCCCACATTCTCAAGAAAGGAATAAGGAGATGAATACTTTATACGTACCATCCTTTACTCTCAGTGAGCCGTGGACTAAGAAAGGCAAGTCCTAGAGATGGGCTTCGGTGGATGTGAACTCATAAATACTCATTTCCATAAAATTTAAATGAACCCAGTAAAATCTACCTCTTGCTGTGCAAGAACCCTACTATCTCATTACTCAAAATAGCAACGGTGTAATTATTGGAAACCACACCCTCCCCCTGGAGGGGGCGAGGAGTGAACTCCGAGCTGATTTCCCTGCACACACAGCCGCCAGGCTAGTGAGAAGAAGGGACTGGACCCCTTGGGGCCCTTTCCACTCCCGGCACGTCCCCACCCCGCCCTACGGACCTGATGAAATCATCACTTTCAAATGCAGGCCTGCAGTTGTCTGTTTTTGTGTTTTGGGTCTTGAAAATGCTTTCTTTGAAACGTGTGACTTAGCTTCAGAAAAGGTGTTTGAAAAGACCACAGCTTTGAAAACTGGCTTTTGAAATGTCCCAACAACCAGTTGAGAAAAAGGCCGCCACTCCTGGAGTTGACGTCTAGGAGACTCAGAAGCCTGCCGTCACGTCCCCCTGTAAGACATTTTTGGTCGCAGAAACGAAAGGAGACAAAGCTATTGCACCTGGAAGCTGCTGGAGCCCAAGTGGCGGAGAAGCATGTGGGTGTGTCCGGGGGACGTGGGTTTTGGGGACGCTTGGATGAACGTGAACTTCGCCGTTCTTGGAAGAAGAGTGGAGATGTGTGTGTCTGCGTGCTTGTCGTGTTGTAGAGATGGAGCGCCAGTCGCGGGGAAAGAAAGGACGAAGGGACCGGAGACCGAAGAAAGGGCTCAGGAGAAACGAGAACAGGGACAAGGCACAAGGCGTGATCAGGTTCAGTCTAGTTACAAATTTACCAGAAGCCGTGAGCGCCTTCTTCAAAGTCCTAAGTTTACATTCCAGAAACTGCCCCCGGAGCCCCAAACCCGCTCTGTCTGCCTTGGAACTATCGTGAAAGTCTCAACATAGAAAACTGCAACAGAAAATTTTAACATGCT
The DNA here is from genome assembly GCA_004026585.1 of Noctilio leporinus. Taxonomy (NCBI): domain Eukaryota; kingdom Metazoa; phylum Chordata; class Mammalia; order Chiroptera; family Noctilionidae; genus Noctilio; species Noctilio leporinus. Next base: position 210,100 of record PVIW01000087.1, on the reverse strand, counting down.
CCAGCCCCCTCAAACCCCAAAGCAAACCCCCCCAGAAAGCTGCCGTTTACTTTTTCACACATGGGATTAATAGCATAGGCACAAAGGTGGCGTGAGTCAATGCAAAGGCTTTGCGGGGCCTGCATTTTGATTAGCCAGCAGACATAAGCAAGGTTTCCTTTTCCTTCTATCACACAGACAGGCGGCCAAGTACTTAAAATACTTAAAGCTGCCCGTGCAGGGTAAGGACTTTCAGAACTTGAGACACCCACAGAGATGGGTTGATTTACCACCCCAGCCGAGTTCTGTATTCTCTTCGCATTTTTAAATGACCTTTAAGCCATGATGATGTCTGTCTCGTTGAGACTTAATGGCTTAATTAGCGAAGCCCTTTTTCCAGGAGGCAAATATTTCCTTTAAAACGCATTTTTCCATTTTAAAAAGGCTTCCTTTGGTTTTAGGCAGCACTGGACACTTTTCTCTGTTTTCTGGTGCAACAGGGAAACCGGAAAGTGGTTTGAACACGCATGGTTGTTCTGGAGACGGTCGTATTTCAGACAGCTATTACATGACGTGACATGGACTGAAATTTCTCCAGGCATTTGAGATGGGTTCAAATTCCCATGCCATCTTGAAATCCAGAGCCCTCTTAAAAGTCTGAGTTTCCCAGGAACTTGACTGTTCTTCGTCACTATTGGCTATGACAGGGAGGCAACCTGAGGTCATGATTAAGAACATAGCTGCTAGAATCAAATTGCCTGGAAGTAACTCTTGTGCGACCTCGGACCAGATAAGCACCCTCCTTGTTACTCAGTTTCCCCATCTGTGAAATAAGGGGAAATAATGGGTCCTACGTTCTAGAATTGTAGCGGGGATTAAATGACATAAGCTTTTCAGCACTTCGGGTAGGGCTTTCCAGGTAGCATGTGCCCAGTAAATGTTTGTTATAATTGTGTTTGCTTCTACAGAACTCCTTTCTCCCATTGTTTTCTCTGCGGCGATTTCTTTATCGCTTCCCCGGTGTTGATCCAAGGTGGGCAAGACCCTATGCATTATGTACCTCAAATAATGCCTCTTTATAAGGTTTTATACAAGGTAGAAGTGATTAGAGCAGATCAGTTAATAATTTCAGAGCTCCTCGTACTTATAACATGCACTGTGCATGTATTATAATAAATGCACGTATTTGTATCACCCTACAGGTAGCATATGTAATATTATAGTATAACTGAAGAGTCCCCCTAGCCTGTCATGGTGCTGGTTACACGTGCTCACCATCTCCCTGCCCCAGGAGAACGCAAAACGAAGCAGAAACCTTCCCTCGTAATTATTTGGACCCACCCAATTCTTTGCCCCCCATCTAAATGCAGCCCTCAGCTAGTTCTACTCGGCCAAGATCCGTGAATGAACTTCTGGAAATGCTGCTAGTACCTGCAGGCTGTCATTCTTTTCTGCTCCCCACCAGCCCTGGCAAGAAAAAGGGAGTGTGTGGAGCCCTGCCCGTGGCTCCACCTTCACGGGGGCAATGTCTGCTCTAGTTTCCAGACACCACTTGTTTCCCTGGGACCGTGGTCACTTCCTTGCTGGGCAGAGGAGGGCCCGCCCTGGGGCTCTCTGAGCTGTCCCAGGCGGAAGACAATGACTGGACAGGGGAGAGACGCCGCTGCCCAGACTTCAGGCCATCGTGGCTTCTCTGCCCCAGCTCCCAGAGCTCCTGCCCTGGTTCTCAGTTGGTCGCAAGGGGGAGCCTGGAAGAGCCCCCTCTGAGCAGGTTTCAGTCTCAGGACTGGGCTCCTCGCTGGGCATCACACGTGCACAACAGAGAACGGTGTCTGCCTGCAAATGACACAGGACCCAGCCGCCGTGGGCCTTCACCGGCCGACACGGCTTTCTCTCCCGAATAACAGGCAGTGACCCCAGGGGTTGTGATGCTCAACCGTTTTCAGGTCTCTAGTTGTGGCGGCCTCCCCCGGGCTTGTCCCCACCGTCCCAGGGTCGCTTTGGCTCTGTGGGGCTCACAACTGAGGGCAGGATAAGAAGTCTGGCAGGAGTACAACTGAGCTCACCAGCCCTGCGTGCCAGAAAAGCAAACCCTTCCTCGGCCCGCCCCTCGCGCTTGGAAGAATTCCATTAGCGTCCTCTTTGCCAGAATGTGTCCTGGGCCACACATAGATGACAGTGAGGCCGAGAAAATGAGTGGGTTGCTCTCCCAGCCCTACCGTAGCGGAAGCGAGAGCAAAGCAGCGGTGGGAATGACGGGGGGTGGGGTCCAGGTGGGGGCATGGAGGGCAGCAATGATGACTCTGGAATTAGCTGTCCAATAGGATCAGCCCCACCAGAGAAAGCGAGGAAGAGCTGAGATTTATAGATCTAAAGTGCCCGATTTCTTACGGTTGAATCTCTCTGCTTATCAGCTGCACGGTGCCAAGAGTCTGCGGGAAGCCTTGGGGAGGAAAAAAATCAGTTAAATATTTAGATGATTGGCCAACATAGGGAGCTTGCCTTTGGCAGCAAAGATTTATTAAGCAGGCTACACAACAAGATGTCATTAAAGGGCCTGAAAGCATGCCCTCATCATCTGGGGAGGAGCAGGCCTCTCGTTTGGGTCGTGAAATCTGTGAGTCAGATGAGCATTTATTTTACGGATGCTATTGTGGGCCCACTGTGTGCCAGCGTGCGCCTACTGGGTGCCAGGCACTGCATGGACTGGCCCCGCGCACAACCCATGTGACCTCTTATGCCACACCGACCGGTGACCATAGCTATGATTTATTGGATCCCAGCGCTACAGGCTAAGCATTTTACATAGCGATGGTTTCCCTACCACCAAGCAGTAGGGTTTATTGCCCTTGACCCCTGTGCAGAAAAAGCAGGCCACCTCAGCTCGTCCGGCACTCAGGTGTTTCTGAGGACACAGAATGTTGTGTTTTTTTTTTTTATCCTCACCGGAAGACATTCTTCTTTGCTTTTAGAGAGAGGGGACGGGAGGGAGAGGGAGAGAGACGTTGATGAGCTGCGTTTCTCAGGTGCACCCCGACTAGGGCTCCAACCCTGCGGCCCGTGGGCCGATGCTCCAACCAGCTGGCTCAGCGGCCAGGCCCAGGACCCAGGGCTCTCGGTGCTGAACCAGAGAACTCCCGGCCACGTCTCCTGATGGAAGGGACGTGAGGCTGAGTTCGGTTCAGCGCCCTGCCTCAAGTAACACGCCGGCACGTGCAGCTCCCCAGGTCATTTCTCCACCTCCTGTTGCCACGCCCGGCTCTCCCGAAACCCAGGGCTTCACAGCCTGCCCCTCCCTGCCCCTTGCCTCCTTCCTTCTGCTCCTCCCTCCTGGCCCAAGCACCAAGGGCCCTCTCCCTTTTTGAGCAATAGCACGATCAAGAAGAAACCCCACGTGCAGTAGACGAACTTGGGTGGTCTTGGAGGAGCCAGCGCCAGTGAGCTTGGCAGCTCGGAGCTGTGCGCCCCCCTCACCCCCTTCCCGGGCCATTAGCACTTACCCGCCTACAGACGTTCCGCAGGCTGGCCGCACGGGAGTGCCACCTGGGGACTTCCTGGGAGCAGGCCTAGAAGTGGGGATGTTTCACTCTCTCAGTCGCAGCCAAGGGCATAAATATCGAGGGAAAGGGTCAGTGGATTTTAGATACATTCCCACCCCTGCAATCACCCCGCAGGATCAAAATATACTTCGTTTCCTTCACGGGCACAGATCTGGTTTCCAGGCGCCCAAAGAGGATTCTGCTGTGCTCTCCAATCTGGCAGCTGCCAGCTCAGGGCTCCAACCCTCCAAGGCCACATTCGAGCTCTGTTCCCAGAGACAGCAGTGGCACCTGTTCCTGGTCCCCGTGGGCACAGAGAGAAACCCCAAGTGGCACCACCCACTGAGTCTGTTTGCACAAAGACATGTCTCATGATGTCCGAAGCTGCATCTTGCCAGGAACCGGGCACAGTGCCCGGCCCATCATAAATATTTCTCATGGGTACATGAGACTTGTGTGTCTAGGAGTCATGCTTGGTGTCCGTTTAGAAGGGTGCAGGAGGTTCCCGGAGAGGAGAGGACGGACAGAACACCGTGGTCCACTCTTTTTCCACTCCCTGCCTTTGTCGTCGGACCTAAAGAGGGCGCGCTCGGAAAAACGGGGACCTGGGGTCTCGTTCTTTCGCCGAGTTCACACTCTCTCTGTGCACAGGTGACACCCGGGGCCTGCAGCGCTGGAAGCCGCTGTCAGCTGCCAAGTGCGGGAAAGCAGGGGGTCTCAGAGGTGTAGTGAGTGTCCCCACACGCGCAGCAGGGGCCGGCCGGGGCGCCCGGAAATCGATGCTGTACTAGCGTAAGGCCAGCGACCCTCGGGAGAGATCCCCGTCGAACCCCCTTCTGGCTGCCCTGGCTCACTGGGGCAGGCCTTCGGAAACAAAAAAAAAAAAACACAAAAAACAAAAAAACGTGTAGAACGCACAAGTTTGAAAAATATGTATTTTGCCCGGAGGGCCGTTAGAAAGACTTTATTGTGTCAGCAACCACAGAACATTTATATATTTTTCTGCCCACATATTTTATTCATAAAGTCTATTTTATTCTCCTTTATTTTGTCAAGCTGGCGCTGGACGTTACGGCTGTCCTCTTAGAAAGCAAGCCATTAGCGGGGGGGCAGCCGTGGGACTGGGTAACTCGGGACGGGGCCTGAGCTCAAGACTTCTCATGCTATCGGTCCCGAAGCCTTGCCTTGGAGAGAGGTGGGCAGGAGAGGGTGCGATGCTGCCGGGAAAGAGAACTCGGGGGGCAAGAGACCCAAGGTGGGTGCAGTCCTTTGCGTGAAGGGCAGGCCCAGGCTCGCCCACCCACGAGTCTGACGGCAAAACGTTCGCACCTCCATCTGCAAACTGGCTAACGGAGCCAAATATGAATTGCTCGCTTTTCATGAATTCTCGGGGCAGCTCAGGAGGTCTTGGGAAGTGACAGCTCTGACTTCAGGCCTCCAAACCTTGCATTTTTCAAAGAATGATTGTCCTGTTGCTGGTGACGTGTTTTGAGAAGCGTTTCCATCGTGCTCTGGGTTCTGGGCTCTAGTGGGAGACTCGGAAGATAGGAGCTCTTCCTCTTGTCTTTCCGCCCTGCGCCCATCCCGGAACAAGGCCTGCACAGCCCTTCATCGGAAACAAATAGAAGGAAGCATGTGTCAAAGAGGAAGGGGGAGAAGGGGAGGGAAGGGAAAGGAAAGAAAGTGGAGGAAAGTGAAAGGAGGAAGAAAAGGAGAGGGAGGGAGGCGGGAATGATTGAAGAGGAGAGGAAGAGAAGAAACCATTGCCTGTTAGACAAACTGTTGGGGAGGCAGCCTTTGAATCATGAGAAGATGGTTTAGAAACAGAAAGCATTTTATTCTCCCGGGGCAATTAGCCTGATGCGTGTCTCACCCATCTTCCTCCCATACCTCCAGCATTGGCACGGCCGCCAGGTACTGTTACCATAGAATGATGGTGCGCTCCTCCTCTGCGTCAGCCTGGTCTTTGCAAGGCCAGGTCAGCCCTGTTTTTATGTGCAGCCTAGCGCTGACACCTTCCTGTCCTTCGGAGTCATTTGCAAATGAAAAGAAGGTGGACTCCCCTTTCTTTGGAGTCTTCCTTTCCTCTGAAGGAGAGTTTTGATCAGTGTGAGGGAGGCTATGGATCTCCTTTAACGTGTTCAGTGCAGGGCTGGTCCCAGAGCTCAGGGAACAGAACTGGGGAGAGTTCATGATCAAATATGTTTGGAAAATGTTGGTGACTGCATCTCATTATTGGCCATTCCCAACGGACGGGAGCAAATGAATAGCTCTGGGAGGTCCCAAAGTAAAAATATGTGAAGAAGTGTTGTTCAATTCAGGATCCCCCAGCTGTATTTGACCACAGGATTTTGGTCTCCGCCTAGAGTGCTTTAGGACACGTGTTCTCAAGGACATACCCCGCAGCAAACCAGGGCCTCGGGAGGCATTAGACCTGGGTAAAGACTCAATGACCCCTGCAAGTCAGCTTTTCCTCTTACAGATGGGGAAATGGATTAACCCAAGTCACATCATCTGTGGAGGGTCACAGAGGCAGAAATAGGACCACACGATCCAGGACAAATGTATTTATCTCTGTGGGCATCAGTCACAATTAGACTAGACCAGAGGTTCTCAACTGGTAGGCCTGGGAGTAGTCAAGACCATATGTCACCAAATTCTGCTTCATGTGTGTGTTCATTGATTAAAGCCAACATGTGTGTATGACGTCACAGCTTCTGGGCACCAGGAGTTTAGGCACAGGTTGCAATCCGGGTATGGGCTCAGCAGAGACTCATCCAGGGAAAGCGTCACTTCCAAGCTTTCTTGTGCTGTTGGCAAAATTCATTTCCCTGTAGCTCTACGGCTTTAGTTTCTCACTGGCTGTTGCCCGATGGCCACCCCCAGCTCCTAGGGACCAGCCACACAGTTGCCCAACCGGACCACTTAGTTTATCGAAGAGAGGTGGGGAGTCTCTTGCAAAATGGGAAGTTACAGTCCTGCGTATTATCGTCATGAAAGTGACATCCCGTCACCCTTACCATAGTCGACTGGTTAAAAGCAAGTCACAGGTCTGCCCACACTTCAGGGAAGGCGATAATCCCTCTGGAGCATAGGGGCCACAGGAGGTGAGGACCATCATAAAAGTCTGCCTCCATAAGCAAAATGCGTTTTTGCTGTCAAGGGGACCATGACGAGATAGGTGGTCAAGTGGGCTGTGGTATTGAGGTGATCGGCTGAGCGCTGTAAGGCACGGTACACCTTGCAACAAGCTAATGGTGAGAGTTACAGCACAGAGCAGCGTTGCATCTCGCAAGGCGTAAACTTCTAAAAGGAGCTCGTAACAGGAAAATTGCCCACAGTCAAAATCGCCATTAAAAATCCCTTAAGCCGCCCGTAAAGTACAGTAGCCTTGTTTGGTATGTTACTATATTGTGCATTACCCTGAACTGTAATTCTTATGCAGGCTGACTTTTAAAAATCATGCAGCCAGATTGAAGGAGAGTCTATACTCAGAATCCGGGCATTCAAACCATCTGCCTTAATACAATCTCCTAGCAGTAAGGAGAATATGGATGAAGGCTATTAAAGCTTTCCTTCTGGCCTCTAGAAATTATCCCACTCTGTTTTAGAAGGAAGATTCAGAAACTTGACAATGAGCTAATAGACTTGCTTTGTTGTTGATGGTTAAATGAGATAATAGATGTGAAACAAATCATCCCTAGTCTGGCACATAAGAGGCACGCGGTGAATGTTTGGAAACTCCGACTGTGCGTATTGACGGCTCAGATACTCAGATAAATGTCTGCAGTTTTTTTGGAAAGTTGTAGAGAACATGGCCACATGTTTCTTGCTTGTCCACGTTAACCTGTCCTCCTGTAGGTCCCCGTCGACTCCCGTCCTCACGTGCATCGGGTTCGTCTTTGTGGCAGGAAGGTTTATGGCCAAGGTTTTATCTGAACGAACCTAGTGTGAACATCTTCCAAGAATGATGCAACTCCACGTGTAGTAAAGGAAGATGGTGCACTGGGGGTGGGGCAGTGCCACCACGATTGTCCCATGAGCGTATAAGGCAGTAAAGTCAGGGCAACGGGCATGCCTACTCAGACAAGATCACTGAAAGGTACCCTCGCATGTAGCACAATGGTCAGGAACACTTGTTTTTCCTTTAATTGAATGATTTCAGAGAGACAGAAAAACACCATTTTGTTGTCCCACCCACTGATGCATTCATTGGTTGCTTCCCGAATGTGCCCTGACCAGGGATCAAACCTGCAACCTTGGTGTATCAGGATGACACTCTAACCCACTGAGCCGCTCAGCCAGGGGCCAGGCACACGGCTTACAAACCCGGGAGGATGTGCCTTCCTGGTACGAATCGCTAACTTGCTCCGATTGGGCAGAGTCTACCATCGACCTCACTGGCTGTCCCACTCCCAAATCACTGCAAAACCCTAAACTGCAGAGAACGTTCCCTTCTTCCCTTTCACGGCCGGTGTCCAACATTCAAAAGCCCCAGGAGGCAGGCCCAGAGGTAAAAAGCAGGCCGAAGAAAAGAGCATGAGATGGCAGGAGGAGGCTGGGTCTCTGTGAAGGAACGCAGAGTCGGGACGTTCTCCAGGCGCCGCCAGGGATGAAGCATAGCAGGCCTGCAGCTGGATCCCACCAATGAGCTCGTTGCCGTCTTAAGGGCCTGCAGGTGGCAAGGCCTGTTTTCACCGTCTCCCCCCCGACCCCCAGGTTTTTGCCAAAGGAAAATATCATTACCCTGTATGGAAACAAGATAGCAGGTTTTATGCTGGTCTGACCACATTGATTCATTTCAGAATTTGGAAATACGACATTCACTCTGCAATTTGGAGCCACAACGTTCCAAGCAGGGTTAGAAGGAGGTTAGGTTTTTCATCTCCATTATTTTTTCCTTGAAGGACCAATTCTCAGCCACTCTCCCTACTGTTATCCCATCTGGTTGGAAGTGAAATACAAGATTTGGAATATCATTTTTATCTGCACATATTTAAAATGTAATGTCCAAATATTATGCTATTTGAAAGAAGACACCTGTCCAAAAAATTCCCAGGAAGGTTTCAGAAAGTGCACTTAGGCTGAGATTTAGACACAAGTCAAGCTCATTTTTCATTTAGTAGCAGCCTTCAGACCAGCCAAGACTTGGAGTACACGCCGGTCGTTTTCGCAAATACAGCAATGCCTCATTTGTCTGACACGGACTCTTCCATGGAAATGCATTTTCACAGAACCGAAGCTCTTCCCTTTGCACATCAAATCGTATATTTATTTTAGCCATTTTGCATAGCAATATTTCTGAGAGTGTATTACACACTTCCCTACCTCCTTAAATGGAATATGAGAGACATCATTTAATCTTCGCTTTCTCACTCAGGGTCAGAGTCATGAATACCAAATATTAGGCTGCTCTGGGCTCAAGGAAAGGGATGCCTTGGGGTCCCCACATCATCAGTGGGACTGTTGGAACTCACCTGCAAGACCCGGTGTCTGTCATGGTCTTGAGATTGTATGTAATCAGCTTTCCACCTCATCCTTTAGCGTCCTCAGTGTATCCAAAGATCCTTTTGTTCCCTACTCCTTAAGTGTTGTCTCTTCTATGGTGTAGGAAGGTAAAGTAAAGAGAAATCCTGGGTTACGTCTCTGTTTTTAATACATTCTTTGGTGTGGCTGGCCTGAACAATTTGCTCGACCCTTCTTGGCCCCTGTTTCATCATCTAAAAGTAAGACGATGAGACACAATGTTCTCTAAAATCCACTAAATCTACGGCAGTTTGCATGGTCTTATGCTGATTTTGACTCTGATTGGAGGGCCCGAGTGAGGACTTGACATCCTTCCCAGACGCAAAGGGCATGGGCTGTACATTAATTACCGGTCCTCAGTTGAAGCCTCCGGAGTTGAGGTTGCCAGAGAAGTGGCCGCTCGGTCATTGGGATATCATGCTGTGCCGCAAAACCACCCAAAATTTAGCCAAGGGGGCCCTTGGCTGCGCTCACCTGCACCAGGGGGCTGGCCTGGGAGGCGGGCGACGTCCTCACTGATGGCATTGACTCCTCAACACCCCTCTCCCCGCCTCTCACCTCTCCATGGCCTAATCATCTTCCCGCTGTCTGAGGCCTGGCTTTTTACAAGCAAAGCCTTTCAGAGGGTCGGCCGAGAATTGGCGCATCACTTCTACCACACTTTATTGGTCAAAGGCAAGTCGCAAGTCAAGGAGATTCAAGGAAAGGGGAAGTCGGCCCTCCCCCGTGGTGGTAGAATTATGTGCTTGTGCGGGAAGGAAGCGAATGGCGCCCATGATCGGAAACTCGCTCCCACGCACTTGAATGCATCTTCTATCGCAGACGCCTGAGGTTGTCTTTCAATGCCAAAGTTAGTCATTAGTGTCAATGTACCTAATCATTCTCTTAAGTAGCGTGAACTTGGTAAATAGCATTTTTCCTCTGGGAGAGGAATAACAGGCAAATCCAATTGGGTGTTTCTCTGAATTGGATTCCAAGTCGGTACTTTTCTCTTGTAAACATACAGCCAAGTCACCAAGTTTTGATTCAGCATTTGATGAATCAAAGTCAAATCATGTGAAAAGAAACATTACCTCTTTCTGAACTTCCTTTATAGCTGCACTTGATTCTGGTAGCTATCAAAATTCTACGAAAGTGTTTGCCCAACAAATCAAATTACCCAAGTGCAATATTCTATTTGCTTTCTTATCAAGGGAAAATGGTTCCTTTCTCCTGTCGGGTTTTGTGGACTTGCTTTTGTCGGTCCTGATGCTCATTCATTCATTTATTTCTGCAGATGTGCTCAGCCTATTCAGTTGGCCAGCCTCAAACAGTCAACGCATAGGGCCGGCATCACTCTCCTCCCCTGGAACTGACGTTTTAGCACAGAGAATAGATAAGAAGGAAATAACTCATACTGGGAACAAGGAAAAAGTGTCAAGAGTGGGCGCTATCTCATAGGGACCTAACTTAGCCTGAGAACCCGGCAGAGGCCTGGAGGTGAGTGGGTATCCGCGGGGCAAGGGAGAAGGGGTTGAGGAGGACGTTAGGCAGAGAAAACAGCACATCCAAAGACCCTTTGGAAAAGAACGGGATACAGCGGGTTCAAGGGACCGAGAAAACTCCAAAGTGGCTGGAATGACAAGAGCCAGGGAGAAGACACGGGTGTGACTTGGAAACTAAATTAGCCACTTGAGAGCTGTGAAAACCTGAGCATAAGAGTTCGACTCTTTGGGTGGCTTCTTTCCCAGCCACCTCCGCCCACAAAGAAGCCCGTAGGGGAATCTCACCCGCCCTCTAGCCAATCGTTGTTCTAGGTGCCAGGAAGCATGTTCCATGCCAGGAGTAGAAACAGAAATAACAACAGCTGCACAGTAAAGGGGAATTGGTTGGGAAAGAAAGACCCCCAGCCTCTCTGGTGGGGGTGGGGGGCGGGGGCAGGAGGAAGAGCTGCCCTGAAACACAGTCAGAGTCATAAGGAGGTCACATGGGGGGACCATCAGGTTAGATTAAGGTCCCGAGCATTTACAACACGTTCCTGTGCCCTCCCTTCCGTCCAAAGGCATTTCCACGTAGTAGTTTATGTTTTCAAGTGACAAGAGCAGGCACTGAAAGTAAAAGAAATCCTTCCTAGGTGTTTTGATTGTGATTTTGGCTAAGATCATCAGCGCTGAACTTGACTCATTTAGTTACTTGCTTTACCATCTGTACTTTTGGTTGTCCTAACCTTGCCAGTCACCTAGGCACCGTTTGCCCTGCCTTTCCAGGGATTTTGCAGTGACCACAGCGTGAGAGAAGACAAAGGAGACGGGCTTGCTCTGTGGGGTGACTGGGACAGGGCAGGAGAACAGGAGAGGAGGAGCCAATTAAGACGCCTCTTAAAAAGTGATGCATGGGGCCCTGGCTGGTGGCTCAGTGGATAAGGTGCCGGCCTGCGAACCCAAAGGTTGCGGGTTCGATTCCCAGCCAGGTCTGTAGCTGGAGGCAGGTGAAAGGCAACCATACATTGCTGTTTCTCTCCCTCTCTGCCTCTCTCTCTTCCCCTCTGCCTAAAAAATAACAGAATTTTTTAAAGTGATGCATGAGTCAGGAAACAGACTCTGGTTGCTGTTTTTTAAGGCCCTAATCAAACAGAGGCCTAAATGACAGAGATTAAATCTCTCTCACGTAAACCATACTGGATGAGCAATCCCAGGACAGATGGGGTGGGCTCACAGGGTCCTGGTGCCTGGGCCCCTCTGTGTCACTGCTCAACACGTGGCTTCCATTCTGTGGTCTAGAATGACCGCTCAGCTCCCACCATTGCACCTGCATGTGCCTGCAGAACAGAGGAAAGGGGATAAAGGGGAAGCATGCGCATTCCCTCTAAAGATGCCACCACTTTTGGTCATACCTCATTGGCCAGACCTGGTCACGTGGTTTAACCTAGTGCAAGGAAGGCTGGGTGTTGTAGTCTTCAGTTGAGTGGTCGTGTATCCTGCCGAAACCCAAAAAGTTCTGTTACTAAAAGAAGTAGGGAAGAATGGATATTGGAGAGCAAGCAGCAGCTGCCACAACAGATGGCAGGTGGGCAAAGCCAGGATGGGCCGCCAAAGACGGGCGCTTATGAAAATCATCTGTGAGGTTTTACAATGTCCATTTGATAGAAGAGGATCACAGAAACAGGCGAGGTTAATGCAGAGAGAGTGGCATACCAAGGCGGTGGAGGGAGTGGGGACAGAAGATAAAGATGTGTGCTGTCTGTCTAAGAATAACAAACCCCATGGAAAGCTCTGCTGCTTTTTATTATCAGCATGCACCAGTGATTCTAACATGCCCAGGATCAAACACTCCTCCCTGCTGGGACCCGTCATTAGCAATGCACCCCACCCCACCCCCCTCAGCCCCCGGGCCATGGCCAAGGCAGGAAATGCTGGAAGAGAGATTTCTTGAGCCTGAACAGGCCGTGGGGAAGGCAAAGGGCTGGGGCAGACCTCCCCTAACATGCGCACACACATACATACACACACACACACACACACACACACACACTTCTCTGCTTAATCCCAGCTGCTCCTTTGCTATCAATAAACCCTGCCCTCTAACCCAGTATGTTCTGGTATTTAAGTCCAGTTTAGATCTTTATCCAAATCCTGCCTCTCATTTCCTAGGTCTGTGACATCGAACAAGCCAATGAGTTTACACTCCATCTAGATCAGTGATTCTCCAATTTGAGTCCATGTGAATCAGACTCGCTGGAGGGGCATGTCAAAACCCAGGCTGCTGGGCCCCGCCCGTGGTTTCTGATTGTCTAGGTCTGGGGTGCTGCTGGAGAGTTAGAGTGTCCACAGGCTGGTGAATGATGCTGCTGCTGGTCCAGAGAGCACACTTGGAAAACCATTGGTCTAAGAGGGGGAGTGTGCCTTGCTGTTCATTTTCAGTGGTTGCAAATGGGTGTTTTAACTATTTTTGAAAATGGGAAATACATACTAATAACACATTGTATTATCTAATGAGTTGCAATTTTCACTTCTCTTTCACAAAGCCTAGGCACTCTTGGCCATAATAACAGCTAACAATTTTCATCAGCCTCACTGGATGTTAAACCTACCAAGACAGAGGACCATTGGAAACATGCCACTGAGTCAATATACCACCTGACCCATAATGATTGCTCCATAAATATTGGTTGAACCCGTGAATTTATTGAGTTCTCACTATGTACCAGGCATTATGCTATGTATTTATTGTATGGGCATTATTTCCACTAATAACCATGAAGCAGAGCCTATCATGAACCCCCCTTTACAAGTAAGGAAATCAAGTCAGGGTCATTTCTCAAGAGGTGGCCAACCCAGGACTTGGCCCCAATTTTGTTTGACCCCAAGGCTTATCTATTGCAGAGGTCAGCAAACTACATCCTGCAGGCCAAATCCTGCTTGCCACCTTCTTCTGCTATTGTTGGACCCCTGAGTGAAGAGTGGTTTTACATTTTTAATTGGCTGAACAAAACTAAAAAAGAATCCAATTAGGAGAATAACATTTCATGACATGAAAATTGAAATCCAAATGTCCACACTCCTCCATAAAGTTCTGTTGGCACCTAGCCACACCCACTGTTTACATACTTGCTTTCCTGTCATCTGTGAAACTATTTACCCCTTCCTTGACAGAAGAAGTTGCCTGAGCCCTGCTCTTTTGGTTCATGTTCTCCTTTTCCTAATGCTGGAGTCCAGGAGAAATGGCCCCGGGTGACAGTCGTCACAATTAATCATTTCTTTATTTTTCAAGTAACACCCTGTTTCCATGAGCTGCCTCCAGTCCCCACCATTGAAGTCAGTGTTTTGGCTTAAGGTGGTTTCAAGAGGCAAGAATCCTTGAGCTTGAGAACTCACTGTTTGGCTGATAACAGGGAAAGAAAGCAATGTGTTTCTCAACAGGCCATGGTCCAAGGAGAGGCCACCAGTGTCCCCAGATGCTCAGATGTCTAGTTTTCCAGTCGGGCTCCCCTGGAGCAGCCCCAGTGTGGCACCCTGGTCTCGGGCGGGCTCGGTTGGAGACTTAGCCTGTTTGCTGGATCTCAGAGAATCAAAGCAAAGGATTAGCATGGTCAAGTTCACACGGAAAATTGTTGATTGTGTTTCATCCTTTTAACTATGTGTAAGTCGTAGAAGTCTCAGCCGTCAGAAATATTGACAGCATCGATCTCTGCCAACCGTAGAAGCAGCCTGTGCGGGCTGCAGGGGAAGGGCTGCGAAATACTTAAAATAAGATATTTTCCGATGGAAGAGGCAGCTGCTGGCCTCCTCCTCCCCTGCCCCGAAAGCAAGGCCCAACCCACAATGCACGAATGCCAGTCAGCAAAAGGCTTAGAGGGGGTAGAGAGAGGAAAGGGCGCCTTAGAATGATTCTTCAGGCAACGGGAACAGAGGATGGGCCCTTGCCCCCAAGACCCTTCTAGAACGAGGCACTGAATACATCAGTGTAGCCTAAGCCTCTCCGTAAATGCACTCAAACCTTCTAGAATTCAACGCGTGAACACCTTCCAAAGAGATTCAGATGCCCAAAGCTCTGTTCTGCTACCTCGTGTGGCATTGCTGCAGGCCTGGACACTGGGATATCCGATTGTTTTGTCCTGCGAGACGATCTGAAGAGGACCCAATGAGTGGCGACAACTGAGCCCTGAACCCCCAGGAAGGGCCAGGGAGCCTATGCAATGTCACACAGGGTTAGCCAGGTGGAAGGGAGCGTAGGGGAGGCTGGGGTCTCCCCAGGAAGCCTACTCCGTGCTCAGCGTGCGGTGTGAAATAGGGGTGCTAACTGCAGGGGCCGCCTGCCACAGCGGCTGAGAACATACGCTCTGGCATTAAACGTTCCTCTAGTCGTTCAGGTAACATTTATTGGGCGCCTCCTATGTTCTAGTTGTGAAAGACCCAATAAAGTGCTCCCCTTGTAGAATTTATGGTCCAGTAGAAAAAGACAGTCCACAAATACCTATTAGAGTGCTCCGTGCCCAGCGTTGTTTTTCATAGTTTATATACACATTAAATACAACTATTAAAACTCACAAGAAACCTGGCCATTACAAATATACTCCCATTTGACAGATGGGGAAACTGAGTCACAGAGCGTCAAAACAAGAGTTAGGACCAGGATCCAGAGTTCAGGGTGCCCCCGTGTGCTCTGACCACCATGTTGGAAAAGGGACAGCCACAGATTGACTCAGAAAGGCCCTTCCGAGCAGTGACATTGGCCTGTGACCTAAATGAGGAGGAGCCGGCCACACCAGGGTCTGGGGAAGATTCAGGAAGAAGGAAGTGTTCTTGGCACACTTCCCCCAGGCCCTCGTGGGGCATAAAGGTTCAGAGCTTAATTGCATCCATAAATAAGGGAAAAAATGACAATCACAGTTGAAGAAGTTCTTCCATCTTTATCTCTTCAGGACGTTTAATCACATCTTCTAGATCAGACCCTTTCAGACCAACTGCCCTGGGGTACCTCCCAGCTGCAGGGGCAAAATCCTGGGGTCGTGATCCAGACTCCGACTGTCAGCCCTGCCCGACCCCTTTCGACCTCCATTTATTCATCTGGACCTAAGAGTTTCAAGGAGCCACGTCCTAGTTCCCCTGTCTGACATTCTATGACCATCTCTGTAGCCTCACTCGTGTCCCTCTCCTCCTGAAACACTTTGGTCACTCAGGCCTTCCTGGGAGAACGCTGTCGTTCATGCAGGTGGCACCAAAGGTTGGACGTGCAGGGCCCAGGGGACGGGCACACGAGTCGCAGGGAGTGTCTCACGTCAGCGAGCACGGGGCCCTCCCAGGCAAACAGCAGAACCAGTGGCTCCCGCGCCCTGACCTCACAGCACTGTGACAGTCCCTTTGCTCCAGTCCCGATTTCAGTGCCTCCCAAAATGCATTTTATTTATATCCGCCTCCACCGGGCACAGGCAGTGCGTGTGTCCAGGGCTCGGCCGGCGTCGGACAGCCAGCTGTGGGCTCAACAAGAAGAGCTGGCTGGTTGAATTGTGAGTCAGCAAACAGCCACGTTAATAGACAGCGAGGCAGCAGTCGGGGCAGATCCAACCCCGGCGAAACGCGTGGGCCTGGCCGAGTTTCCGAGGCCTGATCACGGGGAGAAGCCTCCCCTAGGGGACGGGACCTTCCCGAGCAGGGCTTGGTCTTGGTCAGGAGCAGGGGCACTGTGAACTGGAGTTGCAGGCCTTCCCGCCTGAAGGGTTTTGTTTCCTCACGTCTCGTGCGGGGCGCCAGTGCTCGCACGGGTGACCGTTCCTGCGAGCTGAGACCGCAGGCTGCGTCCACTGCCATTGCCATAGAGCCCAGCCCGGTGCAGCCTCACCTGCCCTCCCTCCTCCTTCAGCTGAGGCCTGGCCACAAGTCGGCTGTTCTCATCACTTTCCCTGAAAAATCTAGATCTCAGAAATGATGATGAGTGAAACGGACGCTGGGGATGCAGCCCGCAACGGGGGGCTGGGGAGAGGGAGCTGTGTGGGACGGGAAGCGGCTGAGGGGCAGCAAGGGGCCGGGGCAGGGCGGACACCACGGTCCCCCATGGAGGGAGTGGCAGGTCCTCTCTGGATGCTGGGCCCTGTCCCTGAGCGTCCCCTCCAAGCTGCCCAGACACCCTCCGAAAGGCCACACACCCTCCAACCCGGGCACGCAGCCACACCCAGGGAGAGAGGACAGCTTTGTTTCTGAGTGTTTGTTTGTTTGTTTACTGTGTGACCTTTTTTGTATTCGGGGAAACAGAGGAAAGAGACATGAGGGACCTGGTAGCCCTAGAAATGACAGCTCTGGGCCCTTTTGTGGCTCAGTGCTTCACGCAGGAAATGCGTTGGCAGCAGGTGTCGGTGGGGGACAACCGTGTGTAGGGTGCTGTCATCTTGGTCCACAGATGTGCGCACTTGCCTTCTACGCGTCGGTTATGAAGGAAAGACGCGCAAGACCGAGAATTTCCCCGGGACGAGCTCACGGTTCAGTGGGATAAACAGCTTCGTAAACAGGTCACTCAGCTCAGTTGCAGGTGTCAGGATCTCACTCGTCTCGGACTTATTTATCATCTCCACCATCCGCAGGATAAAGGTGTAGTAACTTACCCCTTTGCTGGGACAGCGGTTCAACGCGTGTCACAATGTTAATGGGAAGGAGCAAGTCCGTTGCCCCGTAAGTGCCCCCAGCCAGCCACTCCGCACGCCCTGTCACTACAGCATGATGCTAATGACGCGGCAACGGAACGGCGTTGTGTTACGGGGCAGCGCTGTTAAGCCGAAAGAGGAAGCATTATTAGTAAGAACTGAAATATGTTGTGTAAAGGTATTGACAGGAAGTACATGACTGGAGGAAAATAAGCAACGGGAGGTTCCCAGGAGCCCGTGTCAGTGAGCCCGTGTTCACAGATCGCGGACCCACTCGCGGGGCGGCTGGGTGCCACGTGTTGCAAACGTGGCAACAGCCACCAGGTCCACAGTCACTGTGACCAGATTTTCAAGATGAAAATTAGCTCCTGTGGCCTATGAGTTGAGCTGTCCCTGGAGGGACCAAAGGCGAGAATATCTGAAATGGAGCATGTCCTGGAAAACGTTGGAAATCAAGGTCACGGCCACCTGAAGCCACGCGTGTCCTGGACATGCAGCAGGGATATGGACAAAGAATGATGAGGATGCAGGTGAGGGTGCACGTGAGCCCGACATGCAAATTACGCTTGGGACCCAGCCCCTGAGAGCTGAACCCACTGCGAACCACGTGCACCCGTTCAGCTTGTTCCATAGAACACGTAGGGCACAGGTTCCTGCTTCAGTCAAGGGAGGGCCCTGCCCTCTGAGCTCAGGCATGCTCTCAGGTTCATGAGTAATTACTGTTGCTCCGTCACTCAGTCCATCAGAAACAGCAAACGCACTGGTCCAAAAATCTGGAGCTCCCACGACGCCGGTGGGAGAGCCAGGGCTGGGCCGGCTTCCAGAGATGCGGCGTTAGCCCCGTGGCGGCCTGTTGGTCCATCCTCTGACGCAAACAAATACTGACGGAGAGCTTGCCGCGTGCCAAGCGCCGCACAAGGCAGTGAGCAGTCAGGGCACGTCCCTGCTCACCGCAGGGCAGGCTGATAACCCGGTACAGAGAAAATAAACAAGACTCTCCCTGGGTGCGATAAGAGTTCTGAAGGCACCAGAGCTAGGGGAGCCCAGACAACAGTGAAACGAGTGTCAGCAACGCGGTCAAGGAAGGGCCGGCCCACGTGAAACCGTGGCAGTGGTGCGGACGGCGGGCATCAGCCACGCAAGGCGCAGTGGCCAGGAGGAGGCTGAACGGAGCACCGGGGAGACACGAAGACTTTAAAGCAGCAGCCGGGTGAACCTGAAAACAAGCTCGTAGGGACAAGAAGGGCTGGGTCATTCGGGGATCTGAAGTCTCTCCCCAAGGGTGTGCCAAGTGAATCCCTGGAGGGCTTTCAAGGGGAGACCTGGAAGAGTGGGTGAAACAGGAGGAGAAGGCAGGCAGGACAATGCCGCCCACCCAGGGAGTCCAGACCCACCGCTGAATCGTGTCCAGTAGGAGAAAACGCGTGTGATCCGTGAATTTCCAAGAATTGCATATACCTGGGGGCACGTTCTGTGCTGCCTCCTACAGAAAAAGCCACATTAAACAAGTAGTCCGACTCTGTTGATAAGAAGTTTGGATCTGAGCTTACAGATTTATTTCTGAACAGTGCACCATGATAGGAACGTAGTAACTTGAATTTTTTGGCAATACTGGTGAGATAGAATTGGGTGCCATGCCCTAGCTGACAAATAATTTATTATCGATAATCCATTGATCGTTGATTATCCTCCACTTAGAATCTGCGGTAAGGCATCTCAGTTTTTGATTTAGTGAGGATGTGGTGTCTTTCTATCCTGATCGTAAGGAGATTTTTACATTGGTTCCAGGAGGCTCATTACCCAAATTGAATGGTTAATCACAGAACTATTTTAACTCCTAGCGTGAAAATATCTGCTACCTCCTCCTTTTCTTAAGTTTTATTATTTATTTCTCTTCTATGTCACCTTAAATCTTTTTGTGTCTAGGGGTAGAATATCAATAAGGAAAATGACACACTTCAAGGCCGTAACCCCATAGTCTACTTGATACATACTTTAGAAATTTTATATCCACCAGTGGCAGGTGGTGAATAGTTAGCTGAATTAGCAATTAAATGTACTATTATTGATAATTTCTATAAAATGTGAGGCTTCTGGACTTGGGCCAAGAATTAACACCCGGGCAAACATCATTTTTTTCTTCTAGAAAGCCAGGTTCTACCATAAATTCCAGCCCTGACGACTGCCATCAGAAAGGTTTTAAGCTGAACGTAAAATAGGAATGTTTCCCATCGCAGGGAGGCATCTGCCAGAGAACTTGAACTTCTGCCTCCTTTCCCGCTGAACTTTCAAAGCCCAGAGACCACCGCGTGCCGAGAGGGTGCTGTCCGGGGCCCGGCACTAGTAGCCGACCAGAGTGAAAAGTTTTCATCCTCAGTCTGCAAGTCAGAACCTCAGGACACACCCCGGTGGCACCTTGTGAATCGCCGAACGCACTTACACTAAAATTAAAGGCTAAGAGAGCCTCTCTCCTCCGTGGCGCCCGGGTCTGCACACAGAGCCAGGCCCCTCTTTCCCTCCGAGCCAGCACTGAGAAGCGTTCATGGCCAAAGGGAACTCCGGAAAGCCTGCCGCCTGTGCCCTCTGATCGGCCGCACCGATTTCAGTCTCACGGTTCTGGTGTGACTCACAGTTGACCACAGCCCACCTGAGTCATTAACCTCACCTGCGCAGGTGGGAGACATATAGACGCACCCCTGCGCCCATAGACGAATCCTGTAGCTAACGGCTGAACGGAGAAAAGAGGAGAAGGTACCAAATTCCATGCAACCTTCTAGGTAGTTTTCTCTACCTCCTCTAAAAACAAACCAACACATCATCAAAACCGGCAAGAACATTATTGTTTAATAATATACATGATAAATGTCCCCTGGAAAGAAATTCAAGGCGAGGTGGAGGGGTGGGGGAGGGAGAAAGAGGTTAATGTGTATTAGTAACAGTTTGCTAGGTATTAATGTTTAGTACACCAACTCTTGATCAGGATTGACAAACTGAGCCCCCCCCACCCCAACCCAGGACAAACCCAGCCACTCCCTGTTTTTATTCATAAAGTTTTTCTGGACACTACCATGCCCATTTGTGTACATTTTATCTTTGGCTCATGTCAGGCTTCAATGGCAGAGTGCAGTAGCAGGAACATAACATTTCTTCTCACAGAGCCCATAACATCTCTTCTTTATTTTCTGGACCTTCTCAGAAGAAGTTTGCCAGTCCCTGATCACCCCTTTAAGTCTCTACCTATTTCTAGTCATGCCTAAGTCTCATGCACTAGTTTTTTCTTTCAGTTTGAAAGAGTTAAAGACCCATAGGAAGTTGCAAAGGGTTGTCCAGAGGAGCCCCATGTGGCCTGTGCCCAGGTCCTCCACGGTTAATGTTGCCTGTAATTGGAACACAATATCAAAGGCAAAGGGAAGTCAGGCTTACCAGCCTACCTGCAGTTATTTGGGGGTGATGCACACCCTTCTTACACAGGGAAGCCATCTGAAATATCACTTTAAGCTAAGGGTGACCGTAATAAAACGTTCTCAACCGACAGAGCGAAGGCAAGCAGCCCGTAAGAGTCCCCTGGGGCCCAGGAGCCATCAGAAAACCAGCACCGTTTCCTCCGCTCCAGCCGGCACCCCTCAATCCCACTGACCAAGACTTTGGGGGAGCTGACATACTTTAGCTTCACCTAAACTTGAAATCCCTCCTCCTTTCTCCCTCCCGCACCCTCATCATCTTGACACGGAAAGAAAAACACAGAACGTGCATGACATATGACTGGGGAGCCCAAGACGACAGCACATTGATAAGGTCCAGAGAGGCTCAGCCCCTCCGAAGCCGGGGATTAAAGAGAAAAATGACATTTGGTTTACTCACATGTGTTTATCTGACATTGGCCTGGGATTCGTCCGCAGGACGGGGGGCTCCTTCGCTGTCCTTGCCCACAATGTGCCTGAGCTCAACATAAACCACGTTGCTGGGGGCGGGGGGGGGGGGGGGGGGGGGCGGGGGCAGGAGGGGGTCGCTCCTCAGGCCTCAGCCACTAAGAAGAGAAGATGTCAGTTTCTGGAGAAACAGCTCTGCCCCGCCTATTACAAATTGCGCTGTAACTCACCTCCCTGAGGACAGAACTGCCAAGTGTCAACGCAGGCTCTGGGTGGGTTAATGTTTGTGTTGAAAGAACCCACCAGGGGAGGGAACTCGCTCCCCAACCCAACAAGTATTGTTGGGCATCTGCTGTGGGCCAGAGTGGCCTGAGGACACACAGACAAATAAGGTCCTGGCCTGACAGTGCCTACGTTCTAAGAGCAGACCTCAAACCAGTACAACAGTAACAAAAATTACAGCAGCAGCAGCAGCAAGCACCAAACAAGCCAGCAGAGTGGGTATAGTTATGCTCCTTTTTTTTTTCTGATCAGGAAATTAAAGGTTAGAGGGGTCAGACAGCTTGCCTAAGCCAAAACCGATTCAGGACTTACCCCACATCTGTCCATCTCCCAAACCCTGTGGTTTCCCATCGCCCCACATAGGTCTACAGGACAAAGAAGAGAAAACAGAGGGTGAGAGGCACTGCTTTTGTATAATAGGAGCTTCAGAAGGAGTTGCTATCTCAAGCTGGGTGAAATCAGAGAGGACTTCCTGGAAGAGATGGAGCGTAAGAGAGAACTTGAAGGCTCTGTGAGGGTCCTTCCCAGTGGCTGACTGACATAACTCCTTGCTCATCATCCGCTGCAAGCTTTCCCATCTTCATAAATGATGTGTGCAAGGACATTTTGGGACAGTGACGTGTGGCTCATTGCACGTGTGGGGATAATGCTTTCAACAAGTCACCTGGATTTTTCTGAGTATTACAGTGTTGGCTGTTCTTTCACTCCCAGGCATCAGCATCGATCGCCTCAGGGGAGAAGTGATTACGCCAAAAATACAAGGAAATGAATTTAAGTTTAGCAAAAGCAGGTTTTGCAAACACAGGATGCCAGAGATGACTCAGGGAAAAGAGAGGATGAAAGAGTGAGAGGTCCCTGCCCACCCCACCTATGTAACCACATGGATCAGGGCACAGATGAGAGCTGGGGGTGACCTAGGGCATCGGGTCCTGCCAGGTGCCCCAGGAAAGGGGGTAACATCCTATCAATGTGAGTGCATTCAGGAGTAGTGGTAACATAGAGCGTCTAGAAGTCAGAACCTCTCAGGTTCCCTTCTTCACCTGATCACCAACCTTCTAGAACATTCGCTGAGCTGCCCCTCAGGGGACAAATGTGATGACGAGCATTTTCAAGGCTCCTGAGCTGAGCCAGGTTCTGTGCGAAGGGTGGGGTGACCAACTATCTCAGTCGGCCCGAAGCTGAGGGTCTTCCTGGGTCCTGGGAGTTTGGGACCCGAAGCATGTGTCCCTCTCCTATTTATAGTCAAAGCCACTTTAGTTTTTAGAACTGTTCCAGATTCCCAGGCAGACACAGAGAACTTCATGTAGGACTTTTATATGCCCCACTCCCAGCTTTCTTAGCATCTTAAACTAGCATGTACCTTTGTCACAGCTAATAGACCAGTATTGAGTGATGTATTGGTAACTGAAATCCATACTTTATTCCAAGTTAGTCAAGGTTTCCTGGTTCGTGGCCCACCCAGAACACGTCACACTTGTCGTGTCTCCGTTGGCTCCTCTTGGCTGTGACAGCCTCCCACAGCTAGACAGTCACCCCATAGTATCTCCCCAAGCCTCACACAACCTGAAGGGACAGATACCATTGGTCCAGTTTACAGAGGGGGCTGCTGGCACCCAAGGTGATGACCAGTAAAGGAACGAAGGAGAATTTGAGTTTTCACCGAAGGCCAATGATTCCTTCATAACATCAACAACAGCCATACCTTCCATGCTGCTCTGTCCCTGCTGAGAAGCCCACTCAGATTGTTCCCTTTGTAACCCTCACATGTCCCTGTGGTGTGCAGACTTCCAGCAGCCCTTTGTATAGATAAGGAAGCTGAGGCCCACAGAGTGTAAACCCCTGCCCAGCCACACAGTGACAGGTGGGAACGTGGCGACCCCAGGCCAGGCCTCTGCTAGTCCTGAATACTCTGCATCTCTAGGCCATGTTTCCTAAAGAGTGCGTAGCCCTCTGCCTCACCCAAGGATCTTGTTTTTAAAATGCAGGTTCTTTTTTATCATAATTTTTAAGAACTGATTTGAGAGGGAACGGGAGGAACATCGGTGTGTTGTTCTGCTCAGTGGTGCAGTCATTGGTTGATTCTTGTACGTGCCCTGACCTGGGATCGAACCCACAGCCTCGGTGTACTGAGACCTTGCTGTAAACGACTGAGCTAGCGGCCGGGGCCCACGTACGGATTTGGATTCCGTGAACCTGAGGGGAGGCCGGAGGGCCCATATTGATAACCAGACAGCAGGCCAGCCCACGTCCCACCTCGCAGCTTCGTTTTCTCAGGGGGAGAAGAGGGACCTGCCTTGTGCCCGCACCAGAAAGTCTCCTGATTGCCTCGGGTCACGTGCCAGCCCTCTGGCGCCCCGAATGCCAGCAGAGAGAAAGCTGCGCGCTGAGAAAGCCCAGACACCATCCCCCTGGCCGACCGGTGGCAACTCCAGCCTCCGCGGCAGAGTTTGTAAAAGCTGTAA
Organism: Noctilio leporinus; assembly: GCA_004026585.1. Classification (NCBI taxonomy): domain Eukaryota; kingdom Metazoa; phylum Chordata; class Mammalia; order Chiroptera; family Noctilionidae; genus Noctilio; species Noctilio leporinus. The sequence goes on along the minus strand of PVIW01000087.1, from coordinate 186,330 downwards.
TTAGCCCAGGTGAGGCTCATTAGAGCCGGCCTGGATTTCTGCCAGCGCCGCCGCCACCGGGAGCTTGATGCCAACCCCTTGATTTTAATATCAATGGCAGCGATGACAGGAAGCTAGGAGGCAGGCGGGCTGGAAGGAAGCTTTGTACCTGGGCAGCCCTCTCCCTCCCTCCCCACCCGCCTCCAGCTCCCAAGGTGAGGCCGCTGGCTTCATCACAGCCCAGCTCAATAGCGGTGTCCACTGTCCTCTCCCTTCTGATGCGCTGGGCACCGACACGGAGACAGTCCGGGGAGCCAGGCCTAGCGGCCTGTCCACCCGGGGCTCCCGCTCTGGGCCTCACCTGTCAGTGCCGCCCCTTTGGGCCTTGGGCACCTGGCAAAGTTTCACCGCGGGGCCTCAGCGCTCCGGAGGGTTTTTGCCAGAGGGTCCCGGTCCCCTGCGTGTCTCAACGTGAAAGGGGCACCCGTAGCCAGGGCTGTCTTTTCTCCCTGTAAATTGAGATATTTTTGCTGCTGCAGTATTTTCAGAATAGGGTGCTCGCCTGCGTCCCCAGCTTCCGGATACTAACTGCTACCGAGCAGGAGGTGGGCTTCCCCACTGGGCAGACCGTCCCGGCCGCCTGACCGTTGTCACTGAAGCTGGGGTTGTTTTAAATTGTGCAAATGCCCGAAACAACTGAGATAAAAAGCGAGTGCTCTGTAGGTTTGGTCATTCACCAGGACCTGATCGTTGAGAAAGGAAAAAAGGAAAGAGAGGAGAAAGAGGGGAGAAAAAAAATCAGGTAAATTCACGAAATAATTTCCTAATGGTGTGTAAGTGAGGGGAAAAAATGGCAGCAATGATGAAGTCACACTGAGCATTGGAGCAAATGAGTTCTCATGGCCTACGTTAGAAATGGGTGTATTTCGTGCGTACATGTTACTTTAGTGTAAGAAAAGCAAGCAAGGCTGGAAGTTGGTTTATACCCTTTACTTTCCCTCCTGCCCCTAAGAACTCAAGTTTGTGCCGGTCGTGGGAAAATTCCATAACCTGGTCATTCATGTATTTAAGAGGTATTTGGCGTGCACCTTGTAAATACCAGGAAATAGACTTTTTTTTTTTTAACAATGAGATACGGAACTGGCCACCGGGCAGGTAGATGGGCAATGCAGCTCGAGATGCCAGTGCATGGTAGGAAATACAGCATTTGGGTGCAAACAACAGACACTGATACATTTATGCAAGTTCCGGTCCCGTAGGAACAGAAAGGGTGTCAAGTACAGGTCTGAAGGCAGTGACCAGGGGGACATAGTTGAGGCAGGAGGTGATGCAGCAAAGCGCGGGTGTGTGTTTCCGTGGGGGCAAAGGCGGGAACAGGGCACACAGGTGGACGGGCAGGGCTCCCAGCACAGCAGCGGCATGTGCGGGGTGGTGAGACCATGCCACCAGGAGGTGATGGGAAATCCTGTGAAGAGGCATCTCATGGCTGCTGGGCACCCCAAAATTCTTCTGGATGGGGGTGAGGAGGGTGAAAAAATAGCAAACACCCGGAGAATAAGCCACACAGAGGCACATCTTGTCCCTCCCCAGTGGAGAAACATGAGCGGCAAAGCCCTCGCAGAAGAAGGAACCAGCATTGAATTAAAATTCCTTTCCTATGAAGCTGCCTCATGGGGAACGACTTTAGGAAAAAAGCCTCCTAGTTACCATGACTCAGACAGTGATCTGCAAAATAATTCACCAAATTAGAGTTTGCTGGGGTGTAAGTTTATAAATCTGACCCCCCCGCCCTCCGCCAGCCCCCTACCATTACGTTGATTGTACCTTTCATCCCCAAGAATGAGGCCAGGAGCCTTCCCCGCCTCCACCCTCCCTCTGCAATCCTCACCCTCATCTCCCTCCTCTCTCCTTCCTTCCCAGCATCCTGCCACCCCTAAGGCGGTGGTGTGATCCCGCCAAGCTCCCAGGGAGTTCATTAAAACCCGCCACCTTCTCCAGTGCCCACCGGGCACTCCCCGCGGCCCCCGGGGCCATGGCGGCAGCAGAGAAAGCCAGTCACTCAGGAGGGGCCAGCCCACTCTGAGGACAGGGACCCCCGCACCCATGAGAGGAGCCAGCAAACAGTTAATGGTTTAATCCTTTACAGAAAAAGTCAAGGCAGACTTGTGATTCTTGATGTTAATGAAGGTGTCACACATTGTCTCGAGAAAGTTGTGCCTGGCAATCTCTCCTTTTTCGGATGCCTACCCCAGTGACATTTCATCTCACATCCACCTTAATGAAATGCATAATTAACATATTCTAATTGTGCTGAGCGCGGCGATGATTTTGACAGAACTCACTTTCCATGTCTAATTTGATGCTAATTTAATCTGTTCCTCTCCCGCTGACATGACCTTTCTTGATTGAGTTTCACTGAGGAAATTTTTTGATGGATTGATTTATCAGCACTGCAGAGACAACAAAGGCTCAGAAAATAGGGAGGGAAAGGCCCTCGAAGCCAGCGTGCTCTGAACTTGCCGGCTGGAATGTCCCCTGCCCAGAGCCGGCCTGTCTGGTCTACTGATGGAATCTGAGAAACGTGACATCTGTGTGTAGGTTTGCTCTCCCCAGTAGAGACAGTAAATATACTTATTGTAAACCTTTGCGCGGAAAACCCCTCCAGGGCCCGTCGAGGGAACCGTGAGCAGCTCTGGGTGACGAAAATGCCGGGCGGGAAAGGCCAGTCCCCTGCCAGACGGCCGCCTCCTGCCTGGGTCCTCGGGAAGGATGGTTGTTTGTCGTTGGGCTTTGACCGGGAGAAACCACGGGGAGGCCGGAGGTCCGTCTGGGGGTAAAGCGGGGAAGCAGCGCATCTACTCAGTTCCTGGAGTTCGGATTCCGTGTTTTCGGGTGGCTGGTAGCCAGCGAAACCTTGATCTTCGAGGGGCGTCTGTGGCATTTCCCCCATCCCCCGCCCCCACGATGCACAGCGTCTGAAGTCTGTCATGAGCGTCCGTTTGTCCAGTTCTAGGCCTAGGTGTGTGCTCAGGACATGCGCCGTGTTTGGCTGGCAGGGAGCAGGGGTGTGTTGGCTTCACTCATGCCGTGATCGCAGGGGTCCAGACCAGAAGAGTAGCCCGACGGGGATGTGGAAGAGCCGTCCTTTGCCCTCCATTGTGCAAAAGTGGCTTCTCTCCAGCAGCTGGTATAGCTCAGACCAGGGAGCCTCAGCCTCTGTTGCCATGTGGGGCCGGGTCGTGCAGGGGCCTGTCCTGCACGCTGTAGGGTGTTGAGCAGCATCCTTGGCCCCTAGCCACCAGGAGCCCAGAGCACCCCCATCCCACGTCATGACACCTGAAAATGTGTCTGGATTTCACCCAAGGGAGTGAAATCGCCTCCCGGCGGATAACCACTGAGACAGGAGAGCTTGTAATGCCTACGACCCTGCATGTCTCCATTGCCCGCCCCCATCCCTACTCTGTCTGCCCCGTGTCACCTCTCCATGGGACCTTGCCTGACCCCCTGTCCAGGGACAAACCCTCTCTCTCCCCCGCCACCCTCTTGCTCACCTCTTTTGTTTTCAGCACATACGAGTCCATTTTATTAAAAACTGCATATATTATTCATCTCTACCCACTGGGGCTGGAACCTAGCTGGTCTTTTCTTTTTCAGTTGTGATAAGGTTCACATTACACAAAACTCTCCATTGTAACCATCGTAAAGTGTACAAGTCGGTGGCTTTTAGTACATGGACAGTGTGTCACCATCACCACTCTCTCGTTCCAGCACATTCTCATCAAAAGAAACCCCGTAACCATGACGCAGTCACTCCCCATTTCCCCTCTCCCAGCCCTGGGCAGCCGCTAATCTGCTCTTTGGGTCTTTGGATTCACCAATTCTGGACATTCCATACAAATGGAATCATATTATAGATGCCTTTTGTGTCTGGCAGTTCCTGAGTTCACATATGACCCGGTGATTCCACTGCTAGGTATATACCTGAAAGAATGGACATAGGTGTTCCAACAAAAGCTTTAATGTGGATATTCACAGAAGCACTGCTCACTGGACCAAAAGGTAGAAACAACCCTAGTGTCCAACAGCTAATGAAGGGATGAACAAAATATGGGCTATCCATGCAATGAAATGACCCCAAAGGAGAATGAAGTACTAATACGGGCCATCACATGGAGCAACAAGGTCTAGCACACAGAAGGTGTTCAGTAAATACAGAGTGAATAAATGAAAGGCATAGAAAACGAAATGCAGTAGAGGTAGTCGGGAACTCCAAGTAGTACAAGTGGCAAGCATCCTGTTAGGAAAGTCAAGGTAGAATCCTAGAAACTTTTATATTTTTACATTTTTTAAAAAGATTTTGTTAGTTTTTTTAGAGAGAGGAAGGAGGAGAAAGGGAGAGAAACAGCAAGGTGTGGCTGTCCCTCTCTCACTCCCAACTTGGGGGCCTGGCCTGCAACCCAGGCACGTGCCCTGACTGGGAATCAAACCAGCGACCCTTTGGTTCACAGGCCAGCGCTCAATCCACCACCAGGGCCAAAACTCTGTGCTTTTTCTGTATTTATTTTTAGTGTAAAAACTCTTCTTCAGCCTCCCAAATATTTCTCCTAGAAGAGCAGGTGCCTAGGGGGTCCATAGTAAGTGGTGCCCTGCAAGAATGCAACATGTATTCCAACATGGTGGCTGCATCTGCCAAGACATTTTTGCGAAAAATTTTTTAGGAGCCGCTTGATGAGCCCACAAGGACAGCAAGCTAATGAGATTATAATCATTATAATTACAATTCATCATAGATCAAAACCAGTTTAACTCAGCAAAATGACCTGGCCTGCCTCACTATCCTTTATTCGAAGCCACTCTGGCTTTGCTCAAAGGTGAAATAATCTCTCAGCATAGTCCTACTGGACAGTGTGTCCGGGAGTGTTCCCACAGCGACAGAGACGGTGGAGCATGGTCCGAGGGATCTAAGTTCCCACTCTGCCAGTATCTGGGGAACTGTGCCTCAGTTTCCTCATTGGTAAAATTGCATGGTCATAGCTCTACCTTGAAGAGTTCTCCTGGGGATTAAATTAGTTACTAATATACCCAACACACATTAGCAATGGTGCCTGACACGTACAGTAAAGGCTCTGAGGCATGAGCTGCTGTAAGAACTGTGTCTGAACCTTTTCAATAGTGTGTGGCTTTCCCAGGGGAAAGGGGCTACTCTTACTATTTTCTGAAATGATTATTAGAGCCCTGGCCAGGTAGTTCAGCTGGTTAGAGTGTCATCCTAATATACCAACATTATGAGTTCGATTCCTGGTCAGGGCACAAGCAAGTCTCAATTAAGTGGAATAATAAAATGATCTCTGTCTGTCTGTCTGTCTGTCTCTCTCTCTCCTCTCTCAAATCAATAAAATTAAAAAAAAAAAAAAAAAGAAATCAGCACAGTTTCAAGGCATATCTCCAATGATATGTCCATTTCTACTGCTGTTGTAACCAATTACCACTAACTTAGTGGCTTAATACAACACAAATTCATCTTACAATACTGGAGGCCAGAAATCAACTAAATTAGTCTCAGTTAAAATCAAGGTTGTCAGCCAACTGACTCCTTCTAGACACTGTGGGAGTTGGGGTGAGGGCAGAGTCTGTTCATTGACCTCTTCAGCTCCTAGAGGCTGCTTGCATGTCTTGGCTCATGGCCCACTCCTCAAGTTACTCCAGCCTCTTCTGTCCTCATAAGCTCCTAGTAATGGCCCTGACCCTGTGCCTTGCTCTTGTAAGGATTCTTATGATTACACTGAACCTGCCTAGATAACCCAAACTCACCTCCCCAACCTCAAGACCCTTAGTTTACTGTTACGTGCAAAGTCCCTTTTACGGGAGAAGAACATGTTCCCAGGTTCAGGGAATTAAGATGTGGGCATTTCAGAGGCCACTGTCCCCCCTCCCGCAGATCATTTCATTTTAGGTGGGAAATAGTTCTCAGTGGAAGGGCTATCGATCCCCTTCTCCCCCGTCAACGCAACTCTGCTGTGCATTTCAAGGAAAGAAAACCAATTTGGAGGAAGCAACTGGAATCTGAGATTGGAAGTGACTTCTCAGACAGTTTTGAGGGGGTTTTTTGCCTTTTTTTTTTTTTTTTTTTTTTTTTTTGCCATTCTCTGTCTCAGGGTCTTTGTGAAGGGGTTGCTATGTTTGGCCAGCCACCCAGGTCAATCACATGTCACGTTAGAAAATATCGATCAGCCTGCAAGCTCCATCATGACAGTGCGTCCTACCTGATACGGTTAAGACAGTCAGGCCCCCTAGCGTTCCTGGTCTCAGCCTTTCTCACACGGCTTTCATCAAGTCACAGACTCCGTTGTGATTCTGCACCCTGTGTTTCGGTGATATCCAGAGTAGAGCCGGGCACCTTCCAGGTGATCAGTAGATAAACACTCGTACGAACGAATGAGTGGTTGACATTGAGAACTTTTTCCGTGCTCGGAAACTCTAACTCTTTCCCACAACAGATGAAACCTGTTTTGTGTACCTGCCAATATTTCACCTGGAAAATCCTGGATCTCTCTGAGTGTTATCGTACTCTGTGGTCACCCCAAAACTTCAGGTTTTCCCCATAAGAAACCCAAAGAGAGATGGCAGGGAGCAAGGTTACTAAAAGCAATGCTTGCTTGTCCAATCTTCTTTCTTTTTAGAAATGAGTTCACTGCAATAAGATCATCAGTGTTTTTAATAAGCCAGCATCCAGGGAACAAAGCTGTTATGAAATGACTGGCTTCATGGTTTCAGCCATAATTTTTGGCCTCAGAATATTGCTGGGTGTTTTTTCTTTGTCAGTCTAAAATGAAAATATAACATTTCAATTTCAGTCCATTAGTGCAAAGCAAGGGCTATTTGCATTTGATCTGCAAATTGGACCAGAATAATTTTTGTCAACTTCTGATCTGCCAATACTCAGTTTCTTTACAAAATTAAACTAAATACTCATTAATTCACTGTTTTCCCTTATTTAGTGGAAAGATTTTTCTGTCAAGTGTGTTTTTATCCATAATCAGTTACAGAACATTTTGCATTATTAAAAATTGGGGAGTTGGAAAGTGACATTTCCTTTGAACTCCAGACAAATTGCAAACTTCAAAAAATGTTTGACACATCTTAGTAGTGTAGCCCAAAGAGTCTATAACGCAGAAAAAGAAAATCATTTTTTCTTTACAAATAGAATTGTAATAATACTTCTTAACTTTGGCATGTTCGTGTTGGCATTTACAAGTATTAATTGATTCTCTGCCAAAAGAAGTCTCTTTCCAGGTCACGTAAAAAATTAACCCGATGATCATCAATCAGTATTTTGAAAGGTTGTATGTGGTAGACAAAACTCTGAAGTTAGCCTCTCAAGATTCCCTTCCCTTATTTATTCAGCCAAACACTAATCTAGGGCCTGAATGAAAGGATTTTGCACATGTAATTAACATCTCAGCTCAGCTGACCTTCACATATAAAGATTATCTCTCAGGTGGGCTTACCCCGGTCAGGTGACCCCTTTAAGAGCTGCGTGTTTTCTCTGGCTGGTAGAAAAGAAGTCAGAGATGTATCCCTACCGGCCTCATGGGAGAAAATAGGAAATTGGTGCCAAGCATGAGTTCAAAGTCTCCCCTTACCGGTGTCGTGAGCTTTCGTCAGCTTTACTAATACCCTGTGCTTCTATGTCCTAATCTAGTCTATTAGCAACTTCGTGAATTTATTGTGTGACACTGAGAGAGAATGTGCAGAAGACACTGCAATGCCTGATGGGTACTACGTGCACAGTAAAAGTTAGTCACCGTTTCAGACAACACCCGCTTTGTAATATCATTCACTGACTCTTTTGTGATCTGGGTCTTGCTCCTAAAACCATGCAGTTCCATGGAAAACGACACAGAAATTCAAGTGCAGAACATTGTATTAGGTTTAGAGTGGTTTGGAACCAGTCTTTATCCCTCTTCGTTCTATGCTGGGCCCCTCACCTAAGTTCAATCTTTTTTCCCTCAATTTACTGTGTAGCTGACCAACCCTGTGTGTGTTTCCAGAGGCCCAAACCTGTATCACCGCACCTTTTCCAGCCAAAACCAGCTAGTCTGTGTCCTAATCTTACAGGTCATCACCAGATAACTGAAAAGGTCTGTCTTATCCATTTATTTGTGCCAAGTTGATAATGACCAATGATGAGTAATTGAGATTACTTAAAAAATAAAATAATATGTATATTTATCGTACTAGAATACAAAACAAGGAAAAATTATAATAGGAAGAAACTAAAAGTCATCTATAATCCCACCACCCATAGAAAATAATGGTCTGGGAATGTCAGTGAAGAAGGAACCCTAGGGTTGGGAAATCAGGTTGGAGGAGAACCTAACCTAGAATGTTTGCCCTGAAGCTACGTTGCATAGCACCTGCTCCGTGGTACCTGGAGGTACCAGTGAGCAGCTGATGAAGGTTAAGATGGGGTGAAGCCCCGACTCCCACCGATCCAAGACCACCTCTTGGTACTACAATTGCCCCTGTCAATACTTTGGTTTGTAAATTTCTATCACATGTGTACACATAGGTGTCACAGTGTTTGTTCTTCCAAAAACCGGTGTGGTACCTGCATATTATCTTGGAAGCTGAATTTTTCCCTATCCTAATTGTGTGAATATCCTCCCTATACCATTAAATATCCTTCTACGTTTATTTTTATTTATTTATTTTTAAATATTTTATTTATTATTTCCAGAGAGAAGGGAAGGGAAAGAGGCAGAGAGGGAGAGAAACATCCATGTATGGTTGCCTTTCACCTGCCTCCAGCCACAGACCTGGCTGGAGACCTGGCTTGCAACCTGCTTATGTGCCCTGACTGGGGAATAGAACCAGCGACCTTTGGGTTCACAGGCCGGCACCTTATCCACTGTGCTACCAGCCAGGGCTACGTTTATTTTTAAAGGCAATAGAAACAAGGGTATTAGAAACCTGCTTAGGCCACTCTAAAAAGTTAGGCTAATGAATGGGCACCGCTAGTCCTTGGCATAAGCTTCTCATAGAAACCTGGGAATAGGGTGGCCAGCCTCCCCAGTTTGCCCAGGACTGAGGGGTTTCCTAAGCTGTGTGGGTCTTTCAATGCGGACACCAGGGTAGCCTCGGGCCGATCAGGACAGCGGATCACCACACCTGGGAAGACCAGAGGCTGGCTAACCACAGTGCGATTTCAACGCCTTAGCACACGCTGAGAGGTGCTGAGCCAGTCTGGGCCCCGGCCTTGCACTAGAGCCATCCATGGTCAGGACAAGGTGGAAAGTTTGACCGCTTTGTTGGAGACAAAGGGGTAGCAGTTGTGTATTAGGTCCGTGGTCAGATTCAAGAACCTCTGTATGACACGAGAGAGCAGACAAGACACATAGAACGGGAACACGTGCCTGTTGAGCGGCCCTTCGATTCAAGGGAACGAAAATAAAACTCAAATTGAGACTCAGAGATTACAATCCTAAAAGGATTTAAATAACTTGGGGACAATATACACAGAGCAGAGGAGCAAAAGGACACTCTCAGTGCAGTTTCATACATAAGCAAACCCTTACCTTCACATTTATAAAAACCTGAGCCTCGTCTATACAAATGGCTTTTCCACTAATGAATAATTAACAAAAGACGAAGTTGCTACAACAGGGATGAACCTCAAAAACATATATTAAGTGAAAGAACCCAGACTCGAAAGACCATATTTCATAATAAATCATGCCAATTGCCATGTTAACATTATAATTAATTTATCAAATGATGTTATTATTATCTTAGAACCAGGGCATTTTTGTAACTAGAAGAAAACTAAAATTTAAAGACAAGCGTTCAATTCCACTGAAAATAACCCCCAGTTACTCTCCAAGCTGCAGAAAGCAACTGAAAAAAATTTTAGCTCCTGGGATAAAGTCTTCTAAAAGTTGTTTATATTCAAAAACAATTGCATACCCATGAAAATGGAGTTATCCATTTTGAGCATAATAGGAATGAAGATAGGCCCCTGAATTTACAGTGAAATGACTTGTTACTCTTCCTCACTGAGGAGCTGATTTCTCTGTGTGCCTGGTCCCACAGCCCACGGAGCCCCCAAATCTCTGAGGTACCAGAGAAGGAGTATTTGTGTCTTCCAGGGCTCACCCTGCGTCCCACACAGGGAGCTCCTGAACTCTGTTTATTCTTAGAGTGAGCGATTGCATACAAATGGAAGATATTGTGACATCAGCTACCAGAACAGAATACAGAGACAAGGAGAAGAGATTTCTATGAAAACTAAATATTAATTCTAACCTAAACACAGTCTGGGTTTTCCAGGGTAAAAATGAAATAAAATAAAATAACGCTTTTCCTGGAAAGAACCAGAGATCATTGGTTTAGTTTCATTTTCACATTTACTACCACAAATCTGTGTCTCTTTTAAGGGCCACGATGCACCCAAAACACAAAGACTATTGTGAGACAAAAGCACTGTTTTCTCATTTGCCACCTAGTATCCTTTTAATCTACAAGTCAGTTTTCTTCTCTGTGTCTTTTTATGCAAAAAAAAGACCAAACAAGCTGTGCATATTTTCCACACAGTCATCAAACCTGGGTGAATCAGCACAAAACCTTAGCAACGAAAACCAGGCAGAAAAAAGTCCCGTTCTTTTTTTTTTTCCATCTTCAACTTTTTTAGAGGAAAATCCACCAATTTTTGCATAAAATAAAATGGTCAATGAAGACTTACTTGAAGAAAGGAATTGTAGAAACCATTCATCCCTTAGAGATTTTTTTTGCAATGATCCTTTGGCGCTTGATGAACAAAACTAACACCTCACTCAGGTGCAAGAACACCCGTCTTCATTTCCTTATCAGATGACTGCTGTGAATCGTGTTTTTATTTTTAAACACCCTCAAAATCCCTTGAGCTCGTTTTCATTTTAAAAACCAAAAACAAATCTCCATTGTGGGCATATTGTCTAAGAAAGAGCAACACTGACTCATCTTTCCAGGGCCGCACGCTTTTCCCCGGTTAAAAATGCTCCCATCTCTACTGGTTGCTCTCTTAGCCTGTATCACTGGGTGTTATACACGGAAGGCCATGTGTACAGGTGCTTTCTATGTATTTTGTCATTGGTCCTGACCAACATTACAGCCCTGCTTTGCAGATACAGTCACTCGGCATCAGAAACCTTCAAGCTTCCTCCAGAGACACTCCGGAGACAGCCTCCTTCTTGCTGTGTGATCTTAGCCAACTTGTTGAACCTCTCTGTGCCTCAGTCTCCTATCTGTAAAATGGGGGAGGTTAACAAAAAAAAAAAAAAGACCATAATCGCTTAGCTGTAATTCTGAAATTCAAAAACCCCTACAAATTAAAGTGCTTCCGTAAATAGGACTGCAGGGGACATGTTTCAACGAAAATATTATTCCTTATTTATCTGAAACTCGAAATTTAATGGAGCCCCCCCTGCATTTCCATTTGCTAGGTTTAGCAACATTAGCTTTGCACCAACACTAATTTGGCAAAAACCCTGAATTGTGCTGTCCGGAGGATAATATAATCTGGACTTGGCCCACGTGGTGAAGGTTGAGGCAGGGGACAGGAAACACAATGGTTCGAAGCCACGAGCTTGCTAGATCTGAGAGACAGAAAGAACACCGCTGGGAATGAAATAGAAAGATGTGAGGAAAGGGGGGAAGGACCAGAGGTCAGGTCAGCAAGGCAGGCAGGAGCCAGATCACACACTACCAAGCTCACGGTGGGGAGTGGCATGTTCAAGGTCACACAGCAGCTTAGCGGCGAAGCCAGGATTCAGTCCTGGGTCAGGTCTATCACTATATCAAACAAGTCTCTCAACAAACATCATGGGGGACATGTTACCTTCAAGACATCGTGTTAAAGATGTCTTCAGGCTCTGGGACTACTGAAAAGATTCAAGGGAGGATGGCCACTCAACCCTACACTGACTTTGGTAGTGGAAAGGGTGCAGATTCCGTCCATTTTAGTTCAAGGTGGCGTCACTGGTATCCCTGCTGAAGCCCTTCCTAAGTTTCCCCATGACAGGAGGGCGTCTTAGTGAAAAGACAAGGCTTCACAGTGAGGAGGGAAATGATATATTGTGTAAATATAGTATAAGTGGACATAGCATATTATAAACACAATAAAATAATGACAAAATCATTTCGTGTAAGACTGCACCTCACTGTATCCCTAGTCTTGCCCAGTGCATGTTACACACCTCACCCCCTTTTGCAATCTAAGGTACCATTTACGCAGGGCTGGTATTGGTGGAAGGTGGTTATCTGATGGTCAAGCGACTCTGACCTGAATTTTCTAGCTTTGTCACCTGAAGTCTGAACATTTCTTGAGTTTCTACTCTGTATCAAGCACAGGGCTGGCCATTAGAGTCCTAAACGTAGATGAATTTACGAAGCTTATAGTGACCACAATTTGTTTTACTCCCAGCATGCCAAACAAGTGCTATTTCATCGTTCCAAAAGGTTGTCATGTGGGTCCAGAGTTTAATAACAATGCCAACATTCAGCACATTCCTAGAACAACATTCTAGGCGCGGTGCTAATCCTCCTGAAGCCCAGGATTTAGCATCATACCCATTTTTCAGGTACAAAAACTGAGGTGCTAGAAATGTTCTTATTCAGGGCCCAGAGCTTGCGGACGATGGACGCCGACGCCAGTCCTCTTACCCCGTGAGCTACAGTGAAGTGTGTCTCAGACGCTGGCCGATAGCCAGTCTCCCCCAATCCCACCCCAAATTTAGCTAAGCTGGTCTTTTGCATGCGTCTCCTTTGTCTCACTCCAGAGGGTTGGTCCGGGCTTCACTTTTCCACTCACGTAGCGTGGAGAAGCCACGTGCACCGAACTCCCCAGGTTGGCGCTGCAGGGGCCAGTTCCCCCGCCCCCCAGGACTGGCTCAGTTTGGCTGTGTGTTCACTGGCCCTTTGTGCGGTGTCACTGCTGAAGGGCTGCTACATAGAGAGCGCACCCCAAACCCTGTCCGTTTCTTCTGCACCAGTGCCCACACCCCAACACCCCGATGATGAGCAAACTCTATCATTTGCCCAGGATCTTTGAATTTAGATGCTGGGTCAAGAACGGATGACACCCTTGCAGGAAACTGTTCTTTAAGAGACGTGATAGTTCTTAGCGTCTTCCCTGGGCCTGGTAAGTGACAGTGTCCCCAGAAAACAGTAACCCCACGGTGGGTCATGAGCTGGGGCCTCTCCAGCGTTCCTCTCTGGTTGCGGAGTGAGAACGAATCAGCCCACGTAATCGGTGGCACCCGCAAGACCAGCTCCCTTTCCCGAAGCTCAGCGTCCCTCTCAAGTTCCCACGCCTCTCAGCTAATTGGAAATTATGTCATAGTCATTTCTGGAGCTTCCGTCCACTCTTCCCTTCGATCAGAGGTTCATAAAGGGTAGAGACACTGTTTCTAGTGGGCTTTTCCGAAATTCTTTGGGGAAGTCAGGCAGTCACAAAGATTGACGGGTGACGGTGGCATTTGATGGTTGGAAGCTGGAGGTGTCAAGTGTCCGGCAATGCACGACACGGCCGCGCACCATCAAGAGTTGCCTGGGATCCCAACTTTTGATACCCGCTTGACCCTCACATAGGTGAAGCTCCGGTTCATAATTCTGAGCCCAGACCGGAAGCCCATGGGACACAGGCACACAGAGGATTCCTCGCTCCGTTTTCATGCACACTGAATTGTGCAAGAACGTAACCACTGTGCAAACTGAGGAAAGGCAAGGCTCCATCTGACCACACCGAGGCTTGTTCTGCATATCAGAAAACCGTGCTGTGTGGTGGATGGCGTCCGGGTCTTCGATGTGACGCACAACCTGGTCTCTTTTTGTGGCTGCTGGGCTCAGCGATTCTGTGTATAAGTACAAACGTCTGATGGCTTCAGCATGTGTTCCAGTGTGTCAAGTCCAAGTATTTAAATGTTGACATACAACTATTATTAGAAGTATTTTCCCCTTATGTGTTCTTTTAAAAATCATAATTGTAGCCCTGGCTGGTGTGGCTCAGTGCATTGGCACCGGCCTGCGAACCCAAAGGTGGCTGGTTCGATTCCCAGCCAGGGCACATAGCCAGGTTGCAAGTCAGGTCTCCAGCCAGGTCTGTAGCTGGAGGCAGGTGAAAGGCAACCATACACTGATGTCTCTCTCCCTCTCTGCCTCCTTCCCTGCCCTTCTCTCTGAAAATAATGAGTAAAATCTTTTTTTTTTTTTTTTAATCATGATTGTAGAGAGCACTTAGCAGATGTTACCAATGTCCATTTATTCCCTGGTCACTCATGGCCACACCTCTGCCATCACCTGCCACTCCCAGCCTCAGAGCATTTCCCTTGACCTTGAAGCAGGCCCACAAGGAGCTGGTGGATGGTACAACCTAGGGTGAGGGCACCCTGGCGCAGGCCCTGCAAGTCTCCCTGAGGTGGGCTGCCGGAATGAGCCCCAGTTGCCCGTGGTGGCAACTCTCTTGATCTCATATCCTGGCGTGGCCTCTCACCTGCCCCTCCCTGTCTGCCCCACCTTTGCCTTGGGCTCAGCTCTGGGGACCCCCGCCTGACACAGGCTGCTCTAAACAAGAGAGGACCTGTGTGACAGCACAGAGAGCCACCGTGGCAGGCGCTGCCAAGGTTGCGAGCGCTGTGCAAGGCCAAGGAACATGTCATTAGCAGGTTGGTCGTCCCTCCTCGTTCAGGACTGAGACTCTCCCAGTTTGGGACCAGTCTTAGGGTGCGGCCGGTTCTCCAACCTTGAAGAACACGGTGCCTGGCGTCCAGGCGCTGCTGTGTCCGACCCTCAGAAATTCAGCCAACGACACAGATAAGCCAGGCTGCGCGGCACGAAAGTCATGCAGATAGAAACCGCTTGCGTTTTCCACACCTAATAGAAGCACGGAGCCGCAGGGCACTCGCCCTTTCACTCAACAGATATTTCTTAAGCATTTACTATATGCCAGGTGCTGGAACAAAATAGACAAAAGCCTATTTCCCTTATGAAATTGGGAGAGGCCGATAATAAACAAATAGACGACATATGGATGATATTAAAAGGCAGCCCAGAAAACTAGAGCAAGAAAGGAAGAAAGGAGGGCTGGCTGTGAGACTTGGTTTTTTAAAAATTCTTACCCAGGGATATCGGTTTTTTTAATTGCTTGTAGAGAGAGAGGAAGAGAGAGGGGGAGAGAGAAACGTCAATGTGAGAAAAAATATTATCGATGGGTTGCCTCCTGCGTGGCCCCAACTGGGGAGCCAACCCACAACCTAAGTTTGCGCTCCGACCAGGAATCGAACCCACAGCCAGTTTTTGGTGAATAGGACAAGGCTCCAACCAACGGAGCCTGCCCAGGGCAAGGCCACCGATTTTGTTTTTCAACGTTGGTCAGAAAAGCCCTAGGACAGGGTGATAAAGGAAAACACCTGCCTTAAGGTCCAGGGCTTGGCCCCTTGCTAACGGAGTGGTGGGCAGGCTGGAGAGGACCCATCTGCAGAAAGGTGCTTCCACTCAGCTGCAGCGAATAACCGATATCCAATATCCAGTATCGATTATCGCCGTGTGCGAAGGCAGAGCCCAGAGCTGCCGGACCTTTGCATTGTTCTTGGGAAACCTAGGGACTGTGTCACCTCCCTAGAGGACGGCCAGCAAGCAGGGCAAAGCTCTTGGCATTTTTAGGACGTGCAAACTTTCCTTTCTTTATCATATTTTTTAAACAAAAGCCAGGAAGTCAGGTGGGGCCCCCTCTTTCACATCCGGGCCCCACTCCTCCCCTGGGCCAGGCTTCCCTGCCTGCGGGAAGGACGGTGGGAGCAGAGAAGCAGCCAATCATAAATCAGTGTTTTCTGGGCCACTTGTTTCCCGGCTTCCCAACATGCCTGGAGCACGGGGACTGTCACCCCGCGCCGTGGGTAGTTGACAGGGAAGGATGCGCCCGGTTCTCTCGCCAGAACGTTGGCATGTGGCTGCAGATCCCAAAGGGGAAGCCCCAGATAAGAGCCCGGGCCTTGGCACAGGGGCCCTGGCTTGGCAGCCGCCCGCTCCGGCGGAGCCCGCGGAGGGAGCGTTCCAACTCGCTGCCGTCCAAGCCGCGATTTGGGCCAGGGCCTGATGACTCCCAGCGACTCCGTTTCCGCAGCCCCGGCCAAGTCCTCTGTCTTCCCGCCATGGCCTGGAACAGCTCGGGCTGGAGGGACCAGCCCGCCACTAGGTGGGAAACCTTTGTCCTCAAAGGCCTGGGAACGAAGGGAGCTTTGGTCGGGCAAAAATGATCGGCTCCGTCGTCCGGTTTGCAGACATTCTGCTAAGTGGCCAGTTGGCTCTTAACCAGAGGCTCCGGGCTGGTGGCCCACACGTGGGGCAGGGGTGCTGTTGACAGCTACCGCAGGTTGGGGGCGGGGGTCCCTAGCTGTTCATTGAGCGCACACTCCTAAGACAGGGTTTCCACACTGCCACCTAGCTAGACGGCCACCGCACTCCCTTTTGGGGGCCTGCGGCGTCTGGAGCTTTCTAAGTGGGAATCTCTACACAGTGGAATGGAAAGCCGTGTCTTCATATGTGGGTCAACGCCACTTTGGCTAGAGGTGAGCAGCTAGATGCCAGATTCTAACAAAGTGAAGGCGTTGTCCCCCAGTGTGACCACTTGGTGTCCTGCAGGCAATGTCCCAACAGCCGCATGGCCTCTGGGCTTCCCACTCATGTGCTTGACCGCTGTCCTCAGCCAGAGCCACCCCCTCACGGCTTCCAAGCGCTGGCTGGCCTCTCTCGGGAAGACGCACCAGCTGGGTTTTCTAGGACCCTCCTCCCCGGGCACCCACGTCCTTCTCCATCAACCCGTCACCTGTGAGGCTGGTGATACGGGACCCTTCTTTTCAGAGAACAGAGCTCCCTGTTGCTTCAGCCACAGAAAATCCTATTCCCCTTGGTTCTTTCACGTTCTAAACCCGCAACACTCCGTGGACCCAGTGCCTGAGTCCGTGGGAGAGCAGTTCCCCTCTTCTCCAAAGCAAGGGAGCTTAGCATTCATCTTCTGCTGTGGCCGAGAAAAGGAAAGGGGGTTGGAAACTGCCAAGTCACCCCTGTGACAGAATCTGAGCACCTGGACCCCCGACCCTGGAGTGGACGGTTGGCTCCTTGGTGCTGTCTGTCTCTCTGACCGTTCCTTCCGAGGGGGCCACTGAGCAGGGGGGGCTCGCTGGTGAAGTTCCCTGGATCCCTTTCTGGGGGCCAGGCAGAAAGCTAGCTGAGAATTTGTTCTGCGGGGCCGAGACGTTATTGTCTCTCTGTCTGCCCGTGTGTCCGTCTGCCTGTCCTGAAAATGAGGCAGCGGAGAGGATGTTGCGCCTACTTAAGGAAGTCAATCTTCTGAAAGTCGTTTTTGGCAGGCAAGTACATCAGTTGATCCTGAATGCTAATGCAGATTTCGGTGCACCTGCCAGCGATCTAATGCCAGCTGCGCCTCTCACTGCTGTGGTGGAAAAGGACTCAGGTTCTGCTGCGTCCATTGCGTCCTTCCAAATGCAGGTGGCAGTACGGTAGGCTCTCGTCACAGAGCTCTTGGAAAGGTTAAAGGACAGAAGCTCCACCAAGGACATGGCACATAGGAAAGACCCACAGGCGTGGCTAGTAAGGTGAGGCCGACAGACCATACCCCGTTCTGTAGTCTCCCTTCTTTGGTCAATGGCTTAGGTTATTACACACTCTTAAAAGCAAAACCGCATGTCTTTTCAAATAATAATGCCCATAGGTATCCACATTCTGATTATTCCCTGCCAGGCGATTGGCATGCACAGGGGTGGGCAAAAGCAAGTTTACAGCTGCAAAACACAGAGCCTATTCTTGCATTATTAGCTATTAACTATGGCATGCTTTGTTTGCATTACAACCCCAAACCTGCTTTGTCCACGGCTGTGCTGTTTCATGCAATCCTGGCCACCGGTCAGCTCAGTTTGGGGGGTGAAGGACCCAGGCCACACAACTTGATCAAGGTCTTCCAGCTCGAAGTGCCGACACCGGGCTCCAAGGTCATGTCTGACTTCAGAGACCATACCCTTAACTAGGGCTTCACCGTGCCTCGAGGTTCAAATGCCAACCTGTTCAGGATTTTGCCAATTCTGCAAGAATTTTCTTCTTCTTACCCCAAATCAGACTGGCTTTCTGTGCACTTAGCTTATGTGACGGTCATGAGATGGGACTCACTGCTGAGACTAAAGTTACAGTTTTTCTTTCTTCTTTTCCGTTTTTGACAAGCTGATGACTAGCAATGAAAACCAAAGACATATCTATTTATTTTCATTGCTTCCTGAGCTCCGTATATTAAAAAGCCATGAACGCTGATGCAACGAAGGAATTTCTGCACAATTGCTTATACACGATGTACACAATTTGGGCTCACGCTCTTGTTAGGCCCCTGGGCTGGGACAAGGGTCATTATGGTAGCTTGTTGAGGGTCCCAAATGGATTGCCGCCCAATGATTTGTTGGGTTATCATTTTTTCCCGTTATGTTTTCACTCAGAGGTGGGGGGGGGGTTCTTTTAGAGAAAGTTGAGTTGTCAAAGGCCACAAGATCTTTACACAAAATAATTACTGCTAAACCAGACCAAAATTCTTACAAGGTTTTGGACTCTATTCATTTACACCTCCATGGTGTTATCCGAGAGTCAAGCCGCCAACTGAAAACAATACAACATTTTCACCTCTCATGAGAAAAATGAGGGGAAATAAAGGTGCTGTTGGGGATTTTCAAGGAAAATTCACTCAGTGTAGAGTAGTATACTTTATTGATTCAATTCAATAAAATTTCCTAAGCATCTTCTGTGTACAAGACAGTATTCTAGGCATGGGTGAAAATAGAGTCCTTGTTCCCATGCAGTTATGAAAGTGTGGACAGGCCATGATAAAATAAACATGGGCAATGCAGGCAGCGCTGTGTCCAAAGAAATGCATACGTAAGGGCACAGTGGAGAATGCAGTGAGGAAGGGCCATGCCCATTAGCTAATATTTTCCCAGAGATGTGAGTGATTTGAGGAAGCGAGCCTTGAAGATACCAGGAAAGGTGTTTCGGAGAAAGGGAACAGCAAATGAAAAGTCCCTGGGGTGGGAGTAATGGCCTTGTGTGTTCAAAGAATGACAAGGAGGCCAGCGTGCAGGGCAGAGCAGAGGAGGCATGGATGAGGGCGGAAGGAAGGAAATGAGGTCATGAGAAGTCTGTTTAAGCCAACACCATTTTTATTTTTGCTCTGAACTTGTGCATGTCCTGCCTTGGGGGTGATGGAATCACTTTTTTATTTTTTTTAATGGAAAAATGGTAATGGTAAGGGTCTTGATTGTTTTCTTAACATTCTTTCTTGGCAAATTAAAGCATTGGGAACGCTTTGTCAATTCCTTGAAACCTTTAGAAGCTGGTCTGAGAAACCTACGAGTCTGGGGTGTCTGATCAAGGAAACATCTTGTGGCATTCTGTAGGTGGAGGTGACACGTTGCGGTAGGAAGTGCCTGTCCCCTCCTCTGTTGCAGACATGCTGGGTGACAGGAGGCAAGGGGTTTCTATTTCTGGGTGTCACTTTTCTGGTCTCTAAAATCAGGAGAGCAGTTTAAAAGAATCCTGCATCAGTGAAAGCACAAAAGGACAAAGAAAGTCAGCGGGTAGTCAACAAGTTGCGCAAATCGGACCCAGAGGGGTGACAGGGCCGTGGGACCTGGACCCGGCCAGCTCTTTATGAAGGACAAGCAGAGTCCCCAAACTGAAAGAAATCCCAGGGTTACTGTCACCTCCTTGGATTTAAAAACAACAACAACAAAAAGAAAAAACCGAAAGTATGTTTTATATGTGAAATCTCTGTTCAGAAATATCATCAACTATCTCAATTTTTTAAAAATACCCCCAAAAAAAACACAGTTGAGCCCACAGAATACATCTGTGTGCTGCGTTTGGCTGTAGGACAGTGGATTCCTTTCCCAGAGCTGCCACAACAGATTACCACAACACGGGAGCTGAAAACAGCGGAAACGAGTTCTCTCCCGGTTCCGGAGGCCAGGAGTTGAACATCCAGGCGTGGGCAGAGCTGTGCTCACCGTGAGGGCTCCAGGGAGGGTGCCCCCTGCCTCCTCCAGCTGCCGGCTTCCCTGCTCCTGACTAACAGCCGCCCCACGCAGCCACGGGGGACTCCTTTTCTGTGGGCCTCTCTTCTTACCCTGTTTGGACCCCTGTTTCCAAACAAGACCATGTTCACAGGTCCCACCACGTGGCACTTCATTGTACCTTTTTGACGGGGATTCGATTCAACCCCCTGTTGATGGCTATGGCCTCTGTTATGACTTCTTCAGGGTGGAGACTCTGCCCTTAAAATCTGAGAACCAGGCCTTGGCTGGTGGCTCAGCGAATAAGGCCCCAGCCTGTGAACCCAAAGGTCGCTGGTTTGATCCCCAGCCAGGACACATGGCCAGGTTGCAAGCCAGGTCTCCAGCCAGGTCCGTAGCTGGAGGCAGGTGAAAGGCAACCACACACCACACATAAATGTCTCTCTCCCTCTCTGCCTCTCTCCCTACCCATCTCTCTAAAAATAATAAATAAAATCTTTTTTTAAGAAAAATCTGGGAACCATAAAATGATTAAAATCAACTGTGTTCAGCACAAGGTGGACACCGTTGCAGTGGCTGGTCCTGGTCCTGAGACTCGGGCCACACCAAGAACATTCGGTTCTTCAAAAGTGTTGGACAGTTTACCAGGGCTGCCCTTCAAGGTGCCACAACCGAGGTGGCCTAAAACAGCGGGAATTTATTCTCTGACAGACCTGGTGGCTGGAAGTGTGATACTGAGGTGTGGGCTGGGACACACAACCTGAGAAGACTATAGAAAAGGACTGTCCCCTTGCCTCTTCCTAACTCCCTGATGGCTGCCAGCAATCTCCTTGGTTTATAGCTACATCCGTCAACCTCTGCTGCATTCTACTCCGTGGGTCTCTGTGTCCTCTCCTCTTCTTAGCAGAACAGGAGTCGTGTGGTATGGGTTCCCATCTTAAGATAGGGGTTCGTGCTAATCCAACGGTCATGAATATGGGGCCACTCCATTCAACTCAGTATAGATTATTCTGTTCCCAATAATGTCCCTTCCACCAGCCTGGCCTCATGGCCCTCACTCCTCTAGCTTCCCACGAGAGTCACAGCTGATCTTTCCACCCAGCCACTTCCTTAAGGAAAGTTTGCTTCACGTTTAAACATCCCTACTGACCTAGAGTTCAGCTTCAACGTGAAAATGTCATTACCGGTAAAATATTTCAAGACAGGAAGAAAAAAAGCTCTGAAATTTGTAAATGTGATATTTCCTGACTTCTAGACGTCAAGCTCCATTGGACCACTCTGGAAAATTTCCTTTGAGAATCATGATACGGAACATTCAGTGGAGGAAAACCAAACCACTCTTGCTTTCTTAGTCCCAGCAAGCGAGAATGTTCAGGAAAGCGCTCTGTGACCTTTGCAGTTGTCTTCCTTGGTGGCCTTTTCTAACTATAGTTCTTTATGTGTTCCCTTCCCATCATGTTTCTGATTAATCTCAACAAAATCCAGCAAACCCTATGGTATGGGTGTCTTGCTCTTAAGAGAAAATGGAAAAGTTCACAGATAAGGAAAATGACATAAGATGAGTGAGTCCATCCTTAGCTGTGGTTTTCAAAAGTGAGATGAGATAATGATGCCATTAATGCTCATTTCTAGGGTTTTCTGTAATTCTGAACATTTGCTGACTTCTTTGACTGGTTTGGTATTTATGTTTATATCAC
This sequence comes from Noctilio leporinus, assembly GCA_004026585.1. Lineage (NCBI taxonomy): Eukaryota > Metazoa > Chordata > Mammalia > Chiroptera > Noctilionidae > Noctilio > Noctilio leporinus. Next base: position 164,555 of record PVIW01000087.1, on the reverse strand, counting down.
ATCAATTTAAAATCACCCTGCATGCTATGTCCAAGAGGGATGACAGATCATGAAGACCGTATGTTTGGTGAAATTTTAAAAGGGGCTATCTGATTTTGACCTGAGATGTTATTTATGAAGCCATCCAATTATTTGGTGGTTGTTTTTTTTTCCTATCATTTATGTCCCAAGTGTTTTAAATATTTAAATTGCCTTTCTTCTATTTCCCTAATGAGAGTTTATTTGTATCCAGAACATAGTAACTGACTAAAAAATAGCTTACTTCTTTGTGTGTTTTCAACCCAGTGGAAATGAGGAAACCAGTTAGACGGACAATGTATTCAACCCGACGAGAGATGGTAACGACTCCAAGGCTGGGGAAAGTCGTGAGAAGTAGTGGGACTCGGGGCATTTTTTTTTTAAGTTTGAGCCAACAGGATTTGCACATGGTGTGGCTGGTGGCAGAATCAGAGAAAACAGAGAGTCGAGGATTCTGTAAGCATCTGTGAGTGAAGTTTATACAGTCAAAGCTACAGGTCGACAGCACTGGGAACTGGGTGGGGTTCAGGTGGAGGTGGGTAAAAACTTCAGGGGCTCAAGGTCATTGTTGGAATAGCAACCCCAACGTGGCATCCTGAAAAATAAAGAGCATAGATCTCTATGGACTAGATCGGTATTTCCTAAAGTGGAATGTGTTCTGCATGTACTAATACACAGTTATTTTAAGTTGGAAAATAACTATTGTTTTGTTTTGAAATATATTTTATTGATTATGCTATTACAGCTGTCCCAATGTTCCCCCCTTCCCTCCAGCAGTCCTCGCCTTACCTAGTTCATGTCCGTAGGTTATGCATGCAAGGCCTTCGGCTTCTTCATTTTCTATACTATTCCTAACATCCCCCTGTCTATTTTGTACCTACCAATTATGCTTCTTAATCCCTGAGCCTTTCCCTCTATCCTCCCTCTCCCTTCTGCCTTCCAGCTGATAACCCGCCAAAGGATCTCCATACCTCTGACCTGTTCCTGTTCTAGTTGTTTGCTTCTGCTTTCTTTTTTCTTTAGAGTCAGTTGCTGATAGTTGTGAATTTGTTGCCATTTTAATGTTCATAGTTTTGGTCTTCTTTTTCTTAAATAAGTCCCTTTAACATTTCATGTAAAAATGACTTGGTGATGATGAACTCCTTTAGCTTTACCTTGTCTTGGAAGCGCTTTATCTGCCTTTCCATTCTAAATGATAGTTTTGCCGAATGGAGTCACCTAGGTTGTAGGTCCTTGATTTTCATCTCTTTGAATATTTCTCACCAGTCCTTTCTTGCCTGCAAAGTTTCTTTTGAGAAATTAGCTGATAGTCTTATGGGAACCCCTTTGTAGATAACTCTGCTTTTCTCTTGCTGCTTTAAAGATTCTCTCTTTATCTTTAGCCTTTGGCATTTTAATTATGATGTGTCTTGGTGTGTCCTCTTTGGGTCCAACTTGTTAGGGACTCCCTGTGCTTCCTGGACTTATACATTTGTTTCCTTCACCAAATCAGGGATGTTTTCTTTCATTATTTTTTTCAAATAAGTTTTCAATTTCTTGCTCTTCCTCTTCCCTTGCTTGCATTCCTATGGTTCAAATGTTGGCACTTTTGGAGATGTCCCAGAGTCTTCTTATACTTTCCTCATTTTTCTTTTTGAATTCTTGTTTCTTCTTTCTGTTTTGGTTGAATTTTATTTCTTCCTTATATTCCAAATCATTTAAACCCTGGCATCCTTCCTTTCACTATTGGTTCTCTGTGGGTTTTCCTTTATTTCACTTAGAGTAACCTTCATTTCTTTCTTCATGTTGTGGCCATACTCAATGAGTTCTCTGAGCATCCTGATCACCCGCGTTTTGGACTCTGCATTTGATAGGATGGCTATCTCTGTTTCATTTAGTTCTTTTTCTGAGGTTTTGTTCTATTCTTTCATTTGGGCCATATTTCTTTCCCTCCTCAACTTGGCAGCCTCCCTGTGTTTGTTTCTGTATATTAGACAGAGCTGCATTGATACCCTGTATTGGCATACCTGTTAAACTGTATGGGGCAGAGCCTTAGGTATTTGCCAGGGTAGGGCAACCCACTTCACCACTGTGCAGCTCTGTGTGGGCAGAGGACTCAGAGAGGGGGACATTGCTGCTGCCTGGCTTCTGGAGGTGTGCCCGACACTTGCCCCATTTCCAGTCACTTCACCCACTTTCCATATTCAACTGGCACACTTCCAGCTGTTGCTCTGGTGGTGAATGCCAGAGTAGGTGGGTTTGCGTATGTTCTAAGTCCACACAGGCTCTTAAAATGGCCCTTAAAAGGGGCAGCATTTTCTTCCACTGCCCCAACCCCCAATGATTTTTACATCCAGAGGTTATGGGCCTTTATCTTCCTAGTGCTGGAATCTTGGGCCATGCTCTCTAGCGTGTGGCTGGGATCACACACTCCCAAGGTACTCCTCCTTGCGAGTGATTGTTAAGCACCACGTGTGAATGTAAGGCCACCCATTCTGACACCACCACTACCTCTCCATGGCACACTGTGTGTCCTCACTTCTCCACCGATGCCATATCTTTGCCTCTCACCCGCCCCCCCCCGCCATCTGAATGAATGTGGCTTCTTTAAATCCTTGGTTGTCAGACTTCCATACAGTTTAATTTTCTGGCAATTCTAGGCATTATTTGTCTCAAGGTTAGTTGTGATTCTTCTTGTGGTTGCGCAAGGAGGTGAAGCATGTCTACCTATCCCTCCATCTTTACTGAAAGTCCCCAAAACTATTTTTTTTTCAAAGATTTTATTTCATTATTTTTAGAAAGAAGGGAAGGGAGAGAGGCAGAGAGGGAGAGAGACATCAATGTATCAAAAACTATTTTTAACATAGCCTTATCCCAAGTCATAATTCATGAAATGATGACTTTGATGGGCATAATTTTTATTATAATTTTCAGGTATCTATTTCATTGAAAATGATATACACACATGCATGTGCACACAGACACACACCCCCCTCCATCACAGTGATGATGACCTGGATTATGGCTTAGGGATAAGACTAACTTTAAAAAGTTAGTCTATTTTCAAGAGTATTAAGAGAATAAATTAAGTTCCAGACTATGGCAAAAATTGTGAAGGTGGCCCACAAATGATTGCAATTCAAAAAATAGAATTATATCACATCTTATCTGCAAGCATATGAAAATGACAGGAGAATAAAACTCAACTTCAGTTAGTAAGAAATTCGTCCGATCCGCAGTCTAGATCCTGCTACAAATCAAGGCGACAAACTAGCGTAAAGCAAGGAGATGAAATGACAGACTCTGCAGGGTGATATGAGTGGTACTTATTCCCCAAATGAAATAATGACGTACGAAGGGAAAGTTGAGTGAAGAAAAACATTGATAATTGTCCAATAAATCTTTCCATAACCTCCCATTAGTCATCACAGCATTGCTGCCTCCCTTTCACCTACTAAGAAAGAGAAGTCAGACATAGCACACAGGCAAGAGATCCCTGGAAACCATACTATGACTCAACGACACCCTGGTTTCCCCACCTTGGGGAGTTTCCCCTTCCCATGGCAGTGGGACCATCAGATAGGATATCGGCCAACTCTAGGTCACCGTTCACCCTTGCTAGAACTAGTGGGAAACACTTCATACCCTGAAATCATGTGTTTTTCTGCCCGAGCTGTGAGACCTGGGCCAAGTCGGGTCATCTCCTCGTTGCCAAAAGGGTTTGGAAAGCTCTGAACCTTTACAACTTTTCCCTCAATTGGTTCCTGGTACTAACCAGCTTTGCCTTCATCTGTTCAGTTAGTTATTCTTTCATTTCTTGAGTGTTTCCTATGTCAAATGTTGGTATAACAGTAACAAGAACCGGCACAATCCCCACTGAAATCTCCCCATCTAGGCGGAGAGAAAATACCATCAGATAAATCCATGAATAATTGGCAGGTGCGTGGGTTTCGCTGAGAGGTGCGAAGTGGTGTAAGAGTCTACGTTACCTAGTCCCGAGAGTAAGACAAGGCCCACCCCGAGAGAAGGAAGTTTGGGGAGAAGTTAGCCAAGTGAGGATGGAGAGGAAGCACATTCCAGATAAGGATAGCAACATGGGCTAAGGCTCTGGCTGGAAGGAATTTGGTGTGTCTGGAAAACAAAAAGAAGGTCACCACGGCTAACGTGAAGTAAGTAGGGTGAATGACCATCCTGGTTTGCTCAGGGTTGAAGGGTGTCTTCCCAGGACATGGGACTCTCTGTGTTAAAACTGGGACTGTCTGCAAACCGAGGTGACAGAATGGGTCACCCTAACAGCAACAGGAGGAGCGGGGCTGCTTGGGAATTACTGTGGCTTCCTGCTGGCAGAGACCCCCTCCTCCCTGGCCCCTTGGGGCCACAGGAGAGCAGGGATAGGCTCTTCTGCTGCAGAGCAAACCTGCACACGGCAGGTGGCTTTGCAAATTCTTCACTGGGATCTGTCTCAGTTCCAGCAGCAGATGAGAGTCAGCTAGTGGTTCTCACCTGGGCCCACTTACAAACAGGCACAGCTGGGGCGAGAGTCTCCTGAAGGCCCTACTGGGTTGAGTATCCAAGATGGACTTCTCCACTCATGTGAGGTGTCCCAGCTGGGCGAAGGGGACAGGCAGCTTGACATTGGCCGGACATTCCTTCTGTCTCTCTCTCTGTCTCTGTCCCTTTCCCCATCACCACCAGCCCATCTGTACAGCCTCCCATGTAACTCATTTAGCTTTCTCACTACACGGAGGTCCCAGGATGGTCAGACATGCCACCGACTTCCCCACAGCAGGCCTTCTAAGAAACACACAGAAATGGCACCGTTTCTTACAGCCTCATTTGTAAGTCACTTCCGTTGCATTCTACTGGTCAGAGCAAGCCATGGGCCTAGACCAAGCTGAAAAAGAGTGGAAGTCAACCCTTTGCAGTGGGAGAAATAGAGAATTTGTGATCATCTGTATTCTTCTGGAAATGCTATGGGTCAGTATGCCTCACAGAATCATCAGGGACTTCATGGACAAGGGGCTATGCTTGACCTCTTGGAAACTGGTGAGGGAGGAACTACCACGTGTCTAGCTCAAAAGTAGACATTTTAACCCAGGCTTGGGTAAGTCAAGACCTTCTTCTCATAGTCCCATTTCACAGTCTCTTCAAGAGCATCGCCCTTGCTCTGTTCATATCAACACAACACCTCACCTGATGGGATAACGAAGGAGCAAGCCTGTGAACGGGACCTTCGCCCAGTGCAAAGATATTTACTTGCTTTGAGCACCTTGTGACGTCATTTCACCCTCTTCCTGCAGACCCTTAGCATGCTGGAAAGTCCCACCATCTACACCCTGCATGCTAGGAAGTCCCACCTCCTGACTCTCTAACAGTTCCCAGGCAGACAGCTCTTCCGGAATCTTGGAAGCAAAACAATGCTTTGGTTCTTTCTTGGTTGTCCAGAATCTATTGATTATCAGAGGCCAGCCAACTTGTAAAGGGCTCAATAGTTAATGCTGGAGTCCTTAGTCTTTGTTGCAACCAGGCAACTCTGCTGTGGGAGCCATAGACACTTTATAAATGAGTGGCTGTAGCTGTGTTCCAATAAAACTTTATTTAAACAGACAGGCTAGCGACCAAATCCCTCGGGCCATAGCTTGCCTACTTCTGCTGAGATAGGACTATCTGTCTCAACAACCTATATTCCCCATTTGCACTAATATAAAGGCAAAAATATCTCAGAGGAGGAAAATTCCCGCTTTCACTGGATGATTCTATTGAAATGATAAAAAGAGGAGAACCTAGTGCAGAGAGCAAAAATGAAATATCAGCCAAGGAAAGTTTTACTCAAAATCTCTCGCACCTTAAGCTGGAAGCTGAAAGCTGGAAACAAACCCTTCCAATTTGTATCGCATTTGCATTTTTGAGTCCCAACAGATCCTTCTCCTTGTTTAAGCAGCGACAGGGAGCATCTTTAGGAAAGTTAAACCCCTAGAGAGTTCCCTTCTCGCTCACGCAAGGGAAAATTAACTCAAAGTGTTCCAAAATGCGAAAATACACCTCAGGTGATAAGTAAGAAGATTCAAGGTAGTGTGATTAATGGAGACCTTTTCATTTGAATTGCCTGTTTATTTATTATAAAAAAGTTGTTTCATATGTATTTTTTTTAATATTACTGCCACGTATTTCATACATCCTGCTTAGGACAAGCTACAGAATGTATTTACATTTGTTAACAGTGAGTCGATGTAACCAAAATTACTAAAGAAAAGTAATTATTAGAGATGATCAAGAATATGGGGGAAAATTGTGAGGGCAGGAAACAGATTACTCTTTCTTGGGAAACTCTGGATTCAGTGTTTCCTATCTCACTCGGACTAGTCAAACACTGGCCTAACCACTTGGTAAAGATAGGTACCAAGTTATCTTTTTTTGTTTGTTTAATTCACTTACTTTGGGATTTTTTCATCTCTCTCACCCAGCACAGGGCCCACTATGTAAAGGCCCTCAAGGAACATAAAGTGGGCAAGTAAATTAATTAAGCTGTCATTCAAACGATTAGGTTAATTCCGAATCGTGGCAAGTGATCTGACATGAACTCAAGGACCTAGCGTTTCAGGTGCAGGGCGAAGTCAGAAGCCCACAGAGCGGAAGAGAGGGGCTGGTTTCAAATCAGTCGATTAGAAGTGGACAGTCTCTCGGGACGTCCTTGCCCAGGGGCGCCATAAATCAGGATGTCTAATTGAAGCGACGTTTTATATATGACACAGCGATTAAATCAAGTGCGAAAGTTTCTAAGGGACACCCCTGACACGTGGGGGGAGTCGAAACAAGACCCAGAGTCCGTGGGAAGAAGCAGCTCTCTTCCCAGCGGCTTCCAAGTTACTGATGATCAGAGATGGCCGTGATTCAAGCTTCTTCCAGTGGCCTCATGGCCTAGTCACAGGTTTGCCTCCTGTCAGGTCGCCGGCCCCCCTGGAAAAGTTTCTGAGGGATCGGCCGTGCGGCACATCACGCAGGGAAATGCATGGCTAGAAGTTTCAGTGTGCCGGACACTTGTTTCTTGAGAGAGCAGTTCCCCAAATTGACAGCAGAATCTGTGTCTGTTTACCCAGGGAAAGTCATTCAGGTCATTTAAGCAACGATGTCACCAACTAACAGGGAAATCCAATCTGAAGGCTGATAAAGTGTGTGTGTGTGTGTGTGTGTGTGTGCACGTGTGATCAAAAGTTTATCTAAAACAACGGTGAAGTTTTCCACAACACTGTTTCCAAAAATGCTGGACTCCTACCATCTGCACTAGAAGTGATTTTAGCCGATAGTATAAAGACTTTCTTTAACAATTATGTATTGTCTTGTGTCATTAAACAAAAGCATACCTATTGCATGCACGATGAATGGTTGCTTGGAATGAAATGAAGTTTTTAAAAAGCGTGTTCGTTTTTCTGAAAGGAGTGTTGAGAAAATGAACACAGGGACAGCTCTCAGACTCCGCAGAATTCATGGAGTTTGCTCCCAAGTGACTGAGGGCCGTGGAACACCATGCAGCTCTCTCTGACTGTTTCTAACTTATTGTACAACGGGGAAGAGAAACCCTTGCCCCTTATTTAATAAAATCCAATGAAGCCCTGGCTGGTGGCTCAGTGGATAAGGCGCTGACCTGCAAACCCAAAGGTCACTAGTTTGATTTCCAGCCAGGGCACATAACCAGGTTGCAAGCCAGGTCCGTGGCTAGAGGCAGGTGAAAGGCAACCACACATCGATGTTTCTCTCTCTCTCTGTCCCTCTCACTTCTTCTCTCTCTGGAAATAATAAATAAAATCTTTTTAAAAAATCCAATGAAAACAGCAATGGGGTGGGGGTTGCACAATGCACTTTTCAAGCTCAGAATATCCAGGTCAATTAACCAATCGATCAGTTTGATTATGAGACTGGAGAAAGAACCTTGATTTCCAGCATGTAACAGAACAAGCACATCAGCTCTCCTTTGCCTATTTCGGAGGGATTGCTGATGCGATGAATGAAGAGTGGAGATGGCACACATTTCTGTTTGTAGTAATAATAACTCATACTATTACTATTACATTATTAGTTTTGTTAGGAAATGCCCTCTACCCCGAAGAGCTAGGAAATATCTGTAAGGAAAGAGAGACAATAGTGATGACTGCGATCTCATGAATGGAGATTCTATTTTCAGCTAAGCAGATGCAGAATCCCGTGTTAGGGTTTCTAACTGCAGATCCAGCATTTAGTAGTGAAGTGATTTCATGTCACTCATATACCTACTAAGCCTTGTTGTATCATCTGTAAAATGGGGATAATGAGTCTCCTCCAATTGAGGATTGGATCAGAGGGTGCAGATAATGTGTGTAAACTACCAAGCATGAAATAGGTCTACAGTACGTGTTAATTCCTCCTCATTCTTCTTCAGAGAGAATTAGTACATAATAGACGCCTGATTATCCGAAAGGTTAGTTGAGCAATCTGTAGGACTACAGGTACCACATAGAATCATCTCCATCCATCTTTGTTTCCTGGCTGAGAACCATCACTTTCTAGACCTTGTCACTTTTTTTTTTAAGCCGCCATTGCTCCCATTAGCCATTTTCACAGAAGAACATTGCTTTTGTATCTTAAGGGCTACACATGTCAGCCAATTCTTTCTCCTCAGCTGAATTCTATACCTTTCGGGGGGAACAAGGAAAATGACACCTCTTTCCAAAGACTGCCGTTAGACCCTGAAATTCCAGGAGGGCTAGCTCACGCCAGGTGGAGGGCTGCCCCAGTGCTGTGGGGTGGGTCTCCTTTACAGCCTCGGGTTTAGCTGGGGAAGTCTTTCATTCCCTACCTAGATGCAACTCCATGGAGTGGGGTTCAGCTCGTCAGACTACAGAACCTTTCTCAGAGACCCCCCACCCCCCTCACATCTTTCTCTCCTATTTCCTGAGACTACTCTTCCCCACCTAATCCTGACACTTCTTACCACCTCTGAGGTTGGATGAGCGAGGGTCACGTTTGACTCAGAAGGTGTTTTATTCAATCTATTGTTTAGGCCAGGCCCTTGGTATTTTGGGTTCCTCCTGGGACCACACATGGGGGTTAAAAGAGCTAGAGAAGGGGCAGGGGGAGTCAATGAAGCATCATAATGTTACCCCAGCACATAAGCCAACACAGCGCAGGACACTAAGGTATGGGCCAGTACGGAGGCTGAGAGAAAACACAGCAGCTCTAAGCAGAGGCCAGAGGACACAGAAATAGAAGGTTCAGGATAATGACATTCAAAACGTTCTTCTTGAGCCCTGGTGGCTTTCTTCTGGCACTTCTCAGCTCCCTTGAGCCCACCATTTCCTGTCTGGATGATACCACTTGGCCCTGCAAAGACTGGGGTCACGTAGTCACACACTATTAAAGTAACTACGCCTGTTCCCACAGCATGAGGGGAAGAACAAACGCCTACAGTTTGGGTCTGAGACAGGACTTCTCCACCTACTAGTCCTATGACCTTGGGCAAGTCACTGCTCCTCTTTTAGTCTCAGTTTTCTTGTCTGTAAAATGGGCTCCTAATCCCTGTTTTGGATCTATGATTTCATATCTGTAAACATCGGATTACTATTTCACTAGATAATAATAGAATAGTACTACTTATAAAAACGCTTGGTATACCAAACGCACTACACAAATACTAGGCAATGTTTTTGTTTATAATCTCCACTCAGCTTGTATGTAGCCCTAAATCCAGAGATGGACCCTAGCAGTTCTATGAGAGAGGATAAATGCAGGACTTTCATTTTGTAACTCTTTACCTTACCCCCAAAAAATCGTGCGCTATTTTCATTCCTCCTAAAAGACCTCATCTATTTAAGCTTGCTAGTTGTTTTGATTCTAAAAGTTTACCATGATAAATGATTAGCTATTCCTTTCACATAACTTTAGGAGGTAGCTGAAAAACTAAGGCGTCCCACAGAAGCCAGAGCTGACTTTTGTAATTTGCAGCACACCCAGAATACACCGGGCAGGGGGGTTGCTCCTCAGACTCGGCCTCCACCCCCCTACCCCCCCACCCCCGCCCTTTTTCTATTTTGGAAACCTGAGCCAGTCCGTATGCTGCCCCCCGGGAAGGTCCCCATGACCTTGGCCATGGGGAGGTGTGAGAGCCAACCCGCTTCCTCCAGGAGCTGTGAGACAAGGGATATGGGGATTTCTTCCGGAAACACAGGGAAATTTTTGCGGGGAGCACACAGTTGGGAGCCAGGAGTCAGCTCCTGCTTACAGACAAATCGCAGGAAGAGGGGGTGGGGTGGAGCTGAGCGCAAGAACACGTTCATTAGTGCAGGCCAGAGATTTCACCCGGCTGTAAACTCCGGAGAGGAGGCACAGGCGGATGCCTATTGAAATCAAATTGAGATTAAAATAGCGTGATTCTGTGGCGGGGAGGGCACCGTGCATGCCTATCTCCTTTCTCCGTGGCTCCACTTTTGCAACATTGCAGAAACCCCGCCGGGAGTGGGGTCTGTACAATGTGCACCGCACTTGCCATCAACTGTCCTGACATCCGGTCCCAACGTACCGCGGCCCAGCTGTGGGACTCCAGCAGGGTGCCCGACCTCTCCAGGCCTGTGTTCAGTTTTATAAAATGATCGCGGTGTCTGTCGTAAGTGCAAAAGCTCCCTGACAGGAAAACAGACCCGGCGCTGATGGCATGTGGTACCCGCACTGCTTCAGTCTCACATCAGTGTTTTCTTTACATAAACAGAGAACACGTCTGAAACTGCAGCTAAGTGATATTCCGTTTTCTTTATTTTTTTTTAACTTTATTTTGGATTGGTTTCAGGTGTGCAGCCTCGTGGTTAGACAATCATATACTTTCCAGAGTGTTCCCTCGGTATTCCCATTACCCTGGTATTCTATTTTCTCATATTAAAAAATATATAGGAATCAATCCAGGCCTAGCACGCCAGGAAAGGTATTCCATGTGTCGTAGGGATTATGTGGGAACAGAAAGCAGGGAGGAAATAACCCTTTCGTACAAGGGGGGGGTTTGTCCCTTTGGAATGTCATGTTACTGGCCTGTGTTATTTCCGCTTCTCAAAAATAAAAAAATAAAAGAAACCTCGGAGTGTGGTATCGCACACACCCCAGCTAAGTAGGCATTTTCACCCCTGGCAAAGGAACAAGGCTGATGTGTGATAATAACATGCTCCCAAGGCCATTCCCATTCCAGCCTCAATGGTAAACGACCAGCAGCTCCCTTCGCAGTGGGGAGAGAATGGAGGTGCTGTCCCCCTCTCGTGGGGCGTGGCAAGCCTTTCTCACAAATCGTCTTCATCTTTTCTTACTCCCCTGCCACCCCAGAGGTGGTTTTAAAGTCGCTGGTAGACCTTGAGTTTTAATCCAGGGTCCCTAGGCAGAGTTCTGCTCAGACGGGCCACCTCCCGTCCGCAGGGGCATCACTCATTCGTGCAGTGGACCTGGTGACAGCCCCACCGGCGATGGGCTGCCGTGCTGCGGACCCCTAGCAGCAAAGCTCAGTCCCTGCCTAAGGCAGGAAGGAGCTTGGAACTTTGGGGATGACCCAAAGAAAGCTCTGGAAGCTGGAATCTAGCGAGCAACGCGGAGGAGGGCCACCCCAGGGAGAGTCATGACTCATCACCTCCACGGGTGGCAAGGATAGAGCCTTGTCTTGCTCTTCCAGAGGGTATTCCACTCCCTGAGCCCACCGGGCCCTAAGTCAACCTGTCTTTCCACCCCAGGAGGAGGCCGGACCTACAGTCACACATTCAGCCAAAACCCCACGACTCGTGTCTTAGCGAGGCCCACGCCCTCCACCTGCAGCACCGGAGGCTCTGTATTTATATAACAAGCCGGGCTCAGCTATTTTCGGGCCCACTGTTTAGAAACACACCGAGGGGGGCGGTGAAGAAAGAGAATAAATATGGAAATCAAATGTAAAAACTTCTGACTCTTGCAACTCGCTTCCTGGGGGAATTTTCCTCTGTGTTCTTTCCACTCCTTCCACTCAGCGGAATGACTGCTAGTCATTAAGGAAATCTGTGAGGAGCTCCGGGTACAGGAGCGGTACACCAAGGTTCCCATCCTCATTTGCATATCCCAGTTTTTGATTGGCAGCTGTACATGAAATGCCACATCAGTTGAAAGTATGTTGTGAGCTGGCACTAATGATCCCACAGCTCCGGGGAAACCTGCCATATTGTAATTTGGCTATCAGGCATGAAAGAAATAATTCTAAGTGCCAGGAATGCAAGACTGAGTAAGTGTCTCACTGCTGCAGGTTGCCAAGGGTGACACTTCTGATTTAGAAGAAACGAGTGCCCCGTTGCCTTTGGGGGACCCAGACTTTGCATTGTATCTGAGCTGTGTGTATAAAACATTAGTCTAAGAAAATGGCTTCGGTGGAAGACGGGAAACGGAGGCTCGCTCCCAGAAGGCGGAGGAATGTTTACAACTAATCACTGGATGAAAGGATTTTGCTACCTTCTATAATGACAGGCAAACAGGATTTGCTTTTCCCCGAGATGGAGAATAATGGTTATGTTAACTCTCCCTCGCCTCTCGCCTTTTCTTTCTTTCTCTCTCTTTTTTTTTTTTTTTTAATGAAATGCTCTTTTGTAAAGAAAACCACATCTGTTTCCTTTTATATATGAAAGGGATTTAAATTCTTCTTCTTCTTTTTTTTCCTCCCTTCCTCTGGATGAATAGCCCGGTAGTGTACCTTGGAATTAAATAACCTTTCTGATGTCATCGGGTTTCAGAGGGCTGGAAGGATGACTGTCACTTCCTCCTGCTTGGCTCTGGACTTCACACACACACACACACACACACACACACACATACACACACACACACACACACATACACACACACACACACACACACACACACACACACACACGGGCTTTAGAAGGGGCGTGATCTAGCTTCTGCTTGCGTTTTCATTAAGGCACCGATGCAAATTCCGAGCATATCCATCTCCGGTGGGGGCAGTCTCCTTTTCTCTTACAAAAGTCCCATGCAGCCACCTTCGAAAATGCACAAAAAAGTTGTCCGCAGAGCAGTGCGGTCCTGGAAGAAACTACCGCTTTGCGGTCCCAGTTGACCAAGTGGGCCCCGGCTTCAGGATGACGTTAGGATCTGTCTTATCTTCCCTCGGTTCTTCAGAGATGGTTTCTACCTTTACACCTCCTTCCTTGGACATCTTTGCAGTAGATTTGGGTACAGTTAGACAGGACTGAGCAGCAGTCCTGGAAAAGGCGGCTCCTTCTGCACTGTGGCAAAAGCCAGCGGGGGACATCAAGTCAGCCCTGGGGGTTCCCTGAACCTCACGTGTTCTCATTCTCCATGTGGGAGGAGACCGGCCTGACACTTGGGGTCCCGTCTCGTAGGGAAGCTTGCCCGCACGCTGGTGGATTGGGCGAGAGCCGTAGTGAAAAGCTGAGGATACGTTAGCAGGTAATGAAGAGTGTGGTCAGGTTTGCCCACTCCTACCAAGCGGACTGAGAAAATTCCCTGCCTCCCAATCGCTTAAGCAAATGCGCGGCTGACATCTTGCTCTTGCTCCTGAAATATTTTAAAGACTCAGTCAGGAGAACACAACAAATGCGTGCTGAGCACCTCTCCCGTGTCGAGGGTTACGTTAAGTGCTTGTAATGTGAGACGCAGGTTCCATACAACGTAGGGAAAAGAGCTGAAAATGGAAAGTAGGATCTGCGGCAGATGTTAACTCCAGCTCACATTTCTCTAATGCCTTCACTTGACACACAAAGGGTCGGGCATTCACCCCAAAGAAGCTTTCGGGATACAAAAATAAATGAGGCAGGGAGCGGAAACACGCACACGCACACACACCTACTGTGGTGACCCAGGCACTTAGAGGGACGGGAGGACAACAGTCAAGAGCCTAACAACCGTGGTAACGAGAGAAAATGGCCACTTGCCAAATGCAGGAAGCCAGTGACCAAACTTTTCTCTTGAACTTTCAAAGAACGGTGTAAATGTAAACGCAGGAAACCTCGGGGTGCACCTACTGTGTGCCAGACACCACGTTTCGACACTTTCCCAGACGACCTAGTTTACTTCCTGCAATGACAGGTGGTTTATTGAAATTAACGTGGTAGAGTCTCAATATTAAAACAAAGTAAAATAAACCTTGCAGACAAGTGGAAACACACTAGGATGCTTGCCCTCTTCCCCCATTTGTCATCAAAGATGTTCTAATCGTACCAGTATTGGAAGGCCCAGGCATTTGCGTATCGAGTTCCCTCGTGTTCCTTTTTCTGGTGTAACGTAATAGTTTTTAAGCATTAGCAGGCACGAAAATGACTCAACAGAGCTGATTCCACAAAACCATTCAGACTGTGCGTCCGGGGGATTTAAGGGATTTTCCAAGGGTAACTTTGTTCTATGCAGTTTTGCTTTAAACTCTGACTTGGAGTCCACAGACTATTGAAAGGGCTGGCAGAGGCCAGAGAAAACTGTGTCTAGCTCCATGTTAGGCCTGGAGGAGGGGCAGCCACGGAAGACTTCATTGAGGAGGTGACTTACTGTAACAGATAAATTAAGAGAGAGAATTCCAGGCAGAGTGGCCAGGGCAAGCCAACATCAGGGGACGCTATTTGGACAATGGTGCGCTGGCTACCTGCTCGCTTCAAGATCTCTAGATCTATGGTTTTCATCTGGGGGTGATGGGACCCCTGGGGACGTTTGGAAAGGTCTAGAAGTGTTTCTTTGGTTGTCAGAGTTGAGAGACAGATAGTCCGTGCACCAATGGGTAGAGATCAGGCGTGCCACAAAATACCCAACAATGCGTGACAATGAATTATCTGGCCTGGAAGGTCAGCGCCTGCCCTGTGACCACTGGCCGCTAGACCATTGCTGCTTGTTTGCATGTTGTTCTGGTGTCTCCGAGGTAAATGCAAGCTGGTTTAAACTTTGTGTCTTGAAATAAGGATGCCTCAGGACAAATATTTATTTGGAATTCCTGTTTCCTTTCGAACTGTATGGCAGGGGGTTAGGCAGGGGAGAGAATGACTTTAGAGAAAAATATTAACCTTGCAAATGTGCACATTTTCAATTCCCATCCTTGTGACAGGCTACAACTTGTAATCAGTATAAAATGATTTTCCGGGAGAGTAAATGCTTATTTTCACTGTCTTGATGTTGGCACTGGATTACTTGGTATTAATCCCAGGGTGACATAGTCACATTTGGAAGCTGTGAGATTTATTTGGGTGTCTTGTGGGGCCGGGGGCAGCCTTCATTTTACATCCTTGATCTTGGAGAATTTAAATAATAGAGCTGCTTTTCTGTATGCAACAGTGGTATGAAAAGAAAGTTATCCATCCAAAATAAATTCCAAGAACCATGCAAAGCCAGGAGAAGGGGGGATGGGGATGTCCCCATATCCACTGACAACAGCAGCTCTGAATACAGCAAACAGCAAGCACTTATTAAGCATCAACTGTGTACATCTTCTCGGGCATAAGGAAGCTGAGAGTGTGCACCCACAGGGTCCATAGTACATGACAGCAATCCCTTCTCCAGCAGGTGCCCACACTAGGAAGCTCTGCTCATTACTGCTGCTCTGTCCAACTTGGCAGAGGCCAGCAAACTTTTTCTATGAAATAGTAAACATTTCAGTTTGCCAGCCATGCAATTTCTTTTGTAACTATGCAACTCTGACATAGTGTGAAAGCAGTCATAGACGATATGTGAACAAATGAGCATATTTGTTTACAGTCAATCAGCTGTGTTCCAATAAAGCTTTATTTAAAAAAGCAGACAGCAGGGCCAGATTTGTCCTGGAGGCCATAATTCACCATGATTGAGAGTAGCTAGTATCATATATTTTTTAAATGTATTTTTAGAGAGAGAGGAAGGAAAAGAGAAAGAGAGTGATAGAAACATTGATGTGAGAAACATTGATCGGTTGTACCCCAACCAGGGACCAAACCCACAATCTAGGTTTGTGTCCCGACTGGGAACCAAACCAGCAACCTTTTGCTTTGCACAATCAACTGAGCCACACCGGTCAGGGCACTAGTACCATATTTTAAAGGCATTGCCTCCCCAATGTTTAAGCAATACTCTTAAGAATCATTAAACTATTCTTATGTTTTGACGCAATGATTTCACATCTCAGAGTCTAGCTCTAAGAGTATCTTGGAATTGCATCTTCTTCAATAAATGTCTCTATTTTTCATATTACATGGCTGGATATCCTCTGGACAGATCTTATTTACATAAAATGTCCATCAGACGGCCTGTGAACCCAAAAGTCGCTGGTTCGATTCCCCAGCCAGGGCACATAACCAGGTTGCAAACCAGGTCTCCAGTCAGGTCTGTGGCTGGAGGCAGGTGAAAAGCAACCATACATTGATTTTTTTTTTAAATGTCCATCACAGTGCTCATAACAGTAACTACCCCCAAAATGGCAGATGTTAATATCATTATTCTTTCTTCTAAGCAGTTTTTCTATCTTAATTGTGCTGATGGTTACATAAATCTATACAAGGGATAGAGTTGCTCTGAGCTACACACACATACATACACACAAAGGCAAAAATGGTCAAAATGAAGGTCTGTGGCCTAGTCAGCAGTATTGGACCAATATAAGCATCCTAACTTTGATATTGTACTACAGCTATGTAAGGTAATGTCGCCAATGGAGGAAGGGTGCATGGGACTCTGCTATTTTTACAACTTCCTCTGAGCCTGCAATGATTTTAAATTTAGAAGTTTTAAATATACATTGAATTTTTTTAAGAATTCCACCTGCTTCTATAATTCACATCTCATCCATTCAAGTGAAATAGGGGAAGGTGAGGGCCGTTTATGCCCATCCGTAGGTAAAACTGAGATGCTGAGTGGCTGTTCTCTGGGTCCATCAGGAAATAAGCAACAGGGGAAATGAAGTCACAGCACCCAGTGCTCTTCCCAGTGGCTGGCCCTTGCCCACAAGTTGTCCTGTGTTTTATGGGGTTGATATTCTCTCAACACGAAATGTGACCTCTGAGGTTTAAGGTACACTGCTGCCCCTTTCTCTAAGTGGCTATTGTAGAAAGTGTGTTCTGTAGAAAGGGATCTCAGAACGGAACCCAGTGTTCCATGAACAGACCTTCCCAGTTGACGGTAGGAATAGAGGTGGGAGCGAGCCACACTCTCACAGAAAACAAAAATTGCTCATGTGTTTTCATATCCATACGAGTCTTCTTCAGTTTTTACATGTATTTACTATTAAAACTGAAAACAAGCTTTCTATAAATTAAGAAAACTTGGCTTAGAGTTGGTAGAGTTATAACTATCCTTGCCGAAAACTTGATTTATTAATTCAACAAATATGCGTTGGATGTCTGCCCTGCGTAGGGGCTGTTATAGATCCTGGAGATACTGGCGAACAAGACGAACCCAGTTTCTGCTCTTAAGGAATGGGGTTTAGGCCAAAGAGCAATGGATTGCAGCTGAGGTTTCCCACTTGCTTGCCCTAAAAAGCTACCTGGGCCTTCATCGCCTCCTCTGTGAAACAGGTGTTCGTGTTGACCGACACACGAGCTGCCTAACTCCACCTCTTGTACCCAAGACAGACATCACTGATCAATCACCGCACTCTTTCCCATGAGCTTCAAGGAAGGCACAGACTTCAAATTCTTCAGAACAAAGGCGCTCTATTGGTCGTTCTAGATGGGTCGTTCTTTGCTGTGGAAGGCTGGCCTATGATCTGTAGGATGTTGCACAGCTTCCCTGGCTTCTACCATCTAGATGCCAGTAGCACACCCTGCCCCCATCCCTGCTGTGACAGCCAAGGGTCTCCAGGCATTGCCCATGTCCCCTGGTGGGAGGAGACAATCACCCCAATTGAAAACAACTGCTCTAAATCGATGCAGTGGTGCCTCGGTACTCGTTGTTACAGGAGTTAGAACTTGTGCCGAAACCAACGAGTGCCGAACAACGAAGCATTTTCTCTCATGGGGCAGCGTCGTGGCTCCTACAAGTTCTAGCAAGGGCAATGGGTACCAGGCAAGCACTAAGTGCTGACGCACTTTTTTCTCGAGGTCTGAAGCCCACGAATACCGAGGTGTGGCTGTACTTCCAATGATTTGAGCGTATAGCTAACAGAAACTACTTGCTACCTGAGGCTCAGCTAATTTCTTCAAATCTCTGCTGATCCTTACATATGATGGTTCCGTAAATGTAGGAAAAGTGAACCGCATTGCTCCTTCTTTCTTTGAATGATCTAGGGAAGAGCAAAAAATAAATAAGTAAAATAAGGAAACCAGGTTTCCTAGTTATTCAGGTCAGAACTGAAGTGCAAAGACACAGCTTCTGAGCCCAGTGTGCCTGGTCCATTGTGCAGTCTGGGTCTGTCACACACAGTGGCCTGAAAATGCCAATCAGACATACAATCCACAAGACATTCAGGGGCTTGGACTCATCAGGAAGCATTTGTCTCTAAGACACGGACAGATCAGCAATTTTTCTCCAAAGAAACCCATCAGGAGTGAGGCCTCCTGGGTAACATGAATAAAATGAATGAAACCCAAACCCTGCATTTAAAAAGCTTCCCAGAGTCTGCGTGTGTTGAAGGTGAGGAGAGATGCATACAGGAATTCTAGTACAAACATCAGCTCATTAAGGACAAGCCCATCTTTGCATAGATATTATAATACTCGGGAGAAATGCCCATCCATCTTAGACGCATATTTGTAAAGCAATATACGTTTTTACTGCAGCCTCTCCCAAAATGCCCGAGGGAGTGAGGACACCCATCCATTAAAAATTGCTTTTGAATTTGGTTGGCCCACTCACTTCCCACCGCAGTCCACTCATGAAATACCAGCTGTCCCTAACGACTCACCGAAAAGTGCCCCAAAGTCCCCTCCAAACCCAGCCTTCTCTTTGACATTTCCCAAGCACCGTCCCATTGCCTTTCTACATCTAACTTTTCTGCTTTTTCATTGTAAGTGAATTAAGACAGCACCAGCTCCTTTAAGTACTCCCTTCACCCACTCTGCTGAGATGAACACCAAGGTCTAGAAGCCCTACTAGCAGAACCGAGTTCTCTTCAGCATACAGGGAGGGTAGAGACACTTTCAATACCATGGGGTGGGGTGGGCCCAGTCATAGGAGGTAGAAGGTGCAATGATATAAAGGACACAGATGGGTGACATTCCAGCAGGCTAATGAAATATCTATAAGAGCACTTCCAAAAAGTATAAGCATCCTATAATGTGTCTGGAGAAGCAATGTCTGAAAGAAGAAAAATGTGACTTTTAGAAGAATCTTGAAAACTTCAAGGAACCTGGGCCTATAGAATTAGAGGTGACGAGTGAGCAAACGGGACCAAGTCCAAGTGGCAGTGCCAGTGGGAAGAGATTCCATGCAGGAAAGACTCGGGGGGCACTCAGAGCCTGGATCGGTCTCCAAACTTGGGCTCCGTCGGTGTATTTCCTGTCTGGGACATTCTGTGACACGTCTCCAGATGGAAAAATCATTCCCCGTTGCACTAGCCAAATAGCTTGAATAAATAACGTGGAAATTATTAAGACATTTTCCAGAGGACCCCAGCATTTCCTGTCCTGACAGTGAGGCTGGATTTGACATTGGCTAATTCAAGAGGTTAAACGTAAAAGCTGCAGCCAATTCAAACTTCCCTTCCAACTGTTTTTTTAATAATCCAAGATTGGACGGCGAGACAATGTTCGTCACCAATTTCTTCAAACCATGGTAACTTCCTTCATTAAGTCATGAACATGCCCAAGTGGATGGGCTCTCGGCTCTTCCAGCCCTGTCTTGTGGGAGAAACTGGAAATAAGGTATGACTTTATTAGTCAGCTGATAACATATTAAAAGAAAAAGGGGCTTTTACAAAAAGGAAATGTTCCCACAACATGCTGGATGACTTGGGTGTAAATAAGAGAGACACACAAGCTGAAAGGTGTTAAGAACCTTATCGGGATTAATGCAAAAATATTAGCTCACATGTATACAGTGCTTCCTACACGCCAGCTACTACCTAGTTTATTCTACCTCGTTTAGGGCTGACAATGACCCTGAAAGAGTCAGGTGCATGTCCCTGGTGGACCCATGAGGAACCGGTAATGGAGGAAGTAAAGCAATTTGCCCGGAGTCACACCACCAGTAAATGAGAGTCAGACGGTGTCTTTCTAAGGAACCGCCACAGGCAGTGAGCAAGAGAGAATTCTGGGAACACCCTGACCCGAAACCCTGAATATCACACATGCAGGAAGACTGGCTGCCCAAGCTCAAGTGGAGACAAAACCAGGGCTTGTACAAGGGTCTCTAGCTGCCAGGAACCACTCTACCTCCTGGGCATCAGTTTTCTCATCTGTACAATGGGAACCAAAGTATCCACTTCCCAAATGCTACACTCCCTAGGGAAACGCCTCAGAGAGTAACAGCATGGCAAGAAACAGTTGGTAATTGGGAGTCAATGAAATCAGACACATTGATTTGAATCAGCACCATCAATTATGGTGAATTGTATTCATGGGCAACATGGATCCCCTCCCTAAATATCACTTTTTTTTTTTTTTTTTTTGTCACGTGTAAAATGATCACGATAAATCATACTCCTTATGGGGTTCCAGCGAAGATGAAATCATCTTACGCGTGCAAGTACAATCTCCTTTGCCCTCTCCGTGGCATGTAGTAAATGCTCAATAAACATTAAATAATAGTAAGAGAAAAGAAGCCACCGCATGTGTTAGGTTGTGCTCAATCACAAGATTGCAAGGCCAGTTGAGATGAACCAGAACGTTGCAGCTTGAGCAGAAATAAATCGGCAAACAATGGAACTTTAACCTGGTAACATGACCACTCCCCAAGCTTAGCACATTCCTGGAAACCGCTAATGGAGCGCAGCCCATTATTCATGATACGCGCAGTAAGGAATCATGCATAATGGAACAGAGTCCCTGCTCACAGCAGAGTCGCACACGATAATTTAAACTTGTTTGTATGGAAATAAAGGACGAGTCTTTGAAGTGAGCCTTAATGAGATGCTGCTTGATCTTCTGCATCCTGGGAGACAGGGTTCAGTGTTTCCTGCAGCATCCGGCTCTTGGTGGCGGCGTGTCGGAAAGACGGGGCCGACTTCAATTATGAATGGTCCTCCTTGTCTTTATGACAGCAGGTCAGGCGCCGGGGACGCACGTCTGGGGGCACAGGGAAGACAGAGAGGTGGGACCGCAGGTCTCTGGATCGGAAGCTCGCAGGATTTGGTCACCTGGAGCCTCAGAAGGCCTTCATCATAGCCGGACCCTCCCAGGCCAGCATCGGCCAGTGGGCTGTGGCAGGAGATCGGGAGACAGTGTACTAGCTCAGCCTGTCCCCTTGTCACATTCTGCCGGTGCATGAAAGGGCTTCGGCTCCATCCCACACGTGTGCCAGAGACGACCTGGCAAACGGCGGACACCAACCAATGGCTGCAGTCAAAGTCGGCAGAAGTCCGGGGTCTGATCACCATGGCCTGGCTCTCAGGGGTCTCAGGAAGCCAGTGAGAAGAAAGGGTGGATGGACCCCGAGCGCCGCAGAGTAGCCGAAACTGACTCAAGTTCCCGTCCCCGCTCAGCGGAGGGTGCAGCACCACAGCTGCAGGCCCAGCACCTGCCCTCCCCGCGGGGCCCTCTCCCTCAGTCTCTCTCCCCTTACGTCGGGGTTATTAGCCAATGTGCAGGCCCTGGAAGCCGTCCTCTGAGTCATCTGCGTTAAACTAGGGTCCACGGCCACCAGCCTACGAGCAACAGAGAGGAACTCTCGGGGAGGCATTGGTGACCCGTCCAGTTGCCGGTCACAGATGCCAGCCTGGGTGGGCGTGTGGCCTGAGTAGCGCGTGACAGGAGCTTTGACATGGCCGATGGAAGCTTTCCCACCTCTGGGAGCTGTAGGATTCGAGGCTGCGTTTGGTATTTTTAATGCTGAGGGATCGCAGTAGTACATAGAGGTGCCACACTAGCCTCCTTCTCAGACGTGAGTCTTACATATTTCTAGCTGAAGGCCCGGGCAGCCTCCTCTCTCCCATCTCAGTAACCTGGGTCCAGTCTGTTTCCTCCCGCTGAATAGATGCTTTCTGACAGGTTGGATTACTAACCACATCCATGAGCCAAAAAATTGTAATTAAATAAAATAAACAGGGCAAGGGATGAGTCTTGGAGGAAGAAAAACGGTTTTTTCATAATTAGTATCTTTATGCATTTCATCTCATCATTAGGCTAAGATGTTGAAAGGCCCGGATTTTTAGAATATGACCTGGTCTTTGAGCTCAGGGGGGAAAAAAAGGAAAAACACACCCGCCCATTTCATCCGACCCTGACTTTGTGTCTACCCGAGTTACCCACCCCGACATGTTAGGAATGGCTTCTTTGCTTCCTTTTCTCAAGAGCAGGATTGGAATTTCATTGTATTGAACATAAATGGAGAAAAGTACATTGCAGAATAAAACTTAACATGCTTTTATGGAATTTTCATTGTAAGGCTGCCTGTAATAGAGTTGACCTCATATTGACCTAAGATTTCTCTGGCTCCAAGTTCAGATTTCATGCCAATTAACATGTTAATGACATATATCATTTAAAGAGCCCATCATAACTTTTATCACATCATATTACATCTATTTCCTTGTAATTAAATCAGAATTACAGGGTGTAATTACTTTTCTTTTCCTGAATACGCATTCCTTTTCAGACATTTAAATTCAAGTGCAAGTACTAAAAGACTCTTAAAAGTAACAACCTAATAAAAATATTATCAATTAATGAAAGCATTGCGTGTCACCCACTACCCAGTTTCTTCTTGACAAATTCCTTTCTCCCCATGCACTTAGGATGACATGCCAGGACTGGTCGCATTCAGTCAAATACTTTATAAGTTTTTTAAATCGTTGGGGCCCCAGTCTCTATTAATTAGCAATGTTCTCACATGTGAATATAATTATATACAATTATTAGCGGAAAGGATCAGATAAGGCTTATTAAGGAAATATCCTATAATTACCTACCTAAGACTTCCCTTTACGCGTTAATTCAACCGAGGGTTGGAGTCTGCAATCATTCCACCTGCAAAGCAGATAGTGACTTTGATTTCGCTTGGAGGAGCGGATAATTCATGGCAGGACCCAAAGAGGGCTACATCTCCGTTTAAAGGACTGACCTACGATAAGTCTCCAAGGACTATATTAACTGGCCATGTAGGGTCTTCCAAACCCTCCCAAACGTATCATTTAAAACTTAAATTTAACAGCAGGGCTTAATTTTTGAACATCATTGTCGCTTCAAGGAGTCCCTCATTTACAGACACGAGACCTTCTGGGACAACCTGTAAGAGTTAACATGGGCAGGACTACCAGGGACGAACAAACATTGTTTGAGGAGCTGGGCACTGAAAGACGAGGGGGCAAGAGGCTCATTTGTTGTCGGGCCGAGAGGAGGAAAGACCTAAATTCTCGGTGCGCCTCTGTGTGAAGTGGGGGCAGGCAAATGCTGGCTAGTGGATGGAGTGTGTCGGACGACAACCACCCCTACTTTTCTGCTGCTACTTTCTTGCTGCGGTGCACACGTGCTGACTCACATCACAGGGCCAAAAGAGCCATGCAGGGCCAGTGGGTGGGGCTGTGTTCCCACACAACCTGGTTGCCGGACGCTGAGATTTGAATTGCATGTCATTCTCCCACGTCCCAAAATAGGACAATTCTTTTGACATTAGTTTCTCAACCATTTAAACATGCGTTTTAAAATGTCCCGGCTGGTGTGGCTCAGTGGATTGAGCACTGGTCTGCAAACCAAAGGGTCGCTGGTTCGATGCCCAGTCAGGGCACATGCCCGGGTTACAGGCCAGGTCCCCAGTTGGGGGTGTGCAATAGGCCACCACGCATCGGTGTTTCTCTCCCTCTCCCTCTCATTCTCCCTCCGTTCCCCTCTC
This sequence comes from Noctilio leporinus, assembly GCA_004026585.1. Lineage (NCBI taxonomy): Eukaryota > Metazoa > Chordata > Mammalia > Chiroptera > Noctilionidae > Noctilio > Noctilio leporinus. Next base: position 140,627 of record PVIW01000087.1, on the reverse strand, counting down.
TAAAGATAAATACATAAAATCTTTAAAGAAAAAACATTCTCAGCAATAGGCAGCAGGATGATGGGGCCCAAGGCCCAAGTTGGCCACCTTGATTTAAGGTGTTGTTTGACCAACCTCAGGTTCTTGGGTCCTTGCATCAATCTGAGCATTAGCCTCACTAAGCGTCAGTGGCCTCCTGAGGGGGAGAGCAGAGGTCATGTCCAGCTGTCCCTGGACCCTCTCCTGCCTGCAGGTGCCCGGCGCCCAGAACGCATGGCCTCAGAAAGGTGACCCCTTGTCTCAGCTCTCCAAGCCTGGAGTCGGAGCCGCTGGAGGGGAAGCTTGCTGGTCCACCCTGGAGTCTCCAGCACTCGGCACGGAGCCCGGTGCCAAGCAGGTACTCAGAGCTCATTAGCAGAGAGAAGAGGCCAAGGGCTGCAGAAGAGACGGAGCATCTTTCGCTCGGTGCCCAAGCCCATCTCTACCATCATTAATGCTTGTGATAAGAGAAAGCCATTACTTACCAGCAAAATGAATAATTGAGCATTTTTCAAAACCTCGCGGTTTGGACAGCAAGGGAGACGGGCACCCGCGAGTCCCTACGAGCAGTACGTCGAAACGACTTCTGGAAAGGAAGAGCCCACGGCCCCTGCAAAATCTGCAGTGCTGCCATCGATTTCCAAACGAGTCGAGGCCATTTCCTGACAGTTTGGGGGACCAGGGCCAAACCGTGAGGCTCCTAGTCTGTCTTCAGCCTTTTGCAATTAAGAACTGGCCCTGTTTAAAGCTCAACCTGTCATTATCCTGACTATTGAGATAGGACACGTTGATCCAAATGGAATCCGACTGCCCGGTACAATCCAAGGCTAAGCCGCTTCCAAATTCATCATTCAACCTGTACGCGATCCAGGCCGGCTGATGTCGGCCTCAGCGCAAGGTGGGCGGCTCCCAGGATGGCGCAACGGGGAGCTGATGTTGCACGAACTTGCCTGTTGGGTGTTTTCCAGCTGACAGCTTCGCCCTGCACCCGAGGCCGGCCTGCTTGTCCCGCGGAACACGGGGCCCGCTCCCTCTCTTCCGATCAGCCTGGGCAATGATTGGGATCATTTAGGACTTGCACAACCTGATGGTCTGTACAGTTACAACAAATAAAACATTTTAATAGGCGCAGTCATTGCATGTTTACGGTATCGTATTGCTGAGAACCGAATGCAAGCCAAGCGCTATAACGCAAGGAGGGACATGAACTCTAGAATGATGACACTAATAAGGAAATTACAAAAGGCCCAACAAATGGCATTAGTGTTAAATCAATAACGCTCCGTTTGTTTTTTTCAATTCTAATCTTTCTTCGGGAAAAAAAAAAAAAAATTATCTTTCTAAACAGTTGGCGATTCCCATTCTTGTTTGTCTTCCTGAGCATAATTAAAAACATGTTGTCGCGTCTACTTAAGACATCAACTTTCCCAAGGCTGTCTTGTCCACTGCGTTTTAAACAAAGACACTTGTTTTGGCATTGTGCCCTTAATTAATCATTTGAGACTCTATTGCTGTACCAAAAAAAAAAAAAAAATCTTTGTTTAATGATTCATCACAGGCCCAATTTCTGCAGAACTTAATCAAATACAGAACCAACTTTCTAATCAGCTTATGCATGTAAGCCAGGGTTTCAGCATGTTGTCTGATAAAAGGAATATTGGTCTATGAGACCTTGTTTGGACAGGCGGCTTAGGAATTCTTCCAGAGAGATGGGATAGACCCTAGGCTCTTGGAATTGAGAATGCAAGCCTACAAAATGCACCAGTTCCTGGGCTTGGTGATGTGACTCCCAAAGAAGAAGGCGCGTCCTTCTAAGCTCTTATTATTCTAAGAAAAATAATAATCATCATATTCCATTTACTATAATCGCTTTAGTCGTAGTAATAGAAATAGTATCTTCTCTGTTATATTTTTGAGAATTGAAAACATGTGATGTTGATCATCGGTACAGTTTTTGAAAACACATTAATACAAGCTGTCATGCAATGTCCCCTAAGTTCTATTGCTCTGAGTCCAATACTATTGTAATTGTCCTCTACGGAGCCCTTTTGTTACGCCATAGCTGAGTTCAGCACTTCTCGGGCATCTTCTTCTCTGAGACAGAAGAAGTATCCCCATTTTACAGATGAGTAAGTGGAGGATCTATTGGCTCTAACATTCTTCCATGGCCAGGACCATGGACTTCACCTCGCCCAATCTTCTTCACGTGATGCTAAGTCCCAGAGAGTGCCCAGCTCATCCCAGATAGGGCACCGGCAAACATCAACTCAGGAAATCGTGAGCATCTCCCTAGAAACTGCAGGCAGCTCAGGAGTCTTGGTTCCTGAGAGAACCCTGCACCTTGCTCTGGTGGCGGTCTGGTCTCAAACCCCAGCTCCTGCTGGGTCCCCAGGAGACCTCCGTTACTCCGCCCAACCTGTTTCCTCACCTTAAAAATGCAGCCAGTTGCACAGCCTATATCGTAGCAGGAACGAAGTGAGCCGATTCAGGCCGGAGCGCACACGCAGGAAGTGCTAGGTGAATGTTAGCACACGGAAGCTCTAGCTGGGCAGGCACGGCCCCTGGACGATGATAAAGCATCGTTTTCCTCTTTTCTCCATGCAGCCTCCATTCAGAGGGGTGAACTTTCCCCTCCCTGGATGCAAGAGTCTTAAACAAGACAGACCTACGGTCCCTTTAAGACTCAACTCAGGAACGTGATTTCGAAGTTAGAACATGGGTTTCTTCCTTTCCCCAGATCATGGCTCCTGCTTTGGGCTGGAGACCTCCTGGGGGAAGGGGGCACTGGAACCTCACCCGCCTTTCCCCCCGGTTCCCCCACCCTACTGAGAGCAGTCCCAGCCTCTCCAGGGGCTCAAACCAGGGCGGTGGGCTGTGGCGGTGTTGAGACCAGACGGGGCAAGACAGGTGTTCCCCAGCTGGCTGGCTTCCAGCCTGTGCTCCAGGCCAACAGTTAAAACTGACTCTTCTTATTTTTGTTATCCACAAAATGTACCAGTTTACCCATTCTTTTTCTTTTAGGGAGCTGAGAGAGAGGAGAGGGAGAGGGACAGGGAGGGGGGAAGAGAGAGGGAGATGGGAGAGGGAGGGAGGGAAGGAGGGAGGGTGAGGAGGGAGTGGGAGGAGAAAGAGGGAGAAAAGGAGCAAGAGGGCTGTTTACCCGTTCTGAAGTGTGTGCAGTTTGGAAGCATTAAGTGCATTTGCATTATTCTACAACCATTATCACCATCCATCTCCAGAAAAAGCTCACTGTGTCTCCTGATGCCTTAGTCACCTTGGGCCGCAGAAACAGAGGACAAAGGACTGTAGACTGGGCGGCACTTAGAAACAACAAAAATGTACATCTCACAGTTCAGGGCCAGAAGCCGGAGGTCAGGTTCTGATTAGAACCCTCCGCTTTCTCATTGTATCTCCATGGGGCAGAGGGCGAGGAAGCCCCCTGGACCCCTTCTTGTAAGGGCACTAATCCCATGCACGAAGGCCCCACCTTCAAGATTGAATTTGCTCCCAAAGGCGCCAACTCCTAACACCGTTCCCTTGTGGGTTAGGATCTCAACATGTGACATAGGGAGGACACAAGTGTTCAGTCCGCACCTCCTGCATTTTCATGGGCTGTTTGGGATTTCCCCCTGAGCCTCTCCCTACAGTCCTGTGACCCAGGCAGATGCCGCCACCTCCGGGAAGGTGACCACTCTGTTCCCACGTGTCAGGGTTCCCTGGCCACGGGACAGCGCCGTTGAGCACGGCTGAGGTCCACCCCGGCAGGCTCTGTCTCCTGCATGATTTCACGTTCTCTCCTGCACGGCCCACAACGCACACTCACCCAACCCTCCCCCAGGCAAGTTCTCCAAGGTCAGGCGGGTCCAAGCCAGCAGCTTCCGTCTGCAATGCCAGGGCAGCGGGCCTCAGACCCCGGCCTCGCCCTGCCTTCACTTCCCGGGTGGGGGCCCGAGCTCCCTGTCTCCCAAGGCTGGTGGAAACAGCCCCTAAACACCCCGCCCCTCCCTCACTTAGACTTGGGGTTTGTCCGAGTCTGGGTTGCCCCAGAAGTCACCACCCAGACAGGGTGCCTGGCCCAGGAGACACCAGTAAGAGTGAAGGAGTGAGACGGGGACACGAGAGCAGCCAACAGTGTGGCCCGCGAGGTGTCCGGCGGGAAATTAAGTGTTCAGACGTAGAACTGGGGGAGCTGTGTGCAGGACAAGCCTGCGTTACTCCACTCAAAGGGGAGTACTGACGGGCCTGCTCCTGCCAGTCACCGCCCGAAGGCCACATTGTGAGCGTGTACAGAGAGAGCAGGGTGTTGACTTGACCTTCATAAACCGCTGCAGGGTGCCCGGCAGGCACTGGTAGCCAGAGAAAGTCCTTGGACAAAAGACGACAGGTTCCAGCCATGGACACCCTGCAAAGGACTCAGGTGGGAAGGGCAAGGGGGTGGGCCTGGGCATCCGAGGGCCAAAACTGTGGATCTCACTAGTTTTGATCTCCACTTACCTCCTCAGCACTTAGCACACGGTCCGGCATATAGCACGTGCTCAGTAAACATTAGTAAAATACACAGAGCTAAGCATATACCCATTCGGGCATGCGTACGTACATTAGGAAATGCTACATGTCAAAAAACCGGAACAGGTACTCTGAAGTCATGGGCCACTAGGAGCCAGGAATAAATTGAGCGAGTCAGCATGAGAGGCAACAGGGGATGGTGGGGAGTGTGGCGAACTGGGAAGCGCTTCCGGTCCAAAAGGGATAGCAGCTAGTTGAGTCCACGTAGAAATCTGGGCCCAGAGTAGCCTGGCACCAGGTCTCCCAAGAAGAAGCTATTCTGCAAAATTTTCTGGTTGTTAACTTGTGCTGGATTCCAGAGCTTTCAAAAAAAACTCTGTGCAGTTCAAAGAAACAAAGAAACAAAAAAAAAAAAAATTTTTTTTTTTAAGTATTTTCAGGCCAAAGCTGGTTCTCCAGCCAACACTTGGAGGCCGCTGGTACAAACAACATGTGAGATCAAAAGTGTTTCTCTTCTCTTACTATCTTCTGCTTTATCTGCATTGGTCCAAAGCCAGAGCTTTCTGTGTTGGCGGCGTGAGTGGGCTTGGCCACCTAGAGGCAGGTGGCGGAATGAGGTGACCTCACCTCTGTCCCACCAGCCAAAGGGTCTGCTCCTCTGCAGAGCACGGAGGGCTCCTTGCGAGACTTTGGCGGGCAGCCTGCCTCTCACCCCCTCTCTTCCCCATCTGCTTACGCCATCAGCTAATGAGTGGGGCTCCGTGGTCGGCCGTAAGAGGCTCAGGTGTCCTGCCGGGACCAAGCACTGCATGAGTATTTATGTGTGTGCTAGTGGGGTTGCTAGGCAACTGGCAAATGTGACTTCCCCACTGGGGCAACACCAGGGAGAGACAGGGGGTGGCTTGTTCTGCCAGAGGACGATAAAATCAAGACAGTTCAGTCACCCAAGGTAAACTCAGGAGGTTTGCGGTCCGCCCGCAGGGGACGCGGGAGTCCACTCAGTTACCTCGGGTATTAATAAAGGAGGTGGCACTTTCAAAGATGGCCCCCTGCACGGTTGGTGGGAGGGTAAATGGTTTCACCTCTCCGGGGAGGAATTTGGCAAACGCTGACCAGATTGTAAGTGTTCGTTGTCTTCGACCTACGAGTTCACGGCTGGAAATTTATCTTGCCCGTGTTTCTGGGTGGGAGTGCAGGTACGTGCATAATAATATTGCCTGTAGGATGGTGGTTAGGTTCATAGGCTCTGCTGCCGGACCTACTGGGTGAATCGGAGCTCTGCCACTGTCAGGGTGCACAACCCTGGGCAGCTCACTTCCTACCCCTGGGCCTCAGGCTCCCATCTGGGAAATGGGACTGTTAAAGTCCCCACGTCATATGGGACATAGGAGAATAAATAAGTTGATATGGATCAAGCACAATTTAAACGTGGCTATGTTTTCACCCCCTGGAATCGCATCAACACTTTTTAGTTCTCCATCGCAGGACATTCAATACAGTCTTTAAGAAGAAAACAAACGATAAATCAATCCCCGTGTGTTGATACAGGACAATTATTTAGCTTACTACTTAATAGAAATTTCAAGGGTCTCTAGTATTCACCTTTGTATTAAAAATAATATGCCTGGTATGCCCCAAAGTTGTTTCTAAAAATAATTGTATGTGTGCGCTTGTGCGTTTGTGTACACGTAGGCTTCTCTATGAGGAAATGTTTCCCGAAAGATCAGAAGGGAGCCCTCACGTTGCGGGAGTAATTCGTATTTTTCTGGTGGTTGAATTTTTTCACCGAGATTTTACGCTAATATTGTTTTTGGTCCCGAGAGAAATCCGGAACCAAGAGAACTAAGAGGCTATTTACCCAACAATTACTTGCACCTTCTCGTTCTAGTTACATTTGGAAATAAAAGCAAAAGAGCACTTGCATGTGCATACATGTGCTCACGTGTTCACATTCTCCTGACACCAACAACTCCCACCACGGCAAGGGAGTCAGGGGAGGTTTGAGGCCCAGAGGCAACAGCACTGGACACAACCCAGGGCTCAGAGCTCCTGTTTCCGCGCAGACATTGCTTATCCACCTTGCTGACAGTGACATAACTGTCGCTCGCTGCTGCTCCGTGACATAACCAGGCTCCTGGGGCAGGCAGAGGCTGGGAAGCTCTGATTCTGCCTCCTCCCTGCTGGGTGACCCGAGACAAGGCGTGTCCCCTCTCTGTGCCTCTTGGAGAGGAGCAGCTTCTTTAGGGTTTTTAGAGGACTGATTGAGGTCATGTTTGCCACGTGCCGAGGACAGGGCCTGTCGTACATAAATAGGGGTTCTTGTTACAGATGGTGGCTGATTTCCAGCTACAAGCTTCACCAAGGTGGCAGAAATCAAGATGTTCACTATTGTCACTTATGCAAATTAAGAAGACAACACCTAGGGAAGAAAATACCTTGCCTGTCTCTCTCTCCTTGTCTTTAACGCACCCCATCACCCAAAGCGCTTAAGGGTTCTGTTGCTAACTTACACAATAAACACATTCAAAATCAGCAAAAAGGTGCCAGGCTGGCTATTGTCTAAGATTCCTCCTTTTAGTCCTACTCACAGCTTGAAAAATGCCTGTGGGGGAAAAACATTTTAAATATGCCATGATAAAATTATCAATGTAGTTGATTCTGCAAAAGCAACTGATACTGCTGTGGCCTGAAACAAGGCTCAAGGCCCTGCCTTCCTTCCACGGGGCCTGTTTCCTCTGCTTACCCCCCCCAACACACACACACAACCCCCCACACTAACCTCCTCCTTCATCGCCCCCTGGATAACGCCACTTTTGTTATCTTCACATTATTTTTCCCATAACTTACCATCGATACCTACCTATACAAATTTTCCCCAAATTTCCCTGGAATGTCTTTTTCTTTGCCTTAAACTGTATTTTTAATTTTATTTTTCCCCGTCATCATTTATCCCCTCTCTATGTTCTTCCACCTCCATCCCACTCCACATAATATCTTAACCCCATAATATAAATAATAAACAAAGATAGTACATACAGTATAGTAAAACAGCATGACACATTACATGTGTGTCTGTGTGTACATGTATTGTGTGCATGCATATATACATGTGTATATATATATATATATATATATATATATATGAAAGGGGACCCAAAAATTGAATTTATGTATTAAAAATTGTGTATTCTCATGCATTTAAACTTCAGAAAAAGCCGTTTTGGGTAAGGTCAGATGAATAGGGAAGGTGGGACATGAGGGTCATGCCGTTTTTGGCCAGAAATTGCTGAACACTCAGCATGGGTTGGCAGGTGGGCTCATAAAACATTCATCAGAAAATGGACAGATGCGTTGGGGGGTCTTCGAAAGGAATTCACTGACGCCCAAGGCAGCCTCTCACAACAACGCCAGCTGGGGTCCTACAACACCCCCCCAGCGGGGGAAGCCTGGACTGGGAGAGGCCTGCCCTCCAGAAGATGATTCCATGTTTTCTCAGCCTGCCTCTTATGTCATGTCTGTTGTGCGTGTACAGACACACACAGTCAGGCACCACTATATGAACAGAAAGGGAAAGTCCGTACTTAAGAGAAGTAAGATAGTATTCAACCAGGAATTATTTGCACCTTTTAGTTACATTTCCGTTTTGAAATGAAAGCTGAATAATACATGCATGTGCATATGTGTGCGTGTGTGTGTACGTGTGTGCTCACATTCTCCTGATGCCAGCGACTACCACCAAGGCAAGGGAGCCCGGGAAGGGTTTGCAGAGCCAGGTTTGCAACGTAACAGCGTTAGCCCACCGCCCACGGGAAGGGCCCCTGGGTAGAGGCAGGAGCAGAGGCAGGAGGCCACTGAAGGCCACAGCAGCCACCCTTAGTTCAACAGGGAGAGGAGGGAGGAGAGGCTCTCTGGCCACTGCTGAGCCCAGCAGGCACTTTGATGCTGGTGGCGGGAAACAGAGTGTCCAGGTAGGGAAAAAACACATGCTTTGTTGACCCTGCAGGAGCCCGGGGCGTAATCACAATATCCAGGAAATCTGCTACTGTGGCCACGGGTCCTTGTGCAGTCGTGGGTTTTATTGACGTGTAGGTTTGCCCGGGGCTCCAAACTCCTTGAGGGCTGCGTCTTGGCTCTGTGGCCCCAACCTCCAACCAGAGATCCCCGTCCTCCTCTGTGGGCAACCCCTGCTCACACCTGTTTGTGTAAATGAAGTTTTATAGAGCACAGCCACACCCATTCATTAATGAATGACCCTGCTTCCCCAGCCCTGCAAGGCAAGGTTTAGTCTTAACACAGCGACCCGAAGGCCTGGGAATTCTACAGTATTTACTACCTGGGCCTGTAATGAAAAGTGTGCTGACCCCTGACTGAGCATCAGGCAGGGAACAAAGTTGAGGCACCATAGTTACTTGATGTATCCATGTGAAGAGGAATAATAGGACTTCCTTTCCTTGTATACAGAAATAATTCATTGATTCCTTTACAGCTAGCTCACCTCTTCACTTAATCCCCAAGTGTAAAATGCTTTTTCGGAGTCCCACTCATTCTTTCAGTGGGTCCAGTGCTTTGAAGAATCCCTGAACGGAGCTGAATTCAGGGGGGCCCTGAAAACAGCAGTGAGACATCCTGAGCAGATGTATTTTGGATCCTGGCCCTGTTGACGTCCCGGGGATCGTTCTCCGCTCAGTGTGGAATGTTGAGCGTGTCCTGGCCTCCACCCACCAGATGGCAGCAGCCACCCCTCTCCCCTACCACAAGGCCATCAATGTCTCCTAGGAAACCAAAGTCTCTCTCCCTGAGAACCCTGGGCCCCCAGAGATGATAGATAAGAATTAGGTATTGGGACAACTTGCAGATGTCCCTGAGGATAGTCCCTACATTTTAAAAAAAGGACTTGAAAACTAGCTGATAGGATGCCATAAGTTTTATAAATACTGTGTGCTATCTACCCCATGTTGGGAGTTTGTATTCCCCATTGGCATTAAAAAGAAAAAAGAAAAAAAGAAAATCATGCAGAGTCTTGCAGTAGAGTCTGGGGTCAACCCAGCCTCACCCCGGCACCAGGGACGACACGGTAATCTATCTCTGCACATTACACCCATGGGCATCCCGCCGAGCTACGTTTCCATGGAAACCAATCTGGGAAGCTTTGGTCTAAGCTAAGGGCCCGTTCCTCTGCGATGGTGTGCAGTAGGCTCTGCGTTCCTGTCACAAGCACTCGGGAGTGCCTCCTCACCAAGTGTCAGGCCCTGAGCCGGAACCAGCTGGCGCTGGAGCCGTGACAAGACCCGCCACCTCCACCTGAGGAAAGCCACATCCGTGAAGTGAGCGAACACCGGCCCAGGAAGGGCCGCGCATGTAGACGCTGACACAGCCATGCAATTCAGTGACCCACGTTTCCGGCGGGCAGTTTTGAGGGATGAATGGAACAGACCTCTTCCCTACCCTGCCTCTGGTCTCTTGTGATATTCCAGCCCCATCTTAGGATCGTACCAGATCTATGTCGTTTTATTTTCCCTTTTCTTAGTTAAGTGTATTAGGGCGACGTTGGTTAATGAGATTATATGGGTTTCAAGTGTATACACCGCGATGCATCATCTGTATGTTGCACTGAGTGCCCACCCCCCAAAATCAAATCTTCTTCCATCACCGTATATTGATATTTTACCCGTTACTACCCTCCTACCCCCTTCCCTCTGGTAACCACCATACTGTAGTCTGTCTATAAGTTTTCTTTGTTTTTCTTATTTGTTCATTTGTTGCTTCCAGTCTTATATCCCACATAGGAGTGAAATCATATGGTTCTTGACTGTTTCTGTCTGATTTACTGCGCTTAGCATGATAGTCTCAAGGCCCAGCCCTGTTATCACAAATGACAGTATTTCCTCTTTTCTTCTGGCTGAGTAGCTGTCTGTGTGGTTTTCAAGGAAAAGAGTGATGGCGGCTTAGGAATTAGACAAAGGAAAAACCTCTCAGAAAGCTGTAGCTTCTCCACACCTCCTCAAGAAGGAGGAAGCGAAAACCCTTCCGACCCACCCCCTGGAGATCCGGTTTCAAATATACCCTGAAGTTCACGCAGCCTCTGAGTCGGAGAGAACTGACTTCCACCACCACACGCACTCCCCAGGTCGGCCTCCCCTGCATAGGATTAGTGTCCAAAGGCTGGGCTTTCCTCACAATGGTCTAGAGTCCAAAGGATAGGAAGCACTGCTGAGGGGAGGGGGAGAAGAAAGCTGTCTTTATCCACGATCAAATTTACTTATTCGTTCTTCTAGCACAAAAAAAAAAAAAAAAAAAAAAATAAGCCACCTTCGGTTAGTAGCCAGGACTTCAGGAGCAACTGGCACAATGTTAAGAGCCCGAGATGCAAGAACTAATACCTATACTTCCTAGTAGTCATTGTAGTTCCTGCTTTAGGCCAGTTGCTACTCAGGGCGTTACCTAGTTAACTCCTTGCTGCATTCCTCACCCCATTTTACAGATGAGAAAACAGAGGACTAAAAAGGTGCAGGAACTTACCCAAGACCACGCAGAAGGGCACACGGCCTGATCAGGAACCCAACCCCTGGTGTTGCCTCCTTGTGAAAACCATATTTTTGGACCCCGGGTGCTTGAATTTCAGCCCCAGCGCTTCCTGGCTGGGACCTCCTGCATGGCTTAGACACTTGTTTCTGAGTCTCCGTTTCCTTGCCTGGGAAAATGGAGACAGGCTTCTCTAGAGCCTGGGTGAGAGGGCCTGCTTAGCCCAGAATAGGGCCCCATGAGCTGCACCCCCTTTCCTCCCTTCAGAGTCCTCTGTGGACTTCACCGGCCCTGGAAGATTTCCCAGTAGCATTGTGTGCTGGGGACCGCACTGAGAGCGTCCACGTGTCACCTCTTTCTATGCCTGGGCTCGCCCTCCAAAGTGACCAGGCCAGCTCGTAACCAATCCATACTGGAAACCAGTCCTTCTCAGCCAGGGCGGCCCGGCCCACCCTGCCCAGGGGATGTTTGCAGTCCCTGGAGACACGTTTGGTTGTCATCACTCGAGGGTGGGGTGCCGCCAGCATCTAGGGGGTGGAGGCCAGGTCCGGTGCCCTACAAGCCTCAGCGCACAGGACGGCCCCATCCCACTAATAATCACCCAACCTAACGTCAGCCTTGGCAAGGCTGAGAAACCTTGATCAAAATCCAGCTCTGCCGCCTCGCACCATTTGGCTCCCCTGACAGAGGGGTCCTCAACCTCAGCCGTAAAGACATTGGGGGCCAAATAGTTCTCTGTTGTGGGGGGTCCTGCAGGGGACAGATGCATGATTAGCCGCATTCCTGGCCTCTCCCCACTAGATAGGAGTAGCTCTGCATCCTGTCCTGACAACAAAATGGCTCCAGACGTTGCTAAAGGTCCCCACTTACCCTCCTTTACCCCAAATTCCCTCTCCCTGTGCCCCTGGGCAGGGCAGGTTGCCCCCATGGAGAACCATTGTCCTAACCCAAGGAAAATCAGCTTAGCTGTGAAATAAGAATAACAAAACCCCCCTGACAAATAATAAGGGAACATCCTGGATAACCATTATTCACATGTTAGTTTTAAAAAGTAGACGTGTGTGTGTGTGTGTGTATTTATTCAACCCCTGCTCACGTCTTGGCAGAAAGAAATACCATCTCTCGTGATTTCCTGCCACTGTATTGTTGGGGTAACAAGCTGACCCACCTCTCTATTTCCCAGCACATGAATTATCACTCCGGTCACACCAGGTTTTGGGAACTACGCAGTAGAACAGAAATATAGAAGTATTTCCCTTTTTGTTGTTGACAGTGTTCTATTCTGGGAGCCCCATTATTATTCCAAAATAAATTAGGTCTCAGTTTGAAGCGGCGTTCGGGGGACAGGAGCGGCCAGCGCTCCGGCGGCTCTGTGGTCGGCCCCACGGGGCGCGGCTGCTGGGCCCCACAGTCAGTCAGGGGGAGCTCCAAGGGCTGGCACTGGGGGAGGGAGGCGCGCACGTCCCTGGAAGGAAGCCTGTCCTCCGGTAACCTAAAAATTCACATCTGAAACACCCACGGCATCTTTACCAACGCTCGTTTATTACACATTTCCATTCAGGGCAATATTATTCAGCCGTGACAGAGAAGGAAATTCTGCTGTTTGTGACAACGTGAGTTGTCACTTAGGACATTGCACTAAGTGCACTAAGCCAGAGAAAGATAAATGCTGCATGATCTTACTTATATGCAGAATCTTAAAAAAAAAAAAAAAAAAAATCAAATTCATAGAAACAGGGTAGAATGGTGATTACCAGAGACTGAGGGATGGGGAAATGGGTCAATGCTGGTCAAAGGGTATATAGGCCCTTAGTTATGAGGGTCCGATGTGCAGCGCCGTGACTACAGTTAGTAATACTGTATACTTGACAGTTGATAAAAGAAGAGATCTCGCCCTGACCAGGTGGCTCAGTGGGTTGGAGTGTCATCCCGTTCAACAAACATTATGGGTTCAATCCCCAGTCAGGGCGCATAGTAGGATGTGGGTTCGATCCCTGATCAGGGTGTATACAGGAGGCAACTGATTGACGTTTCTCTCTCACATAGATGTTTCTCTCTCCCCCTTCCTCTCCCTCTAAAGTATACCCTTAGGTGAGAATTGGAAAAAAAGAATAAATCTTAAGCTTTCTCACTACAAAAAGGGGATGGAGAAATGGATGTGTTAATTAACCCGATTGTGGTTATTATTGCACAATGGCTGTCACATCATCACATTGTACACTTGAAATACCTCCAGTTTTATTTAGCAGTTATGCCTCAATAAAACTGTTGGAACAAAAGACATTTCCATAGCTGGGGAAACTGAGGTACAGCCAAGACCCAGCAACTATCCCATGACGATGTACAACAGGGGTCAGCAAACTCTGTAAAGAGGCAGGCAGTACATATTTGGGGTGTTTCAGTCACACAGCCTCTTTCACCACGGCTGAATTCTGCCACAGCCGTCCGAACACGACCAAGAAACAGGCATTTCTGGTTCCAACGGAACCTTTTCTTTTGGTCACTGAAATTAGAATTTTGAAATTTAAAAATTTCAGGTAGTGGTCGCATCACAGAATATTCTCTAATATTAATTTTTTTCTCAGCCATTTAAAAATGTCAACACATAATTCATTATTAGTACCTGAACAGGCAGCAAGTTGGATCTGGTCCACCCATCTCTTTCTGGAACAAGACAAAAATGGGAAACTCTACCGTCTTCAAACAAAACTACCAAATTCCCACTTTGCTGTCCTGAGGACAAAGGAGAGCTCCCTGGTTATTTGTCACTTGGTTGGGTTAGCCCTCCCGGAATAATCTGCCAATACCCAAACTTCTGGAATGTTCAGTTGTTAGTTCAGGACAAAACAGTGAAGGAAAGACTTGGAGGAACTTGCGGTTGGCCTATGTCTTTCCCTGCTGTGATTCCATGAAATAGGTATTCCAAGTAGACATTAATGAACGCGTTGGATTTCTTTCGGACTTCCTCGTTCACATTTAAAACAGAGAAGAGGGGGGGAAACACCCTCAAGCTCTCAGGCCCCCTCTGAAAAATGTGCCTCTGATTTCCATCGAGTACCCACACCAAGGGAAGAGCCACTTGGCTGAGAACTTCTCGTTGGTTATAAATTCTTCATCAACTCTGGATTAAGTTTTTAAAAGAGATTTTCTTCTTCTTTTCTTTCTTTCTTTTTTTTTTTTTTCCACCGCGATCACAATTTTCAAATTTTCGACTACTTAGAAAACTTTTTTTCCTCCCCATCTCACGGAGAAGGTCAGTCACTTTTAAGATATAAGAGAATTTGAGAACAGTTTAATGACAAAGACAAATGATGATTTTTATTTCAGCAGAAGTTTCGGGGCGCTGCCTGCCCAGCCTGGGTACTGATAATAAAGTGCACTTGACATATAACTGCGTAAGTTCTTTGCTTTAAAGTTCAACCATGGATCAAAAGAGCGAATTCTCTCTTTAGAAAGAAGTGCCCTGGAAGGGAAAACGAATAGGAAGGTTGGGGGAAACCTCATCGGTCCCTTTTGTCTCTTTCTCTCTCTCTTTGTGGCCCAGGGACCCAGCATTGAGTGACTTCTTCAGAAAAGAGATCAGTGAAATTGTCAGTTGATTACTTCTCCTTGATTAGCATTTATAAGAGCCCTGTGATACAGTATTTGCATTCCTATTTAGCCGTGATTTTTGTGGGGCACCAATGATTAAACTTGTCACGGGGCTTGATTGACGGGGTCAGATCTTCACTTTCTACTCTTTTGAAATTAAAAACAAATGTGTCAGCTCCCTTCATGGGCCGGAGCGCCGTGAAGCTCGCCTGCCTTGTCATTGCAGATAGGTCAGGAATGTTTTAATTTTAGGGATGGATTCTGCTTGTCAAGTAGAGTGTGATGGCGTGCAGTTCCGCAGATGAGATGTGAAGGGTGTAAAACAAAGAAGGGGAAGAACAAAGACAAAGACACTCACATTATTAGACAGATTTAATTAGTCTGAATGGATATTATGCTAGATGAAGCAGTGAGCTGTGAAATTAACCCTTGATTACGGATTGGCGGATCGTACTCAGGAAGAGCATCAAACCTTTGTGGAGAGATGCAAGGTGTGATTTCAGCTTCCCCTACCCTTCGGGGTTGTGCGCCAGGTCCCCGCCCCCTCCGCCCACCCCTGACGACTTGAACGCCAGCATTGGTAGAAGAAAGCGTGCACATTCCTCTTGGGCTTGGGCAAGCGGGAGAACGAATTGCATCTAGTTTTCCTCTTTTCAACCTGAGAGAAAGCAACACACCAAGGGTGGATGGATGTGATGCTAAGGAGCTCAGGATGATACAGGTTTCTGAATCCAGAATAGAGACTACACATAGCTAAGTTTCTTCCGAGCATCTGTATGGAATAGCTCTATCAACTGGGGTAAAGGATCTCCTCCCAGGAACGTCCTTAGTACAATCTTCCTCCAACATGCTCCCTCCTCTCGTGGTCTTCTCTGGTGAATCCCAGCTTCATCTTTGACTCCCAAGAATTCTAGTCAGATTATGAGGGGGGTTGGTTCTGGGAGGTCTAGAGACCTGACCCGATGTTGGTGTCCAATTAAACCAAAATCACAAAGGGACGGTCAACAGTGACAATGCACATAAGGTGGTGTACAGGCCTGAGAAGATGTGGACCTTCCAGAAACCCGTTAATTTATCCAAATCATCGAAGGATTTGACTCAGCGGAGAATGGCCTTTATAAACTGTCCTTACTCATGTCTCCACTTTTGAGTGACTCAGTCTAGATTATTCCCCAGCATGAGTTCCAGGAGGGGAAGAGTCTGGGTTTCGTCTTGCGGAGGACATGTGTCTGTTGGGCTGGACCCAAATATGCGGGGGGTCAGCAAACCAGGAACCGAGGGAATGGAGTTACATACCTTGTCTTTCGGTGCTTCACCAGAACTTAGTCTTCCTATTGGTTCTCTAACCACTTCTATGACTGCGCTGAGGGCGGGGTCTGAACTGCACACTAGACAGGCACCACGTGTTACTACTATAGTTAGTGTAGAAAACATACACCAATAAAGTCACTTCTCTTCCTCACCTTGGCGTGTAAGGGGGTCCAATTTAGGAAATCCCTGGATGAGGAACTCCCTGAATAGAGAGTTTCCAAATGTGGCCTTGGGAGTCTGGATCAGTTGCAATCAATTGCAAAGAATTAATTCCCAATCACTGTGGGAGGCGGAGGGGGGACCATGAGCTCACCGGCATTACACTGCAATTTCCTGAATGGTAGAGACACAAGGGAAATTGCAACCCTAACCCTAGCTCTGCTCTGCGAATGCCATGCATGTGACTTACACCCTTCACAGGTCAGGCTGGGCAAATATGGCCGCTCGCTCCTCTACCAGGAAACTTGAGGGTCCCATGATTAGCACACACTCGAAGTGACAAGGCTACGGGGATCACGTTGCTCCAAGAGGTATTTGCTTTATGGTTTCTGGAAATTGGGACCATTTCTACAGCTAAACACACTGTAGACATGCAAAGTATATACGTGTGTATGTGTGCATATGCGTGTGTGTGTGTCAGGTTTTTCGGCTTCAGCACAATGGGTCTTGTAGATTCTTTGCCGTCAGCCCTCCTATGCCCTGTAGGATGTTTAGCAGCAGCCCTGGCCTCGGTCCCCTGGATGCACCATCACTATCCCAAATGAGACAACTACAATGTCTCCAGAAGCTTCCAGATGTTCTCTAGGGTCCAAAATCACCCCCAATTGAGAAGCACCAATATACAAGCTGTGGCAAAAGTAGGTTTACAGTTATGAGTACCTGAAACACAGAGTTTATTCTTATTGCTTATTAATTATTGTATTATTTTCCATACCAACAAATGCAAACCTACTTTTGCCACACCCTGTATAGCCATGATTCTATGGATATTGTTGCTTAAAATAAGGCTAAAAAAAGTGACTCCTATTAAGTAAAAAAAAAAAAACAGCGACTCCTATTAAGTAAAAAAAAAAAAAAAACAAAACGGTAGAGAGAATACAGGTGATGTGATGTGACAGAAATCAGGAAGGTTGTATGTGACAGAACACAAAATGGATTTGACCCCAATCCCCCTGTGCTAATCCCACCAAGATAAAACAAAAAGCCACTGACCACTGTGCCTAGCATATAGGGGTAATAATAATGACCCCAAACATGCTCTGTACATATAACATATAATATTTACAGCAACCCTGAAAGGTAGGGATTATTATCGTTCTAATTTATAGGGTTTATTATGGTTCCCATTTGTAGGAAGAGATAGAAAACTATGTGAAATAAATCTTTGATGGTGAGGAAGATGATAATCCATTTGGTGGAGCTGTTGATAGGGGCACATGACTTCCATTTATGCTTTTATAGCACATTTGAAATACTTCTCTGAGTGCCTACTACGTACCAAGTAACCGGCTGCACCTGCCCCAGAATAAACATTTAGTTCATGTCAGCTGTTACTAGCTATTATTCCCATGGTTTTCCTGTGCTGTTACCGCATTAGGAGGGGACCTTACAGCTGCCTCTTCTCCATGTTAGTCGCACCAAACTGAAGAGTGTGTTGTTTTCTGTGGGCTTCCAGGTTTTCTGTCCCGTCAAAGAAAAGCAGGAAGGTTCTGCATTAGTCATGCTTTAAGCTGCCAATAAAACAAAACTTCACTTAGAGTGACTTGAACAAAATGAGGATTTTCTTCCCCCCCCCCCATGATGACATTCAGTAGACCACTGTGGTGTGGATTGAAGGGGTCTCTCTGAGTTTCTTCATTGTTGCCTCATAGTCACAAGAGGGCTGCTGCCACCAGACATGATGTCCACATTCAAGGTAGGGAAAAGAGTACAATAACTTTCCCAGTCACCTTTGTTCCTCTACCTGGCAGAATTTCACTTACCCCTCCTCAGCCAGAACTGTGTAAATTTTGTCATTCCTACCTGTAAGATCCTATGATCTGAATAGTTATTTGGGCACACTGCCACAGAAAACAAAGCCAGACTTTTATCAGCAAGAAAAAAGATGGAAATGGTTATTGGGTAGGCAATCAATAGCATCCATCGCAAAGATTATTCCAGTGGTGATGAAGCCCTATCCATCCCTTTACCCTTTCTTGTTTTCTAATCTGAATTAGAATTAATGAATCATCCAATGCAGACTAAGGAAACAGTGTTGGTCTAAAATGTCCTGAGTGCAATGAGCTCTATAAATACCTTTAGATGCCACTATCAGCATCATCATTCTCATTATCACCACCATCACCACCATCACCATCACAACAGCAAAAACGACCTGTTGAACACTTACCTGAACACTTAAGCATATGCACCATCTCATAGAATTATCACAATGGCCTCATAGGCGTCCCAGAAGAGGAAACTGAGCCTGTGAAAGGCCAAGTGGTTCATTTAAGGTCACTCAGCTTGGAAGTGGCACATCTGGGCCTGAACTCAAGCCTGAGAGAAGCCCAAAGCCACTACCTTCACCACCAACGTGTTAGCAACACAAGGTGAGTGGTATCCGGGTTAACGACCAGGAGGGGGTGTCTCCCAGCCCCCAGACAAAATAATGGCAAGCGCCAAGACGTGCAGTCCTGGAAGCAGATTTTAGAAGAATAACAAGGAAGGTGAGTTTTGTGAAGGCCCGATGTAGTCACTTGAAGAAAGACACTCGCGTTGTCCCTGAAGAGTTACGTGACATGGTTTCTACTGCGGTTGCAAAGATGGTCGGTGCTGGGCACAAACTGAACTTAGGAGCTCCGGGCAACCGCAAGGCACATAGAAACTGTCGTGGTTCTATTTGCGGAGCATGGGCTCTTTGAGGTTTCTCCGGGTCCACTGACAGTCCCGTGGCCATCCGCCTGGCACCGAGGGCTTCAGCCGGTGGCAGACAGCTGCCAGCAGGCCAGTGGGGAGACGCAGCCGCTGCGGGGGGGCCACCTCTGCTTCCGGAGCCCGTTTGCTCAGGCTGCTTCGCCTAAACCCAGCCCAGCACCCTCCACGCTGAAAACGGACACTCCGCGCTTTCTTTTCATGTGGTATTTCTGAATGAAAAAGAAAACAAAAGCAAGAAAAAATCCAGGCTATGTGATAGTCCCCGACTACCAAATAGACAGGAAGCTTCCTAAGTCATTAATGCAGCCCTTTTGCAAGGGATTTCCCTGTTGGTTTGGAGACCATATTGACCCTTTACCAGTTAGGGGGAGGCCCTGGCCAGTGGCTTAGTGGGTTGGAGCCGGCCTGTGAACCCCACGGTGGCTGGTTCGATTCCCAGCCAGGGCACATAACCAGGTTGCAAGCCAGGTCTCCAGCCAGCTCTGTAGCTGGAGGCAGGTGAAAGGCAACCATACACGGATGTTGCTCTCCCTTTCTTCCTCCCTCCCTGCCCTTCTCTCTAAAAACAATGAATAAAATCTTTAAAAATAAAACTTGAAAATAAATAAATAGATAAGATAAAAGAGATAAGATAATGCAAGAAAAGCACTTAGCACAACGCCTGGCCCCTTAGTAAGATCTCCATTCATTTTTGTTTTCAGTAACAACAATGATGAAAATGCACTGCTAACATCACTCAGCTTAGCGCAGGCCAGACTGTCGCAAGTACTCGGTTACAGTTTGGTAGCGTTATTTTTGTGGCTGCCGCTCTTCGAGGATTTAACACAGCCTCTGGCCCAGCAGAGCCATGCAGTGAGCACGGCTACGGTCTTTCCAGAGCCCCCGTGTGGAAGCGTGAAACTCATACCGTGGGAGAATCTTGGCGAGGTGGACCCGACCCATGACTAATGATGGAAGGGAACGCACCATCTCTTCTTTCCCCACCAAGAAACTGCGCTAGCCACCCTGATCCTGCCCAAAGTCATGATGAAAGGGAAGCCAGGAGCTATGAGAAGGCCCTGCTAGGCCACGGGGTCGCCAGCGGTGTGTCAACACTCCTATATCTGACAGTGTGTATGTTTACCTGGTTAGACACGAAGGGCCGGGCCCCACGGCTTATCCCAGCTGGGTTTTTTCTCCTCTCTGCATTCTTGGCCTGGAAATTCTGGATGCTCCTGTTACAAGCCCCAGACTTGCCTTGAAATTCCATCTTCTTGCCCTCTTCCGCCTCCTCACCTCCTCCCACGGAACCCTCCCTGGATTTGAAATCCCTGCTGAAACACCACCTCCTCTCGAGATGGTCTCTTCTCTCCTTTTCTTTTCCTCTCCAAGCTAGAGAAGACCCTGCCCTCCCCTGCGTGACCCGTGTCTGCACCTTGGTTTATAATCAGTCACCCACGCACCAGTAAGGGCTGTGGATTGCACGTGACAGAAAATCCACTCAAACCAGTGGAAGCACAGAGGGGTGGCCTTGACCTCGGTCAAGGTCAAAGGTATAACTAGATTCAGGCAAAGCTTAAATGGTGTCATTGGAAATCTGGCCTTATCAGCTTCTTAGATATTGATTCCTCTGCAGTGGCCTAATTCTCAGGCCGATTTCCAACCACGGTGGCTCAGGAACGCCCCAGAAGCCCCAGGCTAAGCCTCTCCAAAGAAAAGGGTTCCAGCAAAAACCTGGCATTGGCCTGGCTTGGGTCACGTGCCCGTCACTGAACCAAGCTCAGTGGCCAGATGGAGTCAATGCCCAGCCCTGTAGGTTGAATGAGGATGAGCCCCACCCAAGGCCATAGCCATGGCCTGAGGAGGTAAGAAACGTGGTTCCCCAAGGAATTGTCTGTGGCAGGTATAAAGTCCCTGCCGATTTATATTTTGCTATTGCCTAGCTCCTGACATGTTGTTCCTCATAAAGCAAATGGTCAATTAAATTATCTCATGAATGGGAAAAAGTGATGACACTAGAGAGCTTACCTGGTGACTTCGCATAATTTTTCCGCTGGCACTTACAGATAACCCAGCCAAGCGCAGACCCCACACCCATGTGAGTAATCCTGCCACCAACTCTTTGAGAGAAACTCACAGTAAATTGGACATCACAGAGCCTTTTGAGTGTCCAAACGAAGCAGAAAAACACTAAATGCTTAGCTCACTATGAAAAAAAAAAATGTTGTTTTTTAACTTAATCACAGAGAATGCACCATGACCCTGTCCCTGACCTGTCTGTCTTTCTGGCCATTTCTGGTCGTAAAAAACAGGCAGGATTTTTGGCATCTTCTGTGCCTCTTTGTTATTAAAAGCAGGATCAGTTAATAAATAATTATGATGCTCAGTTTCTAGGGAACAAGAAGATAAGGGCAGGAACACTGGAGTCTCACAAATTACATGCTATGGTATAGATTTTCACCTAGAGTGAATACAAGCCTCGTGGCTCTTTTTCTTTGCCATGGCATAAATTTGTTCTAATTATACGTGCAAGAGCCTCCGTCCCCAAATATACGAGTTGGAAGTACTGTGTCTGTTCCTTTCCTTTCAAGAAGCATTTGCGGTAACGTGCTCCCACCCCCACCCCACCCCCTCCTTGTTTTCAAACTGAATTGTTTCAGTGGTAGCTTGGTGTGTCAGCTTGTAAGTCTATAAAACAGTTTTATACCAGCTGGAGATTCAACATGCTACATGAATACATAACAGTGCCTAACCAAGAAGGTTTGTAATTCAGTAATTAGCTGTAATTAATGAACACAAAGTGAAGACTCATTTACAGTTTAAATTATCACATTAGCTCCTGTCACCCTCTATGTACACAAAACAGCAGGAATTCAATTATTTTTATTCTTCAAAGCTAATTTAAAATTTAAGGGATGCCATTACATGAAATAATAGGTAGGAAATGTAATCGAAATCACTGGGAACAGTTGGCCGTTCTTAGAATTTAAAAAAAAAAAAAAAAAAAAAACGCGATCGCTGACGATTTGGAAATGTTTTATCATCTGTGAACAGATGAAGGATTGAAATCTCTGCTCTTTTCGGTATGGTTAATTTGAAAGAGGAAGCCAGTCTGGTGGTAGCTGAATCTCTCTGTGGGGAGGGGTCACGCGCGTAATTGTAAAAGCAGTTGATAACCGAGGACACTGTTGATAGTAACAGGATGACAGGCGGGGAGACTCACATCCCATTATCCCTAATGGGGCTGAGTCTCCTGCAACTGCACGGAGTTCCTGGAATTGTCGCCCATTTCTGATGCATCATTGCAGCGTGGGAGACCCTGCATCATTGTCACGTCGCTGTCGTCCTCGAGTCTTTGTACGTGTCCGTGATAAATATACTTTAATTCGGTCGTCGAACATTGACCCAGCACCTCCTCTGTCTCGGGAACTGTTCCCGGTTCCAGGATCACAACAGTGGGCAAGACAGGCCACATTCTTGGGCCGAGGGAGCCAGCAGTTCAGCAGGAAGAGGCAGAGGAGAGCCAAGGGTTCTCAGCTTGACTCTGAATAGACTCACAGGGGAGGCTTTAAAAATGTACGTGTATCAAAGTTTGGGTCCCACCCCCCAACTCAGTGAACCAGGGTCTCTGGGAGTCTGTCCTGGGCACCAGTGTTTCTAACAGTTCCCCATGGGCAGCCAGAGCTAAGAACCATGGTGGTCAACTAATACAGACAACTAATAAATGGGCCTTCAGTGGTGACGATGAGGCAAGCCGGGCTGCTCTAGAGTGAATGTCCTGGGACGTCATCTCTGAGTGGTGACTTAGGAGGGGCCCTGAGTGTAAATAGCCCTTCCCCACAAGAAGGTCTGGGAGTATGTTGCTCTAACCCAGGTATGTCAGCAAACACTTTCTTCTTCTTCTTCCTCTCCTCCTGCTCCTTCCTCCTCTTCTCTTCCTCCTCCTTTTTCTCCTGTTATCCATTTATTTACTTGCATTTTTAACCCTTTAAAAATGTAAATGCTTTCTTAGCTCGAGGGCTGTATAAAAGCAAACCGCCAGCTGAGTGTGGCCTGTCTGAACCACGTTCTAGGAAAAAAAACCAGGCTGTCTAGTGCAAAGGTCCTGAGGCAGTTCGTAGTTTAATGCATTTGAGAAGCAAAAGGAAAGCCTGAGTGGCTGGGGCTTAGCAGAGGAGGAGACAATGAAACTGGAGACACGGGTGGGAACTTAGAGTTTATTTTATATATGATGCAAGTCAATGGAAGATTTTAGTCAAGGAGTGTGCGTGTGTGTGTGTGTGTATAAAAAAGACAAGTCCCCATCCTCGCCACAGAATATGTTCTAACACCACCACCAATCTCCCATGGCAGCTCAGGAAGGAAAAACAAAGCCCCGCCGGACAGAATGCTGTGTCTGTTGCTTTAGGCTTCCTCATTCCTGCACTTTCCCCTTCCTCTCCCGGGTTCATTTTTCTTCTTCCTTTAAATAGGCCACTCGAAGCTGCGCTGTCTAATTTTTCATAGGTGATCGACTGCTGAGTGCGGGTTAGGTAGACAGAGGGAAGGCGCTGATAAGCCGGAGCAAGGATTCTATTAGGAAGATGCGGTGGTAATTAATGAAGCCTGCCAGTAATTGGGAAGGTGTGAGTCCCCGTAATATCGTAATGATAGTCATCCGTCTGCCCGCCGCCCATCACCCGGAGCCATCCCTCATGGCGCTGGGATCTCCGAGCCTCAGCCATGCAAATGTCCCCGACAGGGCGCTGCGTCCCTGTCTCCCTAATTGGGCGGTATAGAGTTGTTTATGGGTATTGTCAGCATTTAGGCCTCGGCTGGAGGTTGTTCAAAATCGTTAGCAAAGTTGCCTGAACGGCGTTGTCAAATACGTATTCCCCTGTTGCCGTGTTGGTAAGGCGTCAAGCAGTGCCGTGTGCGGACTGGCGCTCAGGGCGCGATGGGTCTGAAACCGCTTTGGAAGTTAAACCCAACCTGCCGTCATTGCTCATCCCGCCTACGATGACACAGGAGTACGGGTGTGTCGGAAAGGGGTGCATTTTTAGTCGCAGGTCCTTGTGTCTGAAGAGCAGGTGGCGCGTGTTCGCGTCAGCCCAAGACCCAGCCTTTGGCAGAAATTAGGGCTCAGCCTGGACCGGTGTCTGAACCTCCATCCGCACGTATTTCCACCTGGGACGTGTGTTCTCGCCAGCATTTTTCCTGCCTGCAAGTGGTTGTCCATCTCCCAACCAAACAGGGAGATGGTTTGAAATGCTAGTACACTTTTTTAAAGCCCTTATAAATCTGCCAGGTGAGCTTCCCGTTTCTATCGTGATGTTTAAGAGGCCATCTTTTAAATGTTTGGAAAGTATGGGAAGTACCCTTTTCGTATATAATTGGCACAATTTAAAAGTGTTCAGTATAGCCCTGGCTGGTGTGGCTCCGTCGGTTGGAGCACCGTGCACTTGCCAGAAAGTTGCAGGTTCAGTTCCCAGTCAGGGCACAGACCTAGGTCGCAGGTTGGTCCGGTGTGGGCGGGTGCAACCCCTGGTCCGGGCGCCGGGCCCTGGAGGCAATCAGTCAATGCTTAACATTTCTGTCTCTCCCTCCCTCTCTCTCTCTAAAACAACAGGGAGAAAATGTCCTCCGGTGAGGGTAATAGATAGATAAATAAATAGATGCAGCATGTGAGTGTGAAATAGTACAGCAAGCATCTTTACCGATTCTAAAGAGGACAAACATTGAAGGGACTCTGGTCTCCCCATTTCCTCCCTCTGGAGAAAGAGAGAAACAGGTGCAAAGGGCAACTCGGATTTGGACATCTTTATTCTCGGTTCTTGCAACCAGAAAGCTCTGTGTGTCCTTAATTAGATATCCTGGCCTCTCTGAGCCTCCGGGTCCCCTTCTGCCTCACCAGCGCCCAAATGCAGATCTCAGGCTTCAAACCAGTTAACAGAGGTGAATCCGCGTTGTACCCAAAGGGCTTTGCAATCAGACCTAAGAAGCTGAGCCGCTTTTTGGTCAGGAGAATTTAGAGCAATCACTTAATCCCTTCCGGGCCACAGCTTTCACATCTGTGAAATGGGCCGGGGAACACAAAGTCTGCAGGGTAGGGCTGAGAAGCAGGGAGAATGAGGAATGAGTTGAAAACACCCAGGAGGAGCTTGAGACCCAGGGAAACCCGGGGAGGGCGAGGCCCGGCGTCGGGGCCTGAGGTCAACCTCCACGGAGGGAACGGAGCACCTTAAGGCCCCACCAGCCTTTAAGAGATGTTTAGTGTGTTTCTGCAGTCTCCAAGCCTGACCTTCACGTCGGCTGCGGGGACAGCGGAAACGCAGTCATGCCAGCAGCATCAGGACCAAGGGAGGACTGGATCCGGGAAGGTGACCAACCTTTCCGGTCGGCTGGGACAGGCAAGTTTCCCAGGGCAGGGCTCCCACACCAGCCCAGCCCGGCCCGTGGGGCTGAGCCGGTCCTGTCAATTCAAAGGAAACTTCTCCTCTGGTCTCGTGCCTAAGGCTATGGGGTATTAACACCCCAGGTTCTCAAAACCTTCTCTTCCATTTCTAGCTGTGGGTTCATTGTGTTTCTCTGTCAAACAATCTGGAATATTCCCGATACTCTCAAGAAACAGAACTGACCACTAGGCAGTGCCCTCCGGCCACAGACAGCCTCCCCTCAACTCTTCCAGAAAGTTCTGTGGGCGCCTGTGACAGCGACTGGCTGACCGCTGCCCTTCCTACCAGCCCTGGCTGGGTTTGGTGGGGGGAGGAACGTGAAGGAGAAGGCAGGGGCCTCGGGGGACGTCAGCTGGACAGCGGTGAACCAGGGAGCCCCATTGGCCTTTCAAGGACGGGCCTGTGGTTTCCTGTCCCTGTCCCCCCCCCACCGCCCCCTGAACAGCGGGAGCCCCCCTCACCCGCCCCATCCGGCACATCTCTCCCCCGTGGCCATGCTACCCTAGGCAGCGCCCCAGCTAGGTGGAAGGGTCTGTGAGCCCCATAACCTTTGGTGCTTTTATCACAAGCCTCCCTGGGTGGTCCGGTTCCACAGCCAGGACTTTCTCACGAACGTCCTGGTTCATCTGGAATGACACACCAGCTGGAACATCTTGAAAGCTTTCAGTCTGCAAGTCGCCAGCCCCGCTTCCGCCCTAGCCGGAGCTCTTCTCCTTGGTGCAACCGCTCTCCCCTGCCCCTCGCCTCTGAACGAAGGGCTGTAACCAACGTCTCCGGGGCGGAGGCGGCTGCCATGATTCAGGAAGCTAAAACCTCAAACTGGGACAACACAGGTGCCAGAGCCTCTGTCCTCCAGCATGAACCCGCGGGGATGTTCCGCTATAAAAATAAGGGGGTGGGGGGAGAAAGGGACGAACGTCAGGCGTAAGGAACTTCCCTAATGGCAGCAGCTACTGATGCTGGACGCAAACCGCTGTGCAAAATAATTGCCCAACACTCGGGGAAACGCATCAATAAGATAAATTCGTTTTCATTATTCATATTTGGTGCTCCTTCCTTCCACTTATTTATGCTTTAAACAACGGTTACAGTAAATGTAACCATAAAAGAAGGGCCTACAGTGGACAGGAAGATGATCAAGCAGCCCTGATATGCAGCAATTCATGTTTCTTCTGCACAATCACTAACGAATCTTAGCTGGAGCCATGTTCCGCTCCCATGTGAGTGATAAGCAATGATTTATTATGAAGTGTCATGAAATCGGAATGCCATACAGTGAGACATGAGCTAGTGGAAAATGTTTTCCCTGTTCCCCAACCTCATTACTCAAAGATGCAGTGTCCCCTTCCCAAGCCTAATTGAACCGATGTTTTGGGGGGTTTTGTTGTTGTTGTTGTTGTTGTTGTTGTTTTTTGAGGACTTTGCTCATTGGCAATGGAAATGGGCCAAGGGGAGCATGTCCAGTGATGTCCGGGGCCTGGCGCCCTGGGCCAGCTGGGGCCGGGGCTGTGCACACTGGCCGGCCTCCAGCAGCATGAGGCCGAGAATGGTCTCAGCTCTCTGCCTCAGCCGCAAAAATGCTAATCCACTCAGGAAATGAAACCCACAGAGGGAGAAGGAACCCAAAGAGCAACTTTGATGACTTTGGATCTTGTGTTAGCCATATGCCATGCCATCCTACTTGGAGCACATGCTTTGATCGTTTAAGACTCGCCCACGGGTGCAAGGGAGACAGCTGGACCAGGGAAAGAGCTTTAGAGCCAGGCCGAACCTGGCTTCCGTCCCCGCACCTCCACTTACCTCTGTGACCGGCATAGTCCATTCTACAAATGTCCCCAGTTCTTTATCCCTCCCCTGTGTCCGTGCTGTTCACCATGTCCATTTGTAAATCTTTTTTTTCTTTAATTTTTATTTATTGATTTTAGGGAGGGAGCGAGGCATCCATTTGTTGTTCTACTTATTCATACATTCGTTGGTTGATTTTTGCATGTGCCCCGACCGGTGATCAAACCCACAACCTTGGCGTATCGGGACAACACTCTCTAACCAACTGAGCTGCCAGGCCAGGGCCATGTAGTGTCCTCACATTCCGATTCTAGGCTCAGCTCCAGTCCTAGCAGAACACGCCCCCATTGGCTTCCTGCGGGATGACAAAAAGCTCTGTCACTGCAGTTGCCCCAGCTTTGGGACAGGAAGGGAGCAGGTCAGCTCTTCCACGCATCTCAATTCCTTCCCCTTCCTCTAGTCTCCTTTTATCTTGATGTGTCGGACTTTGGGAGGAGGATTGGTAGAATGGGGACAACCCCTCATATTAGTAAAGTGAAATCCTCTCATCAGCCAGTAGCCCCTGTGGGGTGGGCATCCAGAGACTGGCTCTCTAGTGGGTGCAGCAGTGGGTCTACGGGGGTCTCAGGTCCTACCGTAGGGGGTGTGCTCCTTTCAGGATGACGTCTGACCCACTGCCCACTCAGGGTTCACGTGTCACCCTCTTCCCTCCAGGGCTGGGCACCAGTCAGCAGCAAGACAGCACGTGAACTACTTACACATCTTTTCCTTCTTGCCAAGGCAGTGAGCGTGCAGGGGAGCAGTTTGGCTCTCCGTGGCTCTACCATCTTTATCCCCTACCTTGCTCCTTCTCAGTCACTAGAGTGGAGGACAGAGAACCTGCTGCCTAAGCATGGCCCACCGGAAGCTCAACACCACCTCGCCCCCTCGGCCTTGCACAGCTGGGCCCTCCGAGTGTTTCTCCAGGGGTCTGTCACCTGGCTTCCGCAGCCCCTCAACAGTTGTTCAGGGAGTTCCTCTAGTCTTTTTCTAGGTTGGTTTGGCGGCAGGTGAGAAAAATGGAATTGGTGGCCTGTCCTGCCACTTACTAAATCTCATGGGAATGTGTGGAACAGCCCCCCTCCTTTTTACTTTTTATTTTAAAATTATTTTAGAAGTCAAATTGCAAAGATTGTAGAGAGAAGGGTCACCCAGCTTCCTGTGACATTAACATCTTTCTTCTCCTAATTGATTATGCTGTTCATTTGTCCCAATTTCTTTTCCCTTTGCCCCCCTCTGCCCGGCACCCCTCTCCCTCCAACAATCCTACCCACCTTAGTTCTGGGTCACGCATGTGAGTTCTTTGGCTTTACCTTTTCCTGTACTATTCTTTTTTTTTTTTTTAAGATTTTATTCATTATATTTTAGAGAGGAGAGCAGGGAGGGAGGAAGAAAGGGAGAGAGACATCAATGTATGGTTGCCTTTCACCTGCCTCCAGCTACAGACCTGGCTGGAGACCTGGCTTGCAACCTGGTTCTGTGCCCTGGCTGGGAATCGAACCAGCACCTCATCCACTGAGCCACCAGCCAGGGCCTTCCTGTTCTATTCTTAACATCTCCCTGTCTATTCTGCACCCACCAACTATGCTTCTTCATCCCTGTGCCTTCCCCCCCCCTCCTTCCCCCTTCCCCCTCCCAGCTGACACCCTCCAAATGTTCTCCATATCTTTGATTCGGTTCCCTCTCTGGTTGTCTGCTTAGTTTTTGTTTTTATTTTTTAGATTACGTTGATATTCGTGAGTTTGTTGTCCTTTTAATGTTCATAATTTTGATCCTTTTTTTTCCCTAAGTCCCTTTAACATTTCATATAATAAAGGCTTGGTGGTGGTGAACTCCTTTAGCTTTACCTTGTCTGGGAAGCACTTTATCTGCCCTTCCATTCGAAGTGATAGCTCTCCTCGATAGAGCAATCTTCTTACCTTACCTAACCAATGCTATTCACTAAACTATGGACCATGTTCGAATACTACCTGAATTCCTTTTCGCTACTCCGGACTCTAATTTAGGATCTCGCGTTGGCTTTGGTGATTGTCTCCTCCTCCTTCCATCTGTGAAAATGCCTCAATCTTTCCTCTTCTTTATGACGCGAACGTTTTTGACAAGTACTGGTCAGCCAGCTTATAGATTGCTCCCAGTTTGGGTTCGTTGATGGCTTCTCGTGACTGATGGAGGGTATGCATTTTGGGGCAAGAATAACGTAGACATTAATGCGTTATATCGGGGACTTCATGGTATTCATGTGCCACTACTGGTGATGTTAACTTTGATCACTTGGTTAAGACGGTATCTGGCAGCTTCCTTTAAAATGTGAGGTTTGCATTGGTCCTCCCAGACTAACCCAGACTGCCTATTTCTTCTTTATTTAATATATATATACTCTTTTTCCATTGCAGTTTCCCTTTAATATTACTCTGTGTTAGTTTCAGATGTACAGCACAGGGGTCAGAAAATCATGCACTTTACAGAGTGGTCCCCCCAGTGTTTCAAGCACCCCCGGCCCCATACATGGTCACTGTGATGGTAGTGACTGAATTCCCTGTGCTGTGCTTCACAGCTCTGCGACTTGTCTGCAGCTATCAATTTGTGCCTCTGACTCCCTTCGCCTTTTATACCCAGCCCCTCAAACCCTTCCCCTCTGGCAGCTGTCGACCTGTTTCTCTTTTATATGTTTATCTTGTTCTCCGGATTCCACATGTAAATGAAAGCAGATGGTATTTTGTCTTTCTCTGCACAGACTGCCTTTTCGATATTAGTAACCACTCCTACCCACTGGGCAACACCGGAAGGCGGGACCATGTAGCAGTTCAACACGTGGTCCCCGAAGTCAGAGAGCTCCAGACTCAAATCCTAGCTGGGACCCTTTGGGCAAGTTGTTGAGATTCTCTGCCTCCATGGCTCCCTTTTCCAAAGGGAAAAGGGAGACCTAACTCACAGGACTATCGTGAGGATTAAAGAAAGAAAGAAATGAAAGCATAGTTCATAGCACACAGGAAGACAATGACGTCACCTGCACGAGCCTTACTAAGTTCACCCACAACAAGGTAGTGAGTGCGTAAAAGAACAGCCTGTGTGTGCAGGACCACATCACAGTTCTTCCAGATTCTCCTACTCAGTTGTCCCCAGAAGCTTCTGCTCAGATACGAGCTCTGCCTCCCCTAGGTGTTTTTCTCCATGCACGTGTTGTGCTGTGTTGCCATTGGATGTGTCTGCCTTAGCTGTCCTCGGTAGACTCGAAGGTGCTGTGGGTGCAGAAATTTGTCTTCCCCACCATCATTCTGATGGGCCCCTGGTGGCGCACAGTTTGGGTCGGGGGACAGGCATGCCAGCCATTCAGAGGGCCTAGGTATGAATGAGGACCGCAGGATTATCAATCAGCTACATGTGTTCCTTCTCCGGGAATTGTTTCTCGGAAGCTACCTGCTGTCACAAAAGAAACACTCGATCCATATCGGGTAGGTGGATGGGTGGATGAACCCATTCATTCATTCATTCACTCATTCACTCATTCATTCCTTCCCCTTTGGTTACGCATAGCAGTAAAAAGAAAGCAATTTAACTTTCATCTTGTAGGCTTGGAATGCCGCTGCCAACAACTAAATCTCTTCTAGGGCGGGCAGATGGCGGCCTGTACAATGAACAATTTAATCTTTAGAAAATGGAACAACTTTGCCAGCAAACTCCATTTTTCTCCACGAACACATTGTCAATAACATGTGCTCTCAAATATGTGATGGAATTGATGACTGGGCCCTGATTTATGGAAACAACAACAAATTAAATGATTACCTTCCTCTCCCCTAGCGCTGGGTCCTCCAGACCAGCCATGAATTTGTTTTTCCTGTCCTCTAATAACAGAGGAGGTCTAATTAAAATGCCTCGCTGGCTGATGGGTGTGTGCGGTGGAAGGAGAGTGGCCAGGGCATCCTCATTTAAAATCAGGAGAGGGAGGGCAGCGGATGAGATCACGAAGGTTGGCTTAGGAGGCCTCCAGCGCTCCCTCCTCACCTGGGAGCAGGTGGCCAGAATCCTTCATGCGGACACTTCCGTAGAAGGAGAAATGGGCCTCTCCGAATGGTAGCTACGTTGGATGTCCAGGACTTCTCCTAAATCCCAGCCCAGAGACCCCCTCCTTCAAAAATGGTGATTCCAAATCCGTGAAGGGGTCGAGAACGTTTATTGAGAATCTGGTGAGAGCTACAGAGTCTCCCTCCAGAGACAACAAATAAAACCACTGTGCGTTCACAAAGACACACAAACTCTTGCTTACGGTGCCATCCGTCTCTTGTCCTTGCCATAAAGTTGAACTAGAGTAACAGTCGCTCCTTGAAATTCCAGGCTTCACCAGCTTTTCCTAGGACCCTCGTCCAAGGTTAGGAATTGTCCGATGAGGAGGCTCTTGGTTTCCTCAGACCACTGAGGTTCTAACTGTTTCCGGCTGTAGACTTGGCCGTCTGGTGAGGCCCTGGGAGCCCTTCGCAAAAGGAATGCTTCTAATGGCATAAAATCAAGTACATAGGTTTTAAAAAATCACGGAAATACGGCTATCGAATATTAAAGACAACAGTTTGTGATAGTAACGCATGTATTTCTTTATACACAGGGCGGGGCAAAGGTAGGTCTGCAGTTGTTTGTGTGGAAAGTAATACAATAATAACGAATAACACAAGAATAAGCTCAGTGCGTCCCACACTCGCCACCGTAAGCCTCCCTTAGCCCCGCGCCGCGCATTCAGATTAGCTGGGCTAATTACCACCGTCGTTCAAGGTAATGAGATGCGTGTACCTAACACCGCAAGGTATTCGCAACAACTATGATGTGACGTGAACGCTGGCATTTTGGTGAAAATGTTGGTGATATAAATCACGAGCCACTGCCACTATTACGATTTGGTGTCTACATTCGGAAGCAAAGGAAATGCTGAATTTTAGTTAGAGGTCAGTGAAGCAAAAGGTGTCATTTCCACCAAGACCATAGACTCCCCTGGATTCTATGCACGAACGTCACCTCCTACTGAGCCCCTCCCGGGGCCCTTCTCGAACCTGTCAGAGCACACAGCTCACCTGACACAGGCTTGCATCGGCACGTGTGTCTCCCCATGTCTTCACATGATCTTCCATCCATGTGCATGCACATCTGGGGGGCTTCTTCTGTGAAGATGTCCTCTTGGGTCCACCCTCACGGCCTCAACTTAAACCTCCTCTTTCAAAGCTGTGTCCCCAGATCCAGCCATATCCTAAGGTGTGTGCGGGTGAGGACATCAACATAGGAATTTAGGGGGACCACCTTCAGTTCGTAACACTGGCTCGCATGCTGTCAGTCCAGCTTTGGTCATTGTGGCCTCAACTTCAGCGGCTGCTTCTCACACCCGCCCGCCAGGGGGAGCGCCTGGGACCACGGGAATCTCCCTGCAAACTTTCCACCACTCCCTTCGCCCCAAAGATGCAGGTCCACCCTCCTGCTTCATGCGTAGCAATGCGTGGAAGGACTGAATGTTTTCTAGTAAAAACTTTAAGTGTGGCACTTAAAATGCATGTCGTTGCTTCTCAACAGCCGATTTGGGGGCGGAGGAAAGCCTTGAATCCCTTCCAGGAAACAGGCCTGGTTGAGTGCTTTTTTAGTGCGTGAACAAGATCGCAGGTGGAGTCTGAAGAGGCTTCTAGGAGGCAGTGTGGTCCAGTGGGAAGACAGAGTCTCATGAAGGAGGCTGCACCTCTTACCAGCAACGGGTGACCATCCCTTCACTTCCCGTGAGCCAGTCGACCCTTTGTAGAAAGGTCCTGCTGGAAATACCCAGTTCAGTTTTGTTGTGGGGGCCTCCCTGTCCCCCACCAGCCTCACACAGCGCCTGGTACAAGGCGAATCCTCCTTATCTAATAATAGTGACTGTTGTCATGACTAAGTACAAACCAGTCAACAATCCCCAGGGACTAACTGTCTCGAATTCTTCTTCATTTGTATAGAAATGTGGTTGCTTAATCTTTTATAGGAGACATAACTAGACTGTTGGGTCTGGATTTGTAAAACAGTAGTGCATTGTGGCTTTGTTTTTATATTTAACTGTGTGTTGTGAAGGAATTTAATCTACATACATAGAAATGCAGTTTTAAGAGTGGGGAGAGGAGAGGCACAGATAAGGAGTGAAAAAAGTAGGACCACTGTTGTAGAATTGAATGAGCCATGGATTTTACTGAGTCTCTGCAAGAAAGGTTAATTGATTAAATGGTAGTAATCAATCAATCAATTGTGCAGTAGGGCAATAATTCTCAATCTTGGCAATACATTAGAATCCCTTGGGAAACTTATAAACTCGATGCTCAGGCCTACCCTAGACCAAGTAGGGCAGAATCTCTAGGGGTGGCCCAGCGTGGGGTGGGGCCAACATGGGGAGCCCCCTCAGAGGCAGAAGGCACCACTGGACAATTCGGTGCCGCTTACTAGATGTGAACCTGGGCAAGCTTCCTAACAGCTCTGCACCTTGGTTTCCTCATCTGTCTTGAGGATGAAATAAATATAAGTGGCTAGACACTGGCCTCTGGGTCAAGAACAATAACAAGTGTTATCAAGAACAAGAACAAGTCTTCACACCACCAATGGATGTGAAGTCTGAGCTGTCATGTTGCCTTCGGCAAAATGGTGGGGACAGGGAGAACCCCTGAGGTCATTCATTGTCATTTCTATGATTCTGCAAAGGCAGAGCAAGGGCAAAGGATGAAAAAAGCTCCTGTCTTCACTGGCGACACCTGAGCGCCAGGCACTGGGCTGGAATCTTGTTAAACATAGCAGTCACTACCCCCCACCCTCCTGAAGGCTAGTAGGGGAGACAGCTGTAAACCAATATTCACACACACCAAAACATTATTCGCGACAAGTTAGGGTTAAGAGAGAGGCAATCTGGGGACCTGGCCTGGATTCTGGCATCAAGAAAGGTCTTTTTTTTTTTTTTTTTTTAAGATTTTATTTTATTATTTTTAGAAAGAGGGGAAGAGAGAGAGGCAGAGAGGGAGAGAGACATCAATGTGTGGCTGCCTCCAGCCACAGACCTGACTGGAGACCTGGCTTGCAACCTGGTTACATTGCCCTGGCTGGGAATCGAACCTGCGACCTTTGGGTTCACAGGCCGGCGCCTTATCCACTGTGCCACCAGCCAGGGCTAGGAAAGGTCTTTCTGAGCTGGTGACATTTTAGCCAGAGGATGACCTAAGGCAGGAGTTATCCAGGCAGAGTCACAGGAAGGGCACCCCCAGCAGGGGGCCCAACAGATGTGGGGGCGGGGCTCAACATTTTGAGGAGCTTTTGTTTCTAACATAAACAAATGAATAAAAGAACATCTTTTTATCTTAGAACATCTCGAGGGACTTGGACTTTCCGGAATACTTTGGGGATCACTGGACGATCAGATGAAACTGGGTAGGAGATGCAGACAGGACTTGGCTTCATTCCAGCTTCTGTAGGAGTAGCCGTGTGGGTGGCGGGGACAATTTCCCCTCCTGGGCCTCTGCGTCTTCTTTTGCAAAAAGGAAAACAAGAATCTTCTCCCTGTCTCTTGTGGAGATGGGTAATTACTACCAGCAATCAGATTGGGGAAGGGTAATAGTTGTTATTATTATGAAGCAATATGGTATTTTGGTGACAGAGAAATCCAGGTTCAAATTCCAGTCTGCCACTTCCCGGGCATGTGATCTCGGTCTTATTACTTAAAGCTCCGTCATTTTCCTGACCGCTGAAAAAGGGGATTCATAAGAGTTGCCTTTGGGAGTTAGTATACATGTAGGAGTTAAAAGAACAGCGGTCTTCATGCAAAGAGTAGGCACCCAATGAATGAAACCTATCATTGAAATGAAGGGAGCCCCGACCCGGGTGGCTCCGTGGGTTGGGCGTCACCCCACAAAGCAAAAGGTCGCCAGTTTGATTCCCGGTCAGAGTACATGCCTGGCTTACAGGTTTGGTTCCCAGTCAGGATGTGAACAAAAGGCAACCAATTGATGTTTCTCTCTCACCTTGATGTTTCTCTCCCTCTCCTTCTCTCTCTCTCTCCCTCTCTAAGCACAAATCAAATATTTTAAATATATGCAAAAATAAAATAAATGGAGGGGGACTCTTCACGGAAAGCAGGAGGGTTGGTCCAAATCATCTACACATGGGCCTGGGCCTTCGACATGGAATCACGGGGGCAAAAAAGTAAATAAATAGAAAACATAAAGCACCCCCCGCCTGTTTATTTTCTATACTTGGAAGACAGGCAGTTCCTGTCAGATGCCGGCACCTCCCAGGCAGGCAGCAGGGACGTCCCCTCGCTGCGTCCGCACCGTGAATCTCGTGTGGCTGTCAGTCGGTTGTAATAAATAACACGTGGCTGTGCGCTCCGCTCAGAGCAGATGGGCTCCGGCGTGAATCACGGCGCGGGTGGTGTGGACCTGAAGCTCTCCGGGTTGTGTACGGACGCGTTTGCCAGCATCAGGCCCCTCTCAAACCATTTCAGTGCCTTTTTGGAGTATATGAATGGGACTCAATAAAAGTGCGTTCCAGACGTTGTTCCCTTTCCCAAATCTGTGGCCCAAAGCAAGGAGAGCCGTCACATGATAAACACATGCCAAACACGGTGTGATAATCACACCACCATGGATGGACTCCCTTTACATTGTCAGGATGGTG
Organism: Noctilio leporinus; assembly: GCA_004026585.1. Classification (NCBI taxonomy): domain Eukaryota; kingdom Metazoa; phylum Chordata; class Mammalia; order Chiroptera; family Noctilionidae; genus Noctilio; species Noctilio leporinus. The sequence goes on along the minus strand of PVIW01000087.1, from coordinate 104,874 downwards.
TTCTGATACGTGTCCCCCTCGTAATTTCTCTCTTGAAAGAACAAAAATAGCTGGACAGGTTTTCAGCCCTTATCAGTTCTCATCAGATAGCTTTCCCAAGTCACGAGCCTTTAGAAGATTCTAGTTAGTTCCGTGGACAGCAATAAAGACGGGCTAGAGAAGAGGTTCTAAAGTCAGGCGAACCGAAGTCGAAACGCAGGCTACGCCACTTGCTAACTCTCTGACCTCAATTACATTTCATAACCAACTCCAGCGTGTTTTCTCATCAATAAATAGGGACAATGCGATCCGTCTGTCAGGCATTATTGTAAAGTGCAGGGTGTATAATGAGCCCTTGATAAAATGGTAGGTACGGTGGCTGCTTTCTACTTTCTTCTTCATAACCACATCAAATGTTTTGAAATGCTATGCTATCCTTTTCTAATATATAAAAAGGGAGAACTTTCCTTCGTCTCACATCTGAATTGACAACTGATTTCTTTTCAACATTGGGTAATGTATAAACTAAAGAGCCTCTCTTCTGCATATGTTTTTAAATTCCCAGAAAGAAAATATAATCCTTTTTCCAAGACCTAATGATTACTTGTTTTTCACACATAAGCAGAATTTCGCGTCTGTATTTTTTATTTATTCTACATCTTACTCCAAGCACTTTTAAGGGAGTGTATTGTATGCCATGCAATAACATTATAAAAGAAAATAATTTTTTAAATCTATAGTTTATTGAGTATGTATTGTGTGTCAGACACCATTTGTGGAAGGTAATATTATTATTCTGATTTTGAAGATTTGGAAACGTAGATTCCAAAGGGGTAAGTCACTTCTCCCAATGTCACATAGCTAGTGAGGGGCAGAGACACGCTCTTAACACATTGTTGACGGGTCAAAAAACACTTGTGTTTTGAAGCCCAAATGTTGTTGATTCATAACGAGTTAACCCATGCTTGCACTTGCATTGGATTTGGCTCTAAAATTGCCAATCAACCATGTGTTCTTGAACAGATGGATATCGTTTGCTATACGAGTTAACTCGTGTTTGCATTGGCATCAGCTTTGGCTATAAAATTTCCAGGCAACAACATGTTAACAAGTGTGCCGGGACAAATGAAAAGAGAATATGAAGAGATGTCAGTGGTTATGGACTGGAACCTTAAGCAGACACACAGTAGCTAAAGTTGGGCCACCAATCTGCCTCTGAGCTTCCTGGTAGGGAAAGCAAAACTGGCCACATGATCCACCCCAAGATTGATCCTTTCCATGAGGAAAATGTCTAGCAGGATTTCAGAATACACGGAGCTTGCCTGATCCTTAATGTCTGGCAGAAATGTCTTGCAAAACTGTTATGATACTGCAAAGTGCGCAAAAGACAGCAGGAGGTTCCCATGGTAAAAACCAACTATTTAAAACAGAAATCAGTTCTTTCTGTGTGTGTGTGTGTGTGTGTGTTGTTTTTTGTTGTTTTGTTTTTTATTTTTACTTAACACTGGGCTCCATTCCTTTTTAATAATTACTCAATCCAAACTTTGTCAAAGATTCACTCTGAGAAGAGATTCAAGTTAAAAGCTGTTGAGAGGAAGGAGAGGAACATGTCTCTCTCAGCCTTATCACTTTACTTTAGATTGAAGTACCTTTGGTTACAATTAGGGATAACTGGACAGCCCTTAAGACTTCATAATCCCGGCCCTGGCTGGCAGCACAGTGGATAGGGTGCAGGCCTGCGAACCCAAAAGTCACTGGTTCGATTCCCCAGCCAGGGCACGTTGCAAGCCAGGTCTCCAGCCAGGCCCATGGCTGGAAGCAGGTGAAAGGCAACCATACACTGATGTCTCTCTCCCTCTCTGCCTCTCTCCCTTCCCCTTTCTCTGAAATTTCTCTGAAAATAGTGAATAGAATATTTAAAAAAAAAAAAAAAAAAAGACTTTATAATCCTGTCATTAGTTGTCAAGAAATTTTCAGAGGGTAAACCCTCACGCCATTTCTTTTATTTCTTTTTCTTAACTCCTTGGGTTTCCTGAAGTTGAAGACGGTGCTTTAAGAAAAAGATTTTTCTGCTGCCATTGAGATCTTCTAAGCTAACACCCAAGGATACAAATGACACCAAGTGACAGCATATGTCTTCCTGACATTTTTGTTGTTATTATTCTCCAAGATGTCACCCCGTTGTTGCCAGTTTCATTCAACAGCCACTTTGAATGGGGGGATGATGAGATTTTGAACCATTTTGAGAGCTGCCCATTAGGTAAGGAAAAAAAAGAACTTAACCTGCTCAATTATTTCTAATTCACCTACTCTGGCAATGCAGGCTGGAGGCCGACTTAGAACCTGCTTGCTCTGGGCTGATAAGAACCCACAGCAAACTCTCCACCAGCTTTAGAGATGTGGGCAGCTGACCATCTGGATCATGCATTTGAGAGACAGTTGATTCATCACAAGTTATGCTTTAGGAAGTTCAAATGTCGAGGTTTTCCAACATGTCAATTATGACCTGCACGCTAGCCATATTTAAATGTTCCAAGGAGACTATCAAGATCAATGATATTGTAGCATTGCCTCCTTGCCTTGAAGGGTCTAAACAAGCACACCATTGACAAGGCATCTGTGGTCTCAATGGTGCAGATCTGACGTCAGGAACAGTTAGTTTAGTGGTTGAGAATAAAGGCTCTGAAATTGAGAAAATATATATTCCAGTTGATTGTTGGGATAGTCACTTCCATGTATTTATTTATTTATTTATTTATTTTATTTTATTGTTGTTGTATTACATCCATCCCCTTTTTGCTCCCCTCTGTCCCCCTCCATGTATTTGTTTACATGGCACCTGGGATAAATCACTTCAATTATCTAATCTTCAGTTTTGCCCTCTGTGAGGTGGATACCCCTTTGGATGGTGAAGATGATTAATGGAAATAATGCATAAGTAACATTTGTGGATGTGACTGATATACAACCTGCCGTTGACTCAACCTCTTTGAGATTCAGTATTAGAAAGAAAAAGGCCCTCTCACCATTCAGAAACACAGCCCCTTCGTTCTGTCTGGTTTAGCTTATGACCTCCCCCTCCAAGAGCAACTTAGTCTACTTTCAGTAACAGCAAAACTACAGGGAAGAAAGAAAAGGCAAAAATACCAGGTCATATTTTAAAATATTATCTACCTACTCCAACAAAGCTGCATCTAGTATATAAAAAGTACTCGATGCATTTAAGCAGTGATTTTATTTATTCTAGGGATTGGAATTGGTCCTCCTAAGTTTAAGGGTTTCTGCACCACAGAGATTTCTCTTAGGGAAAATTAGGAGAAGTGCTAATGATGAAATTCAGCGAGGTGGGTAAGTCCATCTGGATTTTCAGATTGTAAAATCAATTTGGAAAAATATTACCTGCAGGTTTCTCCCAGGATTACATGGTTAAAAATCACTCGTCTCCAGTTCCACTCTGCTTCCTTGTCACAGTCTTTCTTAGAGACACACTTTTTATGTGGTCAGCATTTATATTTCACTCTCTTTTTTTTTTCCATTTTAAGAAGTCCTGAATTAGGAGCCAGCTGTCTTGGCCCATCACTTAATCATCATGGAAGCCAATTTTTTTAACTCCTTTAACCTCAACCTCTTTATCATCCCAATACACTTATTTACCCAGTACACTTCCGAAGACAATTAGATGAATGCGCTCAGAAAAATGTAAATGGCTTCAAAATGGCAGAATAACTTATTCTTTGAAGTTGAAAGTACCAAAGCGAGGGTAAAGCTTCTTGTGTCCACCTATGTTCCCTTGGATTAGTTTTTCTAGTCTCTTCTCTTTTTCCTTTACATGTTCTAAGTTGTCCCTGATGGAATTAGAGGTAAATCCGTTATTAGTTTGTATTGTTTTGGTAATAATTACTGTTAACAAATATTCTCCTATGTTGGAGTAGATAACTTCAATTATTGCCTGAAGGGCTTCATTCATGCAACAAATGGTGGTCGAGTACCTACCGTGTGCCGAACATTGGCTAACGGGGTTGGAACACTGCTGTGGTCGGCAGGCTCACTGTCCCCACCTTCCCAGGGTTTACAGGCCAGTGCAGGAGGTGGACACTAAACCCAGAAACACATGTATGATTTGATTTATAAACTGTGAAAAGTCCCAGAGGGACAACATAAGTGGGCAATATAATTTTTTTAAAAAGAACTTGATCAAGTCCAGTGGGTAAGAGCAGACTTCTGTGAAGCTGTGTGACATTTCCCCTGAGACTTCAAGGATGAGAAGTTGCTGGGGGAACAAAGAATGGGAGGAACGGCATCTGCGTGGAGGGAACAGCACCTGCAAAGGCCTCCAGGCAGGTTTCCAGAGCTGTCAGGAGGGACATTTCAGCAAAGGGAGAGACCCGTTCAGGGAAAATAAGGAGTTTCTTTCTAAGTGCAGAGGAGGTCACTGAAGGATGTGGTGGGAAGAAACAGGGGCTGAAATCACGCGCGTCCGTGAGCGGACGACCCCACGCTCCCGAAGGGGACGCTGCTGCGCAGAAGGCGGCCGTGCAGGGCAGGGTGCTGGCGCTTTGCGACCCAGCACGGCTGTTTCCAGACAAGCCCTCTGTCATTTTCCCTTCCCTGTCCTGAAATTTAAAAAACAGATCGGGCCCTGGCTGCTGGCTCAGTGGATAAGGCGCCGGCCTGCGAACCCAGGGGTCGCTGGTTCGATTCCCAGCCAGGGCACATAACCAGATTGCAAGGCAGGTCTCCAGCCAGGTCCCTAGCTGGAGGCAGGTGAAGGGCAACCTTACACTGATGTTTCTCTCTGCCTCTCCCCCTTACCCTCTCTCTGGAAAGAATAAATAAAATATTTTTTTAATAAATAATAAAAACAAAAAACAGATCGCGTGACCAGGCTATGCACGTCATTGCAAAAAGAATCCAACCTAAACTGGGAAAGAAAATTCTTTGGTAGAGGACCGACCTCTCCAACCGGTCTGTGCGCGGTGTCACCTGCGCGTTTTGCCACAAGGCAGATGCAAAATGAGTGAGGGATTCCACTTTCCCAACAGGTGACACAAGTAAGGCCCACACGGAAGAAGGAGGCCCTCGGAGGAATGGCGAGGGGAGTCCGATGCGGGCAGGCAGGTCCCCAGTTGAGGGTGTGCGAGAGACACCCAATGATGTATCTCTCACACACTGATGTCTCTCCCTCCCTCTCTCCTTCCCTTCTCTCTCTGAAAAAAATAAATAAATCCTTTTTTTTTTTTTTTTAATGAGGGACAATACCACCCTGTAATAAAATCCCACACCTAGCAAAGCGCTCTCATCTGCAGCCCCTGAACGTTCAATGCCAGCGCATAGTAGTCCCAAAACACCCCCTGGGGACAATGTGCAGCTCTGAGAAGAGCAGGACACAGTGGAGAAAGAAAAGGGCAGGTGGCACTGAGCAAGGCCGAGGGGAACGGAGGAGCCAACCAGAATGATTTGCCAGAAGGATTAAAAATCCTAGCAGGGCCAAATTAAAGTGAGTATAATCCCGCACATCTGTTGGTGGTTCTGTAATTAATATGGAATAATTACATCTTCTCGCCTGGCTCTCCCTCACAAACTTTACTTAATGAACACTGCGAACGACTTTGTAGATATGTAATTAAAAATTTTATTTATGTCGCTTTTATTTTTATAGAAGTAGCTCAACGTATTAGAAAAAAGAGGAAAAAACTCATATGCAGCAGCCACACTTGACCTCAACTACCATTTGAGAGGCAACCAAGCGTCTTCGCTTTCTTTCTTTTTTTTAATTCATTCTGAAAAATGAGAAATAAAAGCACCAGTTCTCATTCCCCTCCCCTGCAGTTTCTAGTTTTAATTTTCTGCCAGGGTTTCATCTTTAGACCTAAAAAAAAAATAAGGTCTTTCCTCTTTCACAATAAGGAATAATAAGAAAGGTCCAAGATTCAGGTCTCCAGTTTACCACTCTCTTCTAGTTCAGGAGCACTGACCTTCCAGAAAAATCTACCATGTCTATCAGTCATGGTGGGATCTGAGGAAGTCTGCCAGATGGAAGTGACATCATAGCCAGGTTTTAACAGAAGACACTTGGATCTGGAGTTTCACTGAGTAACTGTGCAGATATTCTTGGGGAAAGTACTTTAAAAGATTAATAATGCCAGTGTTTAACACTTCTGTACACCAAACCATCACAGGCAACAAAAAAGCAGCGATTTAAGAGATCAAGAACAAAAGAAAAGAAAACCCAAGTCTGAATGCCCTTCTCCCACTCTACCAGCCAAGTGACTTGGTGAAGTCCTCAGCTGCCAAGTGCAGCATGATGACACGGACAGGGGGTCAGACAGGGACTTAGCATGAGTGGCATAGAATCAACTTGGGAAATGTCAAGTTGTCACTACAACAGGACCCCTTCTCTACTGAGATTCAAAAAAATCAAGTAACGTGAGTCCGGAATCACAACCTGAGATCTTAGGAACTGATTGGCTTCCTTGGTTTTACAGAAGAGTCTGTCATGAAAGTGTTTTGCAGAAAATGACACTCATGTTTGTTTGCCAGTGTTTTGTAGGGGAGAAAGGGGTTAGCACACAATTGTGGGGAGTCGTGAGTTACATAAAGATGTGTTGCGTTGGGTTGGGTTTTGATTGCAGGATTTCTCAGTCTTCAACATGCTCTGGTGTATGGTGAATTCCCAAGAAAGGCACTATAATATAATAAAACGATGTTCTTGCTCCTTGCCCCATTTCCCAGACCCAACCTTGTCCTAAGAGAAGCGGAGACAGAGAAATTTGGGTGTTGATCACATCTGTTTTAAGTTGGAGAAAGTGATCAATGAAACAAGGTTCTGTAAAACTGGTACCACAGTAATATCATAGTTGGGGAGGAGGAAATGGGGGGTTTCAACAGAATGCAGCCTTTACCCAAGGCTCCATCCCATTTTATGATGTAAGGTATTTTCACTTTTTAGGGAAGATAGGCAGTGTCAATCTTTTCCTTTTTTTAATTAATGAGAGAGAGAGAAATTAACTCGGCGTTCCACTTATGTGTGGCATAGGGCATTCTTTGGTTTCTTCTCGTGTGTGCTCCGACCAGACACGGAAACCATAACCTTGGCGTATTAAGACAATAGTCTAACCAACTGATCTACCTGCCCAGGGCCTGTCCTTCTTTTCTCTTCCTCTCTTTCCTTCCCTCCCTTTTCCTACTTTCTCCTGACATCATTGCAATTTCTGGCCTCTGCTTTCTTTCTCTTTCTTGGACCTATCTCTTTTCCTTCAACCACATGATCATCATCCTTCAAGTTTCCAGAATTGCCAGTGGGCTCCAACCAAGTCAAAGGAAGTACAACTAGCTTTTGTCTCTGAAATGCAAACCTCTGTGGCAAAGGAAATGACGCCTTCCGCTGATGGTGACCATCTATCATCTAGATAAGGCGGTACCTGCAGAGAGCACAGGGGCTTCTAAAGGGGAAGGCCTGAATTTTAAGCCATCTTCTGCTGTGTGCCCTTGGACAAGTTATTAACCTCTCTGAGACTTTTTTCCTCTCATTTTTAAAATCAGATTGTTTCAAGGGTTAGTGGTAATATATGTAAAGTACCTGGCATTTGCCAGGTATACAGTAACTGGTAGCTAGTATTATAGTTATACTATTCCTCACCACGGTATTATTTATATTGCCTGGTATGATAATTTACACATAATATATCCCAACAGACATCAAATGTTATATAATCTTCAACTTGCCTCTATTCTTCAAATGGAAACATGGACATTTTCCATTTCCAAGATTAATTATATATAAAGCCAAGGTGTTTTTTTCTCACTAAAATGAACACTACCATTAAATCAGTGATTTTCAACCTTTTTCATCTCATGGTGCACATAAACTAATTATTAAAATTCTGCGACACGCCAAAAATATATTTTGTGACAATCTGACAAAAAAGGGTGTAATTTTTATTAAGTTCTAAAAAATAATAATAGTAATTACCTACCTTTTTGCTCCAAAGTGACTTTTTTAAAAATCAGGTACCTATACTTGTATACAAGAAATTCTGGCACCAAGAATTAAACAATCAGATGCAACCTTTCTATGCAATGTGACCAGTAAGATGCAACTCTATTATATGACCTATATAGTTATGGTTCAGGACAGGGCATTCACACTGGATGGCTATTCTTGCATAGGCTGTTTCATTTCTTTTTTATTTGACATTCTAAGGGAAAAGAGGTTAGTGCCCCTGACTAAATAGCCAGGTAGTGCATGTTTTAAAAATTCTTGTGGCACACAGGTTGAAAATTGCTGTAGTAAATAATAAGGTAGAAATAAGGAAAACCACCCAGATTGGGCTAATGGAAATTATATGCATTTTTACAGTAATCCAAATAGCACATGACCTGAAAAAAAATTAACCTAACCTCCCATAGCAAAACACACTAAGTAGAACTTCCCCACCACAAAAAAAAAAAAAAAAATTGCCCTGTCTTTTTTATTTTTCAATTACTATTGACATACAATATTATATTAGTTTCATATGCACGACATAGTGATAAGAGTTTTACATAACTTATGAAAATGGTCACCACAGTAAGTCTAATGCTTACCTGAAAAATGGTCCTACCTTTTGACTCAAGACTTCCACACTTAAGAATTTAAGGTTATGGAAATACAATATACTGAAAGGCTTTAAACAAAAGATGTTCATCATAGTGTTACGTATCACTGAATAAAATTGGAAGCACATTAAATGTCCAACATCAGAGAATGGTTTAGCAAATTCAGACAATACAGGGGATAGAACTCAAGTAGCTATTTACAACAATGCTTGCAAGTGAAAAAAATTTGGAGAGAAATATCACACAGTTGGCAGTTACAACTATGTGAGCCTAACAAAAATGCACAAAGGAAACACTAGAAGAAAATTCTGCAGAATGTGAATAGGAGCTCTCTCTGGGTGGTGGGGCCATACATAGATGAAAGATTTTGTGTTTTGAAATACTTCACTTTTTTTTTCTTAATCATACATTACATTTCATTTTAAATGGTGGCTAACTGCACATAACAGAAACTTTATCATCTTAACCATTTTTAAGTGGTATATTGTTGTGCAACGATCATCACCATCCATCTCCAGAGTTTTTCATCTTGGAAAACTAAAACGCTACACCCATGAAACAGAGAGTCTCCATTCTTCCTTTCCCTGCAGCACCTGGCAGCCACCATTCTGCCTTGTGTTTTTATGAGTTTGGCCACGGCTAGGTACCGCGTATCATTAAAAGGATACTGTATTTGTCATTTTATGACTGCTTTATTCTCGCTTAGCATAATGTCCTCAAGGTTGTGGAATGTGTCCGAATTTCCTTCCTTTCTGAGGCTGAACAATATTCCATTGTACGAACATACCACGTTTTGTTTATCTAGCCATCCGCTGATGAACATTTGGATGGCTTCCACCTTTTGGCTGCTGTGACTAATACTGCTATGAACATGGTGTACAAATCTCTCCTCCCTACATTATATTTTAAAGGCTCCCCCCGCCCTCCAATTGGCTCTTCCTTTCCGTATGCCGTCAACGGGTTCTCTCTTCCACTAGACTGAACTGGGATTCTGTGCAGGACATGAATACCAACAAAATAATCTAGGGGAGCAATTTGACTGCCTGGGGGGAATAGCCCCCCCGCGAGCTCTTCCGCAGAAAATAATGCATCTTTTCTTATTGTTTTGGTTCCCGTTACAGGACAAATGCCTTAGTTTCAACTCTCCAGCCTGGATCCCCCCCACACTGAGTCTTTGGATGCATCACCCTGCTTCTGACATTGAACTCCCGACACCCTGCTGCGAGAAGACTGCCAAAAAAAAAAAAAAAAGACACACACACACACACAGAAAGACCACCCCAGCCATTTCTCTTCATCCTCACTAACAATTTGGTAATGAAGTATTGATTTCCACTTCTCCGCTTATGGACGATATTAGATTTTCATTGATAAACTGCAACGGGGCTGTCTCGTCTCCACGGTCCTCTTTTCACTGTCACGAGGAAACAAAGTGCCACTGAAGAAAAAGAATGCCTGAGAACATTGATGTCCTTATTTTGTCCGTTTGTAACACTCGACGGGAAAGGGCGGGGTGGGGGGAGCTCAACGGACGTCCCGGCAACGTGTCAGATCCAAGCCGGCTGCACCCACCGCGGACGCGGGGCAGCCTGCGGCCCCCGGGCCAATGCGCTTCCTATTTATAACCCCCCCGGGAACGTTAGTCTGAGGGAAACGTTTCCGTCCGGCGCAACAATTACGGTTGCACCTGGATTGCCCGCCCGGCCCGGCGCGAGGGAGCCATTCGTCACCGCCAAGTGGGAGAATTATGAAGTTACACCGGACGGGGAGCCAAGAAAACCTCTGAACGATGTTCATCTTCTGTGAAAGTTGTTCCGATAGTCAGGCTTCACCATGTTGCTGCCAAAGACTTTTTTGTTTGTTTGTTTGTTTTTTCTCCCCCCAATGCAGCGGTGGGCACCTTTGTTGTCATCATCACGCTTCTCTCCTGGGGTTGCTTTGTTCTTCGGGTTGGTTTTTTAAGTGAGAGTGTCCAGCCTGCACCGCTGCCCTCTGAGACCTGCAGATTGGGAGGGTGGGGTTGGGGGGGGTGCTTGGTGAGACGCCGGATCTGGGAGGAAGCAAGAAGATGAGATCATGGCCGGGTGGAAAGTTCAGCCGCAGCCTTTTCTGGCCGTTTCTTCCTGCAGGACCCGCTGCTGATGGGGTGGGAAACACCGCTCAGCCTCGGGAGCCGCCGAAAGCATGAAATAGGGTGTCCGTTTTAAATGTGTTCCTGCAACTTCTTTCATTAAAACTTTGAGGGGCCCCATTTTAATTTGTGGAATATTCCCGTTAATAATGAGATCTAATTAAGACATCCATTAAAAGCCCGTTAAAGTTAATTTAACGTAAAAATTCCAATAGAAGTGTATTAGATTTTCTCCATTAAATTAACGTTATGGATTTTTAACGGATGTCTTAATTACACGTTATTATTAACAGGAATACTGTATTACACAGATTAAAATCAGGTCCTAAGTCAACTTGGAAAAGCTAAGAGCATGTTCTAATATTAAAAGTCTTGCATACCTAGTGCGCACTCTGGAAATGCAGAGTTTACTCTAGTTGAGCATTTTCTACACGACTGAAAGCAACCTATAATAGATAAATCCATCGCTGCATTTAAACAACGAATTTCCTTATTCTCAAAGGACAAGTATGTCTGGATTGTGTTGTAACCTGCTACTCAGCCATGGGTGAAATGTTTAAACTCTTCTAGACACAACACTAAGAACTAGATGATTTTGAAACAAAAGACATATTTTTGTTGCTGCTTTAATAACCAAGGTTATCACACACCAAAAAAAAAACCTCTACACCAAGATCATGAAGCCAAATATCTCTTCACCGTTTCTCATGGAGGCTGCCTGTTGGAAGTGTTTTAGAAATTTTGACATGATCCCTAAATTCGACATTGGGATTAAAAAAAAAAAAAAGAAAAACCTTCTTATTTACCTCCTAGGGAAAGTGTTGCCCTTATGCCACATATAATAGCAAATTGCTTTTTTTATGGCATGCATAACCTAGATGGGAAAAAATATGGCGCTTCGGGGAAGGAGGGAAAAAGTAAATGAAGTTCCAGGAATGTCATTCTGAAGTAATGAGGCATGGACAGAAAAGACACCCCTCACATCATCGGATTGAGATGGCAGCCGAAATAGCTTCATCGAGGTGTCAGCTCTCATTCCATCCATCAATCACCCACAAGGAAAAACTGCCACCATACAACGGGGCGGCTTTTATGGGATTTACTCATGGGCATAGGGAATAGTGGCTCCAATGTAGTTCTGACATGAAAAGCAAGGTGCTGATATTATTTTTTATGATGGGAGGATCATAAAGTGAATTGAGAACAGCGAGGTCTGTCTTTGCTTAACCTATTCAACCAGAAATGAACGGAGCTCAACCGGAAAGGCACCGTCTCCAGATGGGTTAAGATGGAAGGGTGGACACGACTGAGCCCTGTCCTTCAGCAACGCCATTCTATCAAAGGGAAATCAATCCATTAGCATCGGGGTTCCTGAAGCTGTTAAAAATTGCCTGCTCCAACCCAGGGGTATTCGGGCAAGTTTCATAATTCAGATTCTGCCACCAAATCCACAAGCAGGTTTTGAGCTCTCGGTACAATCCGGGGCGGGGTTGGGGTGGGAGAAACAATCCAGTTCCCAATCCCATGGAAATAGTTTCCCTTCTCAGAAAGAAAAAAAAAAAAATAAATCATCTGCTTCAACATATAATCTATATGGTTTTGTTAGTGCAATTTCTATGGAGGGGTGGGTTGGGAGGCAAGAGACAAAAATATTGATAAATTTGGTAAGACTCATGACTCGTCACTTGGTAACGGTAAATGTCACCAGTGAGGGACAGCTGTTACTGTTCTTAGGAAACCGGATCCTGGCTTGTGCTGTGAAAAACACACAATTCTTAGTATATTCCTAGAGACCAAGCCTGTCTTCATTTGGCAAGCCCTACGAGGCTTCTGGAAACTTCTTTCTGGAGGGGAAAAAAAAAAACTAAATAACATAAACGCAGGAGAATTTTTTGATGGGCTTTCATACCATTCTTTTCCTCTCAGTGAATAAATGTAGTTCTATCAGGTGGAGAGATGGCCTTTCCTTTCCCATTTTTTCCTTCTAGCTAAGGCTACCAACCAGCTGCTAATGGAAATATCCATAGGGGGAAAAATGGTGTATAAATATTTAAGTTTTATGTATTCGGCCCCATTTTGCAGTTTAGCAAATTCACCCAACATACAGCGTATTACAAAACACTGGGGTCACAAGGCAGAACAGGAAACACAATTTATTCAACAAATTTACCCAACAAATGCTAGCAGGCAGCTATGGGTTTGCACAACAGCGCCCTGGGTGCCATGGGAACACAACGGTGAAGAATTCACACAAGGCCCTGGTTCTCTGGGTGCCAACCACGGCTCCTAAGGATCCTGGGACCAACCAGCCAGCTGGGGAAAGAGCTCAGATGGGGTCCAACTGCCCTTGGGTTACTTGTGTTTTATTTCTGTTTGTTTGTTGTTGTTTTTTTTTTTTTTCAAAATAATATTTCAGAATAGGACATTTTCCTCCTGAAAAGCAGACAAGGGGGAAATAGCTTAAAAATAGGTCAAGGCCTAAAAGCAGAATATAATCAGAGAAGAAATTGGATAGCCCGGTCAGTCTCCACAGAATTTCTTTAAGGTCACCAATAGATTTCTTAAAACTCACCCCCAAAATGGGCCTGCTTGGTGGCTTGAGTCTTGCATAATTACTGTCCCAGCCACAAGCCACTGAACTTAGTGGAGAGGCAGAAAACAAACAAGTGAAATGACGTGATGTCACTGGCTAAACCGTGAGGGATGTATGTGTGCGTATGTGTACGGGTGTGTGAATTTCACTGTTATTTTCCAGGGTCTTTGGACAAGGCCGCAGTAAGAGTCCATGATTTTCTGAAAGTTTTTACAGTGACTTCAAAGATGACAAGGCCTTCCAAGATACTTGCATCCTGTTCCTTCTCCATTTGTCATTTCCCAGGTTATTTGTGTCCAAACCTCTTTTCTTTCATCGGGTTTCATTTTTCAAGCTTATTAAATGTTTTTGCTTTTTAAAAACCCATTAAAATGTCATTTTCAGCTTCTCTTCTATTCTCGGCAATAAGAATAGAGGTTGTTAAATGCTAAAATACTAATAATAAGGAAATAAATTGGAGGCTTTAAACATACAGAGATACATCTACTGTATAGGTCTAAAAATTAATACAACTATATTTATTTTGAATGTGCACCAGGCGAAAAAAAAAAAAAAAAAAAAACCCTTCTGAACTTTTGGTTGTTTTTTTTTTCCTCTGTGAGATGTCAAAATGCTAATTTCACTTTCTCTTTTCCTATGCTTTCTCAAAATATCCATAAAATACAGTTAGGCAAAGATCGAGCAAGAGAAAAAGATACAAATTTTCTCCCCACCCCACCCCCACCCCCCACCCCCAGATAAACACGTTTTCATTGTAGGCAAGCATTAAACATTTGAAACTTGAGAATCATCTTTAGAATTTCTACAGGAGAGTTTTACTTCTTCATCCAAAATAAAAGCCACTTATCTCCTTTGGTTTCCTGTGACAGATTCAGAGGCCAGGAAAATATACAATTTCCAGGCTAGAGTTAATGTCTTTCCAAATAGTAACGAACAAGGGGCTAACGGGCGTGGGTGTTTCTCCAAAAATTATTCATGCGCAAGGCAGCCCAAAGCTTCAGGGAAAACTAGAAATGTTTTATGGATTAGAGTAGGGAGTTTTTTTTAAATGCTGGTACCAGGTGGACCGAGATTTCTGCCACAGGATCCTTTCCATTTCCTTTGGAAAAATACATTGCAAGCAAAACGACTCTTCCAAGTAATGGCACCTGATCTGACACCTTTTAGCATGCAAATGACTTTACCAATAGCCATGTGATGATCATTAAGGCCTTTTAAAAGAACAATCTGTCTGAGAAAAGCAGATTAAATACAGCCCACTGTGTAAAGTTTATTTGCTTAAAACTGCTTTTGGAAGTACAAATAATAACTTTTGTGAGACCTCCCGAGATAACTTGAAAAAGTCGAACAAACGCATTACCTAAAAAATAGTCTACCGCTCCCCCCAACTTCTCCAGAAAATAAATTTCTGTGTGTTCACCGATTATCTTGACCCTGAAACGTACGTGTGGACACCAGTCCCAGGCAAAGGACTTGAACAGCATGCGATTGTGTCTCAAACGTGACGCTTGTTTCCAGAATGTTTTCACTTTCTGACTGACCCGTAGAACATCCAGGAATTAGAAATGTGTACATGTATATTTTTTACATACACAAAATTGAACCGGTCTGAGGAGAACAAGCATAAACTCTTCCTTCTCTGTGCGGAGATCAATTACTCCCGGAACATCTCGGTTTTACGATGCAATATTTTCAGTCATAACACATCAGACTCTAGAACGGGGCATTGCCAGTCCAAAAATAAAAGCTTTCATACAAAACAATTCTCATTGGGCTCAGGGTTCTTAAATGTCATAATTTCTGGGGAGATGGTACACTTTTTAGCCTCCGATATACTGGTATCTTCCTGCTCCTCTCTGATTTCGATTCGTAACAGTCAGCCACTGTCAGCGTGAAATCATCAACCTCTACATCCCTTTAAAATCAAGGTGGTTGAGCACATGCAGCCTCTGTAACGGTCAACCCATTCTTCCTCTGCAGAACGCTTGTAGCTTTTTAGAAAATTTGACATCCTCCATGTTTATGTTCCATAATTGCCTTTTTACATTAATTCTACTTTTCTTGTTGAAAAGGCAGTGGGGGAGGCGGGAGAGGTGGGGAGTGAGTCCGGAGAATGGCATTCATCCTCGCTTTGAAGGAAAAGTGTTTATTTGCCGGCAAAGAAAGGCAAACACATTTTTATATTAGGAAAGCAGACTCATCATTTTCCAGGAAAAATGACGGCAACCGTACCTGTCGAATGTGTCCGTGCAAGGGCACTAATTTTCTATCTCGCCTGCATGCTGTAATATAATAATACATTCGCCTGTGTCCTCAGAGGAGAAACCAGGCTGTTTTCCTTGTGTACGATGCAGCTTGGATGGCTGGGGACGCAAGCCTCCCGTGCATTTTTATACTGTACATATTTGTATATACTAACTATATTGCCATGTATGAACACAGATTTTGTTATATTTGCTTGTTTCTGTTTCCTACCAAACTGGCCCAACCATGGGGATTCTTTTGTATAGGAAAAAAAAAAAAATATGCTTGTAACTTTTTCCTGATCATTCTCTTTCAACAGCAGATGAAAGAATTAGAGCTGAGTTTAAAAAAAAAAAAAAAAAAAAAAACATTCTAAGACCCACAGTTGTCTGTCTGCATGAGTTCTGTCCAGTTGCCGGATCTAGGGAGGAACTAATGACCTAATTCAGAGTTTTTCTTTGAAGGCATGCTCTACCCCTTGGGAAAACCTCAAACTCATCCATGTAGAATTACCCTCTTTGTATTTTATCTACTAGTGCCTGAAAAAAAAAAAATTTTTTTCATGTCTTCTTAGAGGAAGAATTCATAATTGTCAAAATTTGAAACATTAGCTTAATTTTGTTTTTATGACCTCGCAATTCTTCTCTTTATTTATTCGGCGGCTGTTGTAATGGGGCCCCAGGCCATTCCTGACATCGGCATGTTCTTCTTCTGCATTAAGGATGTTTCTAAAATTACAGAGATTATTGAGCCAACAGGCTGTTTTAATCAAAACCATGTTTCACTTGTTTTTGATGATTATAAATTGTCCTTGCAATAAAAAAAAAAAAAAAGTTTTCTGCCAGGAGAATTATACCACCCTGTGGCCAAACAGATCCATCACAGATAGGCAGCCATGCCCACTTTGCCAAGATCTGGAAAATTCTTCCCTTAGCTGGCTGACCACACTTACCTTGACTCACCGTCATCCTGAATGTTAATGCTCCACGCGGTGAACTATTTGCAAATTTCCCAAGGCTTGGCCGCATTGTCACTGCCGGAGACAAATGGCCCAGCTAGAAACTGTTGGTTTTGCAGCTGGAAGGAAGGAGCCACGGGGATTTTCAGAAAAGGTGCTCCTGTTTTTTGTCCCTTGGTGCCACCATCCTGTCATGTCCCCTAATTAGAAACAATCTGGTCTTACTATCCCAGATCACTTAAATCATATTAAAAGAAACATTTGGATCAGCCCCTTGTTGGAGAAAAATGACGCGGGATTCATTCAAGATGTGTGCCTGTACATCATACTGCAGTGAGGAAATTATCTCTAGAAGGAGAGGTGTTTTTCTTTTAAATATAATTTTACCGGTGGAAATAAATTCCGATGGCGGAGATGAAGAAAACCCTTAAATTATATCACTGAAGCCATTATTTTTTACATCTAAAGAGCGTTCCTTTTTTTAAAAAGAAAATCACTCTGCTTTGAGAATTATAATTAAAACCCTCAATAATAGTACTTCTTTTCGCTATTGTGGGAAAAATAATAACAACACACTCGCCGAGGTTGTGCTGAGCCCTTCATTTCCATCAAAAAGCTTTCTATAAGTGTATTATTTACATTTTCAAACATGATAACTCCTTCCTTTGTGAAGGACTCTTTTTTTTTTTTCCCCCTTCCCACTCAGCAGTTATTGGAAATAGACGGTTCCCATCTGACACCTTATCATAATTTGCATCAGGAAAGCCAACAGCCGGCATTAAGGACCTGGGTGTGTTCCATTATTCGCTGGAGGCTGCCCGCATTCTCAGGCTTCAGCTATTGAAACACCTTTCAGAAACCTGGCTCGCAGACCGGCCTCTCAGCACCATTAGCTTTGCAAATGGCTTCATTTCCGTCAATGCCAAGTTCCACTTGGGCCAATGGGAGGAAAAAAAAAAGAAAGAAAGAAAGAAAGAAAATGAAAATTAAAGGAGAGGAGAAGAAGGAAAAAAAAAAAAAAACACAGATGCACTTAAAACATGAAAAGAATTATTTATATGATAAAAATATATTTAGATTTTCAAAGCACAAGACTGAATAGAAGTGCTCTTTTTATTCTTTCTGAAGATGTTACTGTTAAATGTCTTTCTACATCAGGCTTAATAAATCTGTAATGACATTTGATGGATTGATTTCTGGCTCTGTGTGTCTTTTAAAGAGGGCAGGAGAGAAGGCAGGGGAAGGGGAGGGGGAGAAGGACCAGTGCTGACCTCCAGGGGCCAAGCGAGGGAGCTGCTGGTGGGCCCCCGTGTTGCTGGAACCTAGTGACCACGCCTAGCTTCCACTCTAATCGCCAGTGGATTTTTTTTTTAACAAAGGCTGGCATCCCTGCTTGGTTTCTGGGCCACCGCTGCACACTCTCAAAGCCTGTCAGCTTGTGCCCCAGCCTGAGTAATTCACGAGGCATCTGAGCCTAGGCAGCTAGCTGTCTCACATATTCAAGGACACCAGGCGAAGGGCAGACAGGGCCAAGAGTGCAGCCTGCCCTTCAGAGCCACGGCCCTGCGTGGCTCTCCGCTTCCCTGTGGGTTCCCTCCCGTTCCCTCGAATGTGCCGGGGGAAGTGGGCCATGTTCCCACACGAGCTGCCGAAGCAGACAGGAATGCCCCTCGCCCCCCGCTAGAAATGACTTGTCATCTCTTCAGCGTCCCTGTCGCAAGGTTGAGTGTGACCCACCCTCATTACATCATGGCAGCCACGGTTTCACCTGTGAACACCACTTTCCTGCCACGGCCCCATGTCTAAACCATAAAATGTGATCGGCCAGGCTAGGAACAGCGTGACAGGTGGAGAAAGGCAGGAAACAGATAACCAAGGTAGTGTTGGGATCAGCGATGTGGGCTATACCAAAGAGTCCTCAGTCCTCACTCACTCAGTGACTATTGAGCATTGAGCACCTACTATGTGCTAGGTCCGAGGCTTACTCACACTGATAAAGCAGGGTGTTGGCACTTTTGAGAACAGGCTCTGGAGTCAGACTCTGGGCTCTGTTGCGTGCTACCTCTGTGACCTAAGGCAAGATTAAAAGAAGAAGCCCTGGCTGGTGGCACAGTGGATAAGGCACCGGCCTGTGAACTCAAAGGTCGCTGGTTCGATTCCCCAGCCAGGGCACATAACCAGGTTGCAAGCCAGGTCTCGAGCCAGGTCCGTAGCTGGAGGCAGGTGACAGGCAACCGTATATTGATGCTTCTCTCCCTTCCTTCCTCCCTCCCTGCCCTTCTCCCTGAAAATAATGAATAAAAAAAATTTTTTTTAAATATAAAAAGAAGAACAGAACACTAGGAGAGGGTAACTGGAGGGGCACCGAGGTGGCCCCAGCCAACTTGAAAAGCCACGCTGGATTCCTGAAGGACGTGATGTCGAAGATGAAGTTAATTTCTCAAAGGACCATCAGAAGAACCAAAAGTATACAAACACATTCCCCAACCAGTTCAATCCAGCAACAAGTCCTGTCTGCTTCGTACCTTCCCGGGACTCCTGCGGTGGCCTTCTCCCTGGCCCGTCGTCCCTCCAGCCCGGGGGTCCATTCTCCGGGCAGCAGCAGGCGTGATCTTCAACTAAAGGAAATCAGATCAGGCCACCGCGCTCCTCCCGACCAAAGGTAAGCGCACACCTTCTCCAAAGGGTCAGACAATGGGTACACTCGGCTCTGTGGGCCACTGAACTCTGACCCAGCCACTCAGCTCTGCCCAGGTCATGATGCAAAGCCGCCACGGATGCTAGTAAGCCAACGTGCGGCTGTGTTCCAATAAAACTTCATTCACAAAACAAACAACAGGCTGGAGTTGGCCTGCGGACCCTAATTTGCTAACCCCACTCAAGATCCTCCGACACGCAGGTCTCCGCTTGCTTCTGATGGATTTCCTGGAGGTGCAGGCCTGGAAGTGAGCACACAAGGGGAAGCAGCTTATCCAGGAGGAGCACAGGCAGGGGGGTGGGGAAGGGAAGAAGGCCAATAAATGGGTTTTAAGTATCATGGCCACTGGGGGGCCCGAAGCTACTAGGGCCTCAGAAACAGGGTTGAGCACACCTGTGTCGTTGAGCCTGAGCGGCGAGGGAGTTGGGGTACTTGCACACCACCTGTGCTCATTGTTGGGGGTGGGCTGCTGCAGGGCACGGTGGCAGCTTCGAGGTGACACCCGATCCCCGCAAAGGCTGTGAGAGGTAGGCTTCGGTGGACAGAGAAGACCCCCAATGCAACAGACTGCACGCAGCCCGGGACCCAAATCTCACCCTGGACCTGTTCGTTTTTAAATAAAGTTTTATTGGAACACAGCCACACCCATTTGTTTACTTATCATCTTTGGCAGCCCAGCTAGGTAGCTATGACAGAGACCCTACATGGTCCCCACATGTCCCCACAACTGCACGTACCCTTTAAATCCTAGTGACATGGCTGTAACTAGATTTTTTTTTTCTCTCTCTTTGCGCCTCCACACCCAGGCTATTTACTCTCTGGCCTTTTCCCAAAAGCATTTGCCCACCTTTGCTACATTGTCACTGGATTATATTCTGCTCGGCTCACCAAGGTATCCTCAACGTCTAGGACACCCTCTCATGTCGCACACGTTACAGGTGCTCACGATAACACGTGTTGAAGAGTCAGTGAACGTGTGAATGAATCCTAGCTAACCCCTCAAGATGCACCAAATGTTGACACTTACCCAAAGAGAAAGGCTCAACGCTAAGAAATGTCCCAGGCCTCATCATGACCCCAGGAGGTGCATACTCACCCCATTTCACAGGCGAGAAGACCGAGTCGCCCCTGCCCCCATACCCCTCGACATGGTGCACACGGACTCCCGACCTAAGTTGGTGGCCCAGGACAGCCACACTCTCGTCAGCCGCTAGCACGGCGCTTGGAGAAGGGTAAAGCCCTTTCTCGATGTGGCTGGGCCACGCGGCCTGCGTGCCGCTGGATGAGGAACAGGGAGACGCGCTGCAGCCAAAGAGAATGTGACAGGCCAGGCTCAGTGATAGATGAATTGGCGCCTCATCATCCCCCTAGGTTATCAGTCCCCTGTTGGCCTCCTTCCCAGGCCCCAGGACTGAGCTCCTCCTGTCCCCAGGGAAATGGAAAGACCTTGGAGGAATCACATGGTGTCCTTCCCTGTAACAGCACATTTCCTGCCCCCAGCCTCTCCTGCTCGCCCTCACCCCTTGATTGATGACTTTTAATGGCTCTCTGTGGTCCCGGGAATCTGTCCAAAGACCTGAGCCAGCCTGAGACCCTGCCTGGTCGGGCTCCTGCCTTCCGGCGTGCTGGCCTCTTCCGGCACATTCTACACGCCAGGCAGACTGGGTCCTCTCAGTTCCAGCCCCGCGCCACGGCCAAGGGCTGAGACCCTGCCTCCTTCCCTGACTTGGGTCTAGGACAAATCCCCCGCCCCCAGGGGCACCTGCACTGTCCTTGTGCAAAGAAAGCCATGGCCCTTATGGAGCCTCTGCTGTCTGCTCGCCCACTGCACGCACCACAGGGCAGCCCCCCACCCCCACCGCTGCTGCAGCCTCAGCGTCAGGCCCCGGGCCACGCACAGTGGCCGCGCCGTGAAGGTGAGTTTGTCACCAAAGGCAGAGGCCCTGTCTGCTCTCCTCCGCGTGTTCTCGGAGGTGCTCGTCAGCGCGTTGCAGAGAGGAGTGTGTCCTGCCCAGGGAAGAAATGATGACCACAGGGCCCGGGGGCTTAAATGGCTCCGAGGTCACATTTTGTCAGATCGGCAAAAAATACATTTTTGGTGCACCTCAGAAGGGTGGCAATTCGTGTATGCGTGCCGTGCGAAGGAAAAGGTTGATGGTGGCCGCAGTATAGCCTGACATGTGATACAATCGCCTGTAGCACAATACGTTGTATTAATAATACTGGTCATTACCTAACACTGTTTAGATAATACATGGTAATACTTAACTCTTACTGAGCACTCGGTCTGTATTGGGTTTTCCACCAAAATGGCCTCTTCCTTAATCTTTACAATTGCCCAAAAATACACATTCTCCATGAGGTGGCACCACGCCCAAGGGGGCAAAAAATGAGTTCTCAGGGGGTGAAAAACCTTAGCGATGCCAATGCCCTGTGGTCCTCCAAGGGGCCACAGCATATAAACAGATCCACGAAGGTCTGTCCCAAAAGTACCAAGCCAATGTCAATATAATTCAAACCGTTTGCGCGGCCGATACTTTCCGGAGAGACCTTCGTACTAGATATCTGCAGCTTTAACCTTTCACTGAGGAAGGAGACAATTGTGGGGGAGCCTTAAAAAGTTCCTCAAGGGGCAAGGCTAATTGCACTGTCCTGAAACGTAGGCTCAGAGAGGTGAGCTAACCTGCCCAAAGTCACACAGCGTGTAATTCGTACATCAAGAGCTCAAGTCCAAGTCCGTCCAGAGCCCGAAGCCATGGCTTAGCTGGGTTCCGAAAGCCATCTCTGGACATTAGGTTAGAGCTGGCCCTAGACCCGTCCTACAGATTTGATGGTCCCTCACACCAGCAGCAACAGCTGGGGGTGAGTTGGGAATGCAGACACTCAGGCCCGGCCCCAGAGGACGGTGGGCGCATCCGTGGGCTGGGGGCGCCAGGTCCTCATGGGCGCAGGTGAGTCACCTCCAGACACCTTGAAGAGGAAAGACACAAAGACACCTACATTTGTTCCCACCTGTTAGGTTCCCAGCCCCAATCAGAAACTCCCTTGTCAGGCTAATTATACGGAAGGGTGTTCCGCGACTTGCTGTATTCCCAGAAAAAGAAAGAAAGATGAAATTCTCTTTGAGGCTTTCAGGGTAGATAATGTCAAATATTTACGGAGCAAACATCACTGTAGCGGCGCCATTCTCTTCTGGCTGATGAAGGCACTGTCAATCACGCCCGGATGAGAGGCCTGTCAGCCGCTCCGTAGAAGCCACCTGTCATCCTGGCGGAACCGGCGCCTGCCAGGCTGGGAAGGCAGCGGGGAGAGGGCTCTGCAGGCGGGCCCTCCACGGGGCGGGGGGGGGGGGGGGGGGGGGGGGGGGGGGGGGGGGGGGGGGGGGGGGGGGGGGGGGGGGGGGGGGGGGGGGGGGGGGGGGGGGGGGGGGGGGGGGGGGGGGGGGGGGGGGGGTCCAGGGCAGCCTGAGGCCACCCTTGTGGGAGGGCCCGGCTTGAGGCCTGCTGTTGAATGATGTCGCTGACAGAAGGTGGCGGAGGGGCCTCTGGGCACGGGGACGGTGCTCTCCCAGCCACAAGGCACAGGTGGCTGGCCCTGCCCAGGGTGCAGTGGTTTAGGGATGGGGTCTGAGGCTTCGCAGGTCTACCCAGCTCCCAGGCCCCGTTCTGAAGACAAGCAGCCGTGGCTCAACTCCCCACTGGATGTGTCCTTTCTTCTCTCTCCATCGCACAGCCCTTCCTGACGAAGCAGCAGAGTGATGCTTTCAAAACCGATCCGGGCAACCCCTGCTCACACTCTCCAGGGGCCCCCGGCTGCTGCCCCTCCTCCCACCACATCCACTGACCTCCCAGGCCACTCAGTGCTCCCTGCCTCCCCCCCACCCCCAAGTCATCCGCCACAGGGCCTTTGTACTGGCTGTCCCCTCCGCCTATGAGGCTTATTCCCGCATGTCACTTAGGTCTCTGTTTAACTGCCACCTTGTTGGTGACACCTGCCTTTGTGGGACACATCAGCACCAGGTATGATATCATATAGCCCTTTGTTTACACCAGCAGTTTACAATTGGGCGATTCTGCCTCACACCCTGCAGAGGCTATTGGGAAATGTCCAGAGGCATTTTTAATTGTCAGGACTAGGGAGTGTTCCTCCTAGGTAGGGGCCAAAGATGTGGCCAAATACCCTCCGGGGTTCAGGACAGTGCCCAGGACAGATAATGACCCAGCCTTGAACGTCAGCGGTACTGCAGTTGAGAAGCCTGGTTTACACGTTGATAGTCTCTGTGCGGTTAGGAACAAGGCCTCTGGTACAGCAGGTGCTCAGAAAGCACTTGTTGGATGGGTGGACGGATGGACGATGGATAGACAAATGGATGGATGGGAACTGGTAATATACATGTGAATCTCTTTTTTTCTTTTTGGGTCATACAGCATCCACTTTACTCTCTTCTAATAATGGTGTCCCTTCGGGGGACATGAAATAATCGTATTTCTTCTGCGGAGTTACCTCTATTAGTTATCTGTTGCTGGTGGTCCTGGGTTCAACTATAGTCCTCAAAAAAAAAAAAAAAAAAAAAAAATGTATTGCAGCCCAAACCCTAAGTACTTCTGACTGTGACCTTATTTGGAAATAAGGTTTCTGCAGATGGAATCCACTTCAGATGATGAGGTCATTAGGGTGGGTCCTGAATGCGACTGACTGACCCCCTGATTAACAAAAGGAAATTTGGACACAAACACGCGCCAAGGGAGAATTATGCGAACAGATGAAGCAAGCCAAGGGCCACCTCTGAACCGAAGGACCGAGGCTCCCGGAGCTAGGACACAGGTCAGCGGCGGAGCACTTCCCTGGTGCCTCCGGAGGAAGTGTGACCTGCGGGCACGTTGATTTTGGACTTCTGGTCTCCAGCACGTGAGGAAGGTTGTTTCCGGGCTTCTAACCCACCCAGCTTGTGGTGCTCTGTTTAGGTAACCTTAGCAAATTCATACCCCACGTACCAGATTGTCCCCAAATTTAACAACTTCAAACAACAAGTGTGGACGACCTCATAGTTTCTGTGGGCCGGGTACCCAGGTGTGGGGAGCCCCTGACCTTGGACGTAGGGTCTCTCTGCAGGGTGTCACGTGGGGCTGCAGGCTCATCTCAAGGGTCAGCTGGGGCAGGGTCCACTTCCGGGGGGAATCAGTGGCTGTGGGCAGGAGGAGACCCTCACGGGCTGTTGGGCTGAGGGCCCAGAGCCCCGCTGACTATTGGCTGGAGGCCTCAGTCAGTCCATCGCCACTTGGGAGTCCCCTTAGGGTGGCTCACATGTGGCAGCTGCTTCAGCACAGCCTGGAAGCAAGTGCAACGACACCAAAGCCAGGGTCTTTTGTGACCTCATCAAGGAAGTATTGCTCCCTTCCCTTTGCCTCATTCTCTTCGTTAGAAGCAAGCTATTCAGTCCAGCCACACTCAAGGGCGGGGGTCCCAGCAGGCAGGAACACTGGGGTGAGGGGGGTCCCTGGGGCCACCTCAGGGGCTGCCTGGCACCCTCTCCCGAACTGTGCAAAGGGTGGGCGGGTGTGCAGGCTGATTGCACTCTGGCTCACCCAGGAAATGCTCAACATGCTTCCCCAGAAGCCCAGGTCGGTCCCATTTCCTCCGCCCCAAGCCCTACGGCTGCTCCGGCCCTTCAGCTGGCAGTTTGTCAGCTCCCCCGGGCCATTTCAAAACTGGAGAGTCTATTTTGTTTCCTACTCCCACCAAACTCTAACCGGTGCAGGGCAGGATGAATTTGCCTCATTTAGAAAAATAATGAATGATAAACCTTGAATCCAACCAAGTATTATACAGCCAATGTCCACCTGTTCAAATGGATGGATGGATGAGTGAGTGGGTGGATGGTTGATGGATGGATGGATGGATGGATAAATGGATGGATGATGGATGGATAAATGGATGGATGATGGATGGATGATCGATGGGTGGATGGATTTAAATCTCTATGTGACAGGTACACCAGCCCTAGTTTCATCTACCCAAGAACTTTTCATATTAAAGCCTAAATAACGTCAAGTTTCCATAGTTCGTTTACATTTCTCGGTTTTTATCTATTTAAAACAGTAGAAACAGTGGATGTGTATATGTGAGTGAGGGTGTGTGTGTGTGTGTGTGTGTGCTAATTTGTTCACATTTATTGGCTTCCTTAGGTATTCTGAAATTAACCGGGTCTGCTAAGGGACATTAGTAAATATTTGGTCATAAAGTATCTTCAGAGAACCATTTTCTGAGTTAACCACACCCGATAAAATCCTCTTGCATCATTGAAAGGCTTGTCTGGCTGTCAGGGCCCTGAGATCGTTTTATTGAAAAGACTCATGATGTAGTGAACAAAAGCTTAGGAAATAAACTCTAATCCCCAAAGGAACACTCACTACCACTCGACTCCCACTAAAATATTCAATTTATGGCCTATATTGAATCCGATGTCTATAATTTACTGTCCTAACTACAAAGGAGTTTTTTTTTGTAATACAAACCAATTTCAATATATTTTACTATTTTCCTTGCTCCCGGTAAAGCAGAAACAACAAATTTCGCACAAGACGAGGAGGCAGTTGCAATAGAGATTCTCAGGGGCTGCATCTGACACTCACCTACCTTTTGTCAGACTCTGAGTGCCTATGATTGTGCTGAGTGCTCTGCCCCCCCCCCCAATGGATATTCTCATTTTTAACTGGCTTTCCAGTCAGTTCAGACACAAGCCAAGGACAATAGCTCTTGGGGAAACAGCAGTGTACTTATTCAGTAAATATTTACAGGGCACCTACTGCGTGCAAGAACCATTTACAACAGCAAACAAACTAGACAACATAGCCGCCCTCTCTAAGGGGCTCTCATTCCAGAACGGAGAGAGAAAATGAGTAAAACACACAAGGCCAGTCCGGAAGGTACCCAGCCATGTCATATGAAAAATGGAGACATTTAAGGAAGAAGATATAAGATGCCAGAGACATTGTACATAGGACAATGACACCTCAGTCCCCTTCAAAGTAGACACCTTGGGACCTCACACGGTTCTCCCCATCGCTATCAGCTGCCCCATCGTATTTGCCTGAATCTCATCACCAGTCTGAAATTTTTCCCCCTTCAAAGGTGATTTTAGTTTTGGGAAAAAGCCAGAAGTGGCAGGGTGACAAATCTGGGCAGTGGGGGCACTGAGACACTGGGGTGATTTGATGTTTCACCGAAAACTATGCCCAAGACGTGATGCGTACGCAGGTAGGTTGTGGTGAAGCTGCCAGTCACCAGTTGCCCTGAGCTGTGGCCTTCTGAATCATCCAGTAGTGAGGAGTGTGTAAGCTTAACCCAAAGTCGGGTGCAGATTCATTGCTCTACTCACTCAGTCATTTTTGTGCTATGACCACACAGTACACATGCTTGCTCAAGGGCGTCTACCGCCCCCACGGACTAGTACAGTGAAGTCTTCCCTGTTCCCCCATGCGCACGCATTCCAGCCCGCTCTCCTAGGCTGCCAGGTGACACCAATGTCACACAAACCGTTCTCATTATATTAGCAACAGCTGGACTTTTTCTGGACAGACCTCGTGTACACTATGGGAAGTACTCAGGAGTCCGCCAAGTCCTCACAAAGAAGATGGTATTTGAGCAAAGAGCTGGAGGAAGTAGAAGGAGAGAGTCATTCATGATCTGGAGGAGGAGGATTGCCAATGTGACTTGTATTTTTAAAGGATCGTTCTGGCTGCTACTTTTAGAGTGGACTCCAGGAGTACCGGGGGCTAACGGTGATTAGGTAGAGTTGGAACCAACCCCGTTGAGAGGCGATGGAGGTGCACCAAGGTAATAACGGAGGACGTGAGAAGACACGCGTGGGTTTTGGATACATTTTAAAGTTAGGACAATAGGAATTGCTCGTACACCTAACTTGGGCTGTGAACTGATCACAGGCTTTAAAGACACCGTCAAGGTTTCAACCTGAAGGACAAGACGCATGACCTTGCCATTCTCCGAAGAGAAGAGAAAGGAAAGATTGTGTGTGCAGAATGAAGATGAGGAGTTAGCTTTCCATGTGTCACGTGTGAGATGCTGTCTTAATTACCCATCGCTGCATAAGAAGTGTCCTCCAAGCTTAGCAGCTATTACAATAACAAAAATGTATCGTTTCCTGTTTCTGTGAGGCAGGACCTCAGGAGCATCTTATCTGGACAGTCCTGGCTCAGGGTCTCTCACGAGGTGGCCCCTGTCAAGCTGTGGGCTGTGCCTATGTCATTGGAAGGCTGGACTGGGGCTGGAGGACCCACCTCAGATGGTGCCATGTGGCTGTTAGCGGAAGGCCTGAGGGTCTTGCTGTCAGTTCCCCATCCCTGGGGTCTCTCCATAGGACACGTTGACCGTCCTCCCCATCAGCAACTGGCTTCCCCCAGAATGAGTGATTCAAGAGAGTAAGGCAAGAGTCAGAAAGCCTTTGAAGACCTAGACTTGGAACTGATATACACTGTCCTTTCCATGATATCCTGATAGAAGAAAGTCATTAATTCAACTCACACTTAAGGAGAGGGAAATTAACCTCCACTCTTTGAAGGCTATTGTGTCAACCTTTAAAAAAAATTTTTTTTTTCTTTTATTGATTCCAGAGAGAGGGGAAGGGAGGGAGGAAGAAAGGGAGAGAAACATCGATGTGAGAGAGGAACACTGATCAGTTGCCCATTACACATGCCCTGACTGGGGACTGATCCCATGGGAATCGCAATCGCAACCTTGCCATTAGTGGAATGATGCCCAACCCGCTGAGCCACACCGGCCAGGAACGTGTTAACATTTTTTAAAACCATCAGAAATACCAATTAGACATACAAGGCGGGGGGGGGGGGGGTAGTACATATGTGTTGATTATAGAAACGTGGAGCTCCGTGGGCAGGTGTGGAGTGAAGGTGTAGCCTAGTCATTGATGGTATACGATTATTATCATCATTTTTGTATTCTTACGCCACAGGGGTTATGCGGAGCACAGCTCTGGTGTTAGATCTGAATTCCGGTTCCAGGTCACACACTCCCTAGCTGCTTGACCTGGATCGAGACAGGTCCACCCCTTGCAGGCTCGCTCTTCTTAATAAACTGGAGACGTAAGTCCTACCTCGTCTTATCCCCGTCGAGGTCTGGTCCCCACAAAAGCCTGAATGTGAGGTAGGCTGGTCCCCCAAAAAGAATACAAAGGGTGGTACACGGAAGGAAGCCAAGTGACACTGACAGAGGATCTGACAGATGTGCTGAAGAGACCAACACCTGCAACCTGTTCGCATGTTGGTGGGTCAATCCCTTGTTTGTCCTCCAAAATGGTCAGTGAAGTCTTTGGTGCGTATTGAATCACCGGTCTAGTAGATTTTTGCCGTTGAAAGGAAAGGAAATGCGGGGTGTCGGGAGGAGGAAACACTCAGGAAGCAGTGCTTGAGCCAGGGGGGACCTCCCTGAGTGTCCCCCGCCCCCCACAGGGATCAGCAAGGACTCACCCAGCCGCCTTCGGCCACACAGGCTTCGGGGCATTTTTGGCCTATCAAGAAGCATGGCGTTCTCTAGCTGTCACCCAAACTGCGCTTACAATATCAATCATACTTGGCACATGCTATCTCCAGCACCGCTCCCAGCAGGAACTAGGAAAATTCACCAGACTTATGACCCCCACCCCTCAAAAAACTTCCGAACCACGGTATTTGGATCCGAAGGGCGAGAAACAGCAAAGAAAAGTGAGGCCGGTAAGGACAAAACAAAGAAGCTAGTGGGATGCGAGACAGATGAATTCCAGTTTTAGGTATGATGAAGGTCATTAAATCTGTAGGCACGGCTAAGCTGAAGGAGGTTGATTCATTTTTTATAATGATTTTATGAATGCCTGAGTATTTTTTAATAAACTGTTTCAGATTTCTAAAAGGGTATTAGAGAATAATAAAACAAACACTTATATTGCTACCACCCAGTTTTGGTTTTTTTTTCAAGAGAGAGAGCGAGAAAGCTTTATTTAGTTAACAAACCCATGCGGAATTATTTGAGTCTAATCCATGGGCACACATGACTATGATAAGCATAAAAAATAAAAACAAGTTATTAAAAATGAAACAGGAGACAGAGCACTAAAGGAACTTTTACCAACAGCATTCCAATGGCAGAGCCTTATGTTCCTCATGGACGAGGGTTTTAAGCAGCTGTTTTTCTTCGATGAATAAATAATTACACCCCAATACTTTTTTATATACAATAAACCCCTGTGAACCTTTCCCCTCCCTTCTCATATTTTCCTCCTTCTCCCCTCTGATCACAACTGGCCTGAGTTTGATGGTTTTCGTTCCCATGTGTGGCTTTATTTTGTACATTTTTCTGAGTATTGTTCTGCATGTTGTTGCAACTTCACACCAGCAGGATCACTGCACTCACTCTTCGGTGAGCAGCGTTCGTTTTTTCAATGCTGGTTGTGAACTAGACCCACGTGGAGGAGGAGAATGCAGCCTCTCCTCCCGCTGGAGCAAAACTTCCCACCTGTCCGACAACCCCACTCCTCTAGGGATGCGACCCTCTGTGGGCAGCCACTCATCCGAGTCTCTCGGGCATCACTGTCACAGCCACACCTGCAGTGTCACCTTCTGTGTAGAAGATTCCGTAAGCTGATGGGCCTGACTGACAGGTTCAGGTCGCAGCTCTGCCAGATTACTGAAGGAATGACCTCAAAAGAGGTGCTCAGCCTTGCCGTTCCTCAGTTTGCTCATCTGTCAAATGGGTCAAAGAAATCACAGTGCCTTCTTCACTGGGCTGAGAGGATAAAATGGGTCCACTAGCACTGGCCACATGGCAGACAGTGAAGTTACTTATGACCAGGGTCCTTCTAAGGTCGCCCCGTTGAAAGGAGAGACTGAAGTGCTGCTGCTCTGGCCTCTATACCAAGGGCTGTGAAGGAGCACCTGCAAATATCAAACTGGAACCACTCTGGGAGGGATAATAATAATAATAATAATACAGCTTGTTGCCAATAATGGAGGACTGAATATGTTCTGGACTTTGCCAGAAGCACCTTCCACGAACTCTCACGGAAGTGTCATGGCGGCTTTAATGGGGTGCCCACTGGAAGAGAAGGCAACTGAGCTCAGTTAGGTCACATGGTTTAATACCTTGAGAGGCAAGGGACGGAGTCCAGCCTCAGTCGTCCCCACCCCAAAGCCCGTGCTCCTGGCTGTCACCTGGATGGCAGTGGCACATAGGGAGATGCTCAGCTGTCAAACGGGAGAGAATCTAGAAGTCCCAGGACATTCAGCTGTGGCAAGACTGTGGCGAAGGCAGCGACCTCAGACCGTGCCCAGGGGCGTATACGCCTGTGCATCTATGTTGGAAGTGAATTCGGCAGTAAGAATTCAAATTGGGTATGTGTACCCCAAAACCTGGCAGGTCTGCCTCCCTGTACTTAGGAAATGCCCTGAGCTGAGCCCAGGGGGACACCAGGCTGTGCCCCGCAGCAGTGTGTCCACCGGCGAGAACCCGGATACAAGTCCAGGTGAACCCCAAGAGGAACACGCAATGACCCTGCCCCAGGAGGGCCAAGTCTAGATGCACTGACAAGAACCCATCTCCTCCACAGAGTGTGAGAAAGTGAAAACACAAGCAACTTCCAGAAAAACCGATGGAAGAGAACGAGGCTACTTGCATTTTTTTTTTTTTAACCCACACAAAGATGTGATTCCCGGGAAAACATCACCAAAGATGCACATGGAGGTGAGAGCCAGGTGGTCTCTGAAGAGGGCAGCGCAGGGGATTATGGGCGACTGGCCTCTCTGCATCGTTGGAATAGCTTGCACGTCTCCGTTTATGTTTTCCTGGGAAACTTGCAGAAGAGTGGGATGAGATAAGCCCATTAAAGGAAAGGCACCATGCAATGATTCATCACCTTCCTGACAGCTCATCTCACTGGAAAAAAATAAATAATGCGTATTGTGCACATCTGCACAAACTGGTTCCGGGGCCTCCCAGGTGCACTGCAAACTGAGGCCTGGCAGGCCTGGTTGAAACCCCCTGCAGGGGACAGAAGGAGTGTGGTGGGGGCCACGGGGTCTCTGTTGCTCCTCTTAAGGAGAAGTGGGGTCTCACTCTGCTCCCCCCAGAACCCCCAGCCACCTCGGTGATCCACGTGGCCAACCTAAGGCAACAGCGTGCTATTCTGGGGCTTGCAAAGCCTTGCTTGGGACATGAGTTCTGGGGGATCCCAGCCCCACGAGATGCCGCCACCAACGCCCGGTCACCGCCATGCTGCAGGGGACCCTGGGCAGGAGACAGTGCCAGACACTGAGTGGGGACACTCTTACCCTCCCGACTGGCCCGTCCGCCAGCCTTCAAGTGATCTCGAGGCCCTGAGGAGCAGGGCACCTGCCCAGGGGCGCCCGGCCCAACTTCCTGACCCACAAAATTGGTCAGGGTGAGACAGACACCACACTTGAGCCACCAAGTTTCAGAGCAGTTTGTTGCCCTTGGCAATAATTGAGCAAGAAAGGGATGTACCCCCGCGACTTGGGCTGAGGGGGGACCCCACCCATCCAGAGATGCAGGAAGGGGTCCCCTTGCTTCAGACTTGATATCTTAGGTGTGTCTTAACCTTCCATTGGAAACATTTTTCCTTCCTTCCCTTTTTCCTTCCTTCCTCTTTCCTTCCTTCCTTCCTTCCTTCCTTCCTTCCTTCCCTCCCAAACATTAATTGAGCACCTGCCAGACACGCACAAAGCATGGGCCTCTGGACAAACACAGATCCAATCGATAGGGTCCCTATTCTCCAGGGATTCACAGTCTCAGATGCACAGACGTGCAAATTAAATAATTGCCCTACATCTCGAAATCCTACCTAGGAACCACGCTTGTTTTATAATGATAGTAATAAAAATGCTTTGCATTAATTGGCTTTACATGGGTGAACCCACGTCATCCTCACAGCAACCCTGAGGTGGGTCCCGTTCATCAGAGGAGGAAACTGAGTCACCCAGATGTTAAGAGATGCATCCAAAATCAGATTCAGAATTTGGGCCTAAGCTGTCTGGTTCCAGAGACACGGGAACTGTGGAGAAAGAGTCACTGGGGTGGGGAGGTGGGCAGAGGAGACCAGGGGAGACCCTGGAGCAGGTGGCAGCCCAGGTGAAGGTGTTTTGCTCCAAGAAGGACTGACAGGCAGTGGCGGGAACAGTGATCAGGCGGGAGATGCAGGTGAAAGGCCCACGGACGCCATTGACTGGCTGCTGCATTTCCAGCAAGAGAGGACAGACATCAGGGATGAAGCCAGATTTGGTGGGAAAAGCGCAGCTGGGTTTGGGGTGTGTTCATTTGGTGACTTAACGTTGGAAACCCACGGATGCATCCTGGTGGCCCGGGGCAAATGAGCCCACATTTTGAAGGAGAAAATTTCACCCTCAAAACCAGAACCTGCTCAAGTTCATGGGGTGAGAAAGCAGGAAGGTAGTTGTTAGGAGCTGGGGGTGGGGCATCAGCGTTGAAGGAGCTTCGGTGGGAGAAGAGGAAACGTTCTGGAGACAGAGGCAGGGGTGGCTGCAGAACTGTGTGAATGGAATTACGGTCGGTCACAGAATCATACACTCCAAATGGGCCAAAGGGGCAATTTTATGTGATCTGTGTTTTACCACAATAAAAGGACAACTAACCCTGGCTGATGGCACAGTGGATAAGGCACCGGCCTGCAAACCCAAAGGTTGCAGGTTCAATTCCCAGCCAGGGAACATGACCAGGTTGCAAGCCAGGTCTCCAGCCAGGTCCGTAGCTGGAGGCAGGTGAAAGGCAACCATACATTGATGTTTCTCTCCCTCTCTGCCTCCCTCCCTTCCCCTCTTTCTAAAAATAATGAAATAAATTATTTAAAAAAAAAAAAAAAAGGACAACTAACCTGAATTTTTGGACTCTCTTGAAAAATTGACAGATCTGGAAAGACTATGGGTTCAAGTCCCCTGGCCCACCAGCCTCTAGACCAGCGAGAAATCAATGTGCATAAGCCCCACTGCTACCCATCAATGGCATACTTGTCACAGCAGCCCGAACAGACTAAGACAAGCCCTGTCTTGAAATGCTGGCACCTTACGGAATAAGCTTCCCTCTCTCTACATTCAGATTTCCAATCGCCTCCCCCCAAAAAAAATTATATATATAATTTTTAAAAGATGTTTCTGATTAGACTTAGACTCCAAAAGTGACTAAGTAAAAAGAGATACGTTCTCTTCTCTCATAAGAAAATGCAGAGATGATTTTTCTACATATATGAGATTGACTCACATGGCCTTTTATTATGACATTTTAAATTTTATGTTCTGCCCCATTTCACAAAGAACTTAAAACAGAAATTTGGACATATTTTATGGAAATAACTAACGGAAACTATGCTTAGTTGCTGCACTATTCAAAAAGTTTCTTGGAGAACTGTGTTTTCAGGGGAATGTTTAGGCACCCTAAGGAAGAAATGCCAAAATGCTACCTCAGGGCCAGATAGCCCAGACATCAGGCCTGTGGGCTGCACGGTCCAGGTCATGGGCTGCACAGTCCGGGTCATGGGCTGCACGGTCCGGGTCATGGGCTGCATGATCCGGGTCATGGGCTCCATGGTCCAGGTCATGGGCTGCATGGTCCAGGTCATGGGCTGCACGGTTCAGGTCATGGGCTGCATGATCCGGGTCATGGGCTCCATGGTCCAGGTCATGGGCTGCATGGTCCAGGTCATGGGCTGTACCATCCACATGGCTGCCACTCATGTGGCCACTGTCACCCAACAGGAACCACAGACCACATGTACACAGGTGCACGTTCTGTGTCTGCACATAACTATGTTTACGGACACTGAAATTGGAATGTGTACCATTGTCATGTGTCATGACATAGTATTCTTCTGATTGTGTTCAACCATTTAAAAACGTAAAAAGCATCTTTATCACACTGAAATCGACAGCACTCAGGACCGGGTTCTCGGGCCAGAATTAGCCAAATCCTCTGTCCTGGGACAAGATCGTCTACACGGTGCTCCTTGGGAACTTCCTCCAGGTGTTCCCAAAACTAAAGATAAAATGGGTCCACGGTCAAATGAACCTGAATCAGCTATAGGTTTAATAAGTGTCCATGCTAGAGAACACTGCTGAGCCTTTTTTTTTTGAAGTTTATTGATTTGAGAGAGAGAAGGAGAGAGAGAGAGATTGACTATTGTTCCACTTAGCTGTGCATTCATTGGTTGCTTCTCGTATGTGCCCTGACCATTGGCTGAACCAATAACCCTGGCTGGGAAGATGCTAGAACCAACTGAGCTACCCGGCCAGGACCCTGCAGAGTCTTTGGTGTCCTAACGTCCTCGGTGAATCTGCAAGACATACACCTATCATCCCATGTCCCCAAACATCCCTTTTGCTTGTTTAAAAGATTTTATTTATTTACTTTTTAGAGAGAGGGGAAAGGAGGAAGAAAGGAAGGAAGAGAAACATCAGTGTGTGAGAGGTACATGGATTGGTTGCTTCTCTCACACCCCCAACTGGGGACCTGGCCCCCCAACCCAGGCATTCGCCCTGACTGGGAATCGAACCAGCAACCTTTTGATTCACTGGCTGGCACTCAATCCATTAAGCCACACCAGCCACGGTGCAAACATTTTTCCTCCCTCCCTTCCCCTCTCTCCACAAATAAATCAAGTTTTTTTTAAGTCTTGAGGTAGGAATCATTGTTAATAACATATTCTGGAATATTAATGTGCCCAAGGATACTATTTAGAAATTATAACTCTGGGTTCTAGGGCAGGGTCCATCAACCTTGGCATTACTCTGTTTTCAGGGCAGGTCATCCTTTGCATTGGGACCACCTGGGCGTCGCAGGGTGTTTAGCAGTATCTCGAACCCTTACAACATGGGAACAGCACCCCTCATGTGACAACCCCAAGGTGTCTGAACATTACCAGGTGTCTGTCTCCCAAGGGGCAAAATTGCCCCCATTTGAGAACTACTGCTCTAGCGTCTGGGTGAATGTAAGCAGCATGTGTGTGTGTGTGTGTGTGTGCGCGCGCGCGTGTGTGCGCGTGTGCGCGTGTGCTAGTGGAAACTGTGCAAAAGCCATCCTTTCACTGGAGTTGAACAAACAGGGTCCCAAAGCACCATCTGAAAACAACTGGTACCAACTGCTTACGGCAGAATTAACAAAACGACTACTGCTATTTCTACGTGGCCTCTGATAAATCACCGTGGGTCCATTGTGTACATTCTCTGAGAAATGTTAAAACATTCTAGCCTTAGACCCAGTAAGTCCACCCTGAAAAATGTATCCGTGATAAAATCTGAAGTGTAAACAAAGCTAAAAGCACAAAGATGTCCATCACAGTATTTTCTATCAACAAGGAAGATTCGGAAGCAACTTAAAAGTAAGTGCTATGGTCGGTACGTGTCCCCCGAAAATTTGTTTGCTGAAACCAAACCTCCAAAGAGATGGTATCAGAAGGTAGGGTCTTTCCGGGGTGACTAGACCGTGAGGAGCATACCTTATAGAAGAGACCCCCAGAGCCCCTCGGCCCTCCAGCAGTGTGAGGACACCGCAAAATGTCTGCCACCCTGAAAAGGCCCTCACCTTCCCATGGTGACACCCTAAGCTCACACCCCCAGCCTCCAGAACTCGGGGAAATAAATGTCTGGTGTGTGCAGGCCGCCCAGGCAATGGACTGTTCTCACCGCAGCCCGACAGACCGAGACGCTGGGTACAAGCCAGGAGTCTGAACACACACATTCCACTCACCCGTGGAAGCAACCTCCACACATCACCGCGACAAAGAATATCAATAACGGGAGCAAATGCCTCATCTTACACTGCCACGGCAGCTGAGGAGGATGCCAATGTGTTTATCCAGTTCAACCTCCAAAATAAATTTCTTTTTTCTTTAATAATGACAAGAATGGCGCTCACACATTCGCTTCCTCGAAACGGGATAATGGGTGATTGTCCTTTTCGGATGGTCAACCGGGGTGGTGGTTGTTTCTTCGTTGACCAGGAAACCCACCGCTTTTCCTTCTAGAACAACCTGAGCAGCCAGCTGGGGAGGCAGGCTGACCGCATCGGAGGCTTCAGGTTGCCACCAGCTGGACTGGAATCTCAGCGCCCTCACCAGCCGCGGGCAGGTGCCCAGCCACCCCTCCGGCCCGGTTTCCTTCCCCGTGAAACCAACTCCTGTCTCAAAGGGGAGTTGTGCGAATTCCATGAGACGAACAGGCGTGGCCCAAAGCCTCTTTCGATCCAAAAGAATAAACATCTTTAGAGTAATGCCTCCCAGTGGGGATCATTGTGCAAGTCTTAATGAAGTTTTCGTTGATTTGTTTTTCATGTGGGTTTTCTTGGTTTTTCTTGTTGGGGCGGGTTGTTTTTGGGTTCTGGTTGTTTTTTTTTGTTTTTTTTTTGGTTTGTTTGTTTGCTGCGGGTGTTTTGGGGTTAATTTAAACAACCACCCTTTAGGCTTCAATTGCATTTTTTCCCAACTGCCCTGCCCTCTCCGTTACAAAGGAATGGTGACAGTAAATGCAATTGTATTATTTTTTTCAATAGCCCTTCACTGGCAAGATGAAAACGCAGTACAATCTATAGGATGACACCAGTTTATAACACGATTGGTTAATGAACTCCAAAAATCTGCCCCTTCCAAAACAAAAAACAACAAAACCAAATGAACATAAGCCCTCAGGGGGCGGACACCGGGGGCCCATCTGGGCCGCTCTGGGTCCTGGTCACAGGAGTGGGGTGTGGGGCCCTTTCCCTCCCGCTGCATAAGTGAGAATCCTCGCGGCGGTTTTCTGAGCTGATGGCTGGTCTGTTTCGTATTTGTTTACCCAGAGTTCTACAGTTGCTGATTAATTTCCTTAAGTTGCCCTAGAAATCTAGAGCCAGCTTCTTTGTTCCATCCCTTGTTGTGCTTGGTTAATGCTGCCCCCGTGTGGACAAGCGCTGTATTACCGTCGCCTGGGAGCAAAGGACTTGGCTGCTTCCAGTTGAAGTCTCTCCGCCAGGCTGACTTGGAAGAAGGAGGACGCTGGTCTCCCCTTGAGCCTGGGTACTGCGTGTTCCCCAGTTCTCTGGACAGAGGAAGGAACCCATTAAGTAGAAACTGCTCTAGGATGGGGGAAGTTCCACGACTCCAGCCTCGGTTCCATCCTCAGGACCCTGACCAAGAAAATAGAACGCACACTAGTTGTAAGAGACAGAAAATCAACAACAAAATACAGCCGATGCTCCTTGGTATGAATAAAGGTTCCATAACCCTTCATTATAATTCAGTTCTAGTAGTAGAGACTCAGATGCCCAAAATATATGTGACGTATATAACAATTTTTCAAGTGTGGTAATGAATAAGGTGCAAATTCATTGATTAAAAAAAAAAAAAAAAGCCTTGGTGTTTTTTGTCATTAAGGGTTGCATTGTTGATGAATATCATTCATTCGTTCACCAAAATTTATGTATTTAGCCTCTCCTATCGAGCAGTCGCTCATAAGAGAAATACAATAGGAAAAAAAGGCAATCGTTAACATTTAGTGTAAAAAGTCTGGGGCAAAGTATCACACTAAAAATGGATTTACATGTAATTTTTTTTCAAAGATATTATTGTTACTATTTTTGAAGAGAGGAGAAGGGAGGGAGGCAGTGAGGGAGAGAGACATCTATGTATGGTTGCCTTTCACCTGCCTCCAGCCACGGACCTGGCTGGAGACCTGGCTGGCAACTTGGTTGTGTGCCCTGGCTGGGAATCGAACCAGCGACCTTTGGGTTCGCAGGCCGGCGCCCAATCCACTGAGCCACACCAACCAGGGTGTGCATGTCATTTTAAAATTAAATAAAATTTAAATGAGGCCAAGATACGGGGTTTCCTATTTTAAAATCAAAGAAAAAAGGGTGCGCCATAGAGTGACGCACAGGACCAGATCAGCGCCTTCCTGGGTGTACACCCAAAAGAACTGAAAGCAGGGATTGGAGCAATAACTTGTACACCATTCACAAAGTGGGGAGGCAAGAAATTCTGGGTATGGGGGAAATGGAAACCATGTATTCCACTGCTGGAACGACAGATGTAAGCAGGGGAGTGGACGTTCCCCACTCTCAACCCCGCCCCGTGAGCGGACGCACCCACACACCCAAAGGACCTTTGCAAACACTTGTCTCAGTCTCACGTATCGGGCAGATACTCCACTTTGGGGGTGGGGGACAGAAACACTCGCAGGCTACATGGCAATGGGTAGGTTAGTGCCGCACAGGAAGTTGTCCCACCCCTAGTCCCAACGGTGCCCCTTTAAAGAAAACACTGCAAACGACAAACCCTGGCGAACAGGACGGAGGGGCAGCGAGAGGCGAGCGCTCGCCACGTGGCTCTGCCCACGGAAGGGCAGCCAGGGCGAGACCCTTGATTTTCATTCTCCTATTTGCTTGTTACAACCAGCTGCCACTGTAATTTTGTTCACGTGGATTTCCATGGCAATGGCCACGGTCCAGAAAGGACGGTGACTCGGAGCAGTTGCGACCTCGCTCCCAGGCATGTGTCAGCCGTTTGGCTCGAAGCAACTCGTCTAAAAAGGGGGTGGCGGTGGGGGGCTCCGACAGAATGGAAGGTGATCATCGTTCCATTGAGGCATCAGCTACGCTCTTTCGTTGGAACCTCTAAGTGCCCCCTTGGACCAAGCGGACTCTGGCTTCGGAGGCAGAGCCAGCCTGGGATGACAAACAGCTGCGCGTTTTTTAAGGGAAGGAAACGCGAAGTCGTGACATCAGTTGAAGCCACAGGATTCAAACCCATCTCAACAAAGGCCCCTCCCACAGGTGTGTTTACCTGTTGACGGGCGCCCCCGTGTGGCAGTGATGTTTA
Source organism: Noctilio leporinus (assembly GCA_004026585.1). NCBI lineage: Eukaryota > Metazoa > Chordata > Mammalia > Chiroptera > Noctilionidae > Noctilio > Noctilio leporinus. The sequence goes on along the minus strand of PVIW01000087.1, from coordinate 65,794 downwards.
CGCAGCCTTCCGTTCTCCCTGCCTGAAAGGAGCTTCTCCGAGAATTTTTTAAAAGATTCTCTCTCTGTCTGTCTGTCTGTCATCTATTTTTAGAGAGGGGGGAAAGGTGGGGAAAGGAGGGGAAAAGAAGGGGAGAGAAATACCGGCAACACTGATCAGCTGCCTCCCACTTGAGTCCCGACTGGGACCGAACCCACAAGCCAGGCATGTGCCGGGACTGGGAATCCAACTCTCCACCGTCGGCTTTTCCGGAAGATGCCCGAACAACTGAACCACAGCAGTCAGGGCTGAGCATTTCTAATTTTATGGAAATCCCACTCTTTCAAGTTTGGCAACATACAGTGGAAGTCTTGTTTCACACGTCTCCACCATTTTGGGTTGGCATCACTCAAATCTGCACCCAGGACGACCTCTCAGTGTGGCCCAGGGTCCGGGTCAGGCTGACTCGACAAGGGAAAATCTTTAAACTTCTCCACTTCAGGTGTCCTCTGTGCCGTAGATGAAAGGAGGCCATCGAGCCGGCTGAGATTTACGATTGTTTTTTTATTAAGGATCAGCAAAAAGCAACATAAAGAGTCCTCAGAGGATTCCAATTTGCAGCACTTACCTGCTCACCTTCAAAATTCACCGATAATATTGAGGGAGACTTTAACACAAGTTTGGGCAGATTCTGTTATCTGACATTGCCCGTTCTGCTTCCGGTCGATGAAACTGTGAATCCTGTCACCCTGAAACTTCGCACCGTGCAGCGTTTCTCATGGTCAAGGGGATGGGGACTCCCTCATCGGCCGCCAGCCCCCTCTTCAGCCTCTGCACGTTCTTCCCCATCAGGAAACTCCACTCCAGGGGTCCCCACCTCCTGATGATCCCTGAAGTGAGTTTTGCTGCCTTCAGCCTCCCAGAGGGCAAAGCTCAGAGGGAACAGTAGGTGTGAGCCGTCCCGGGTCCTCATGCATGTCTCAGATTAGATGGCTCTTCTTCCAGGAAGCCCTCCTGGCCCTCCTCCTGAGGGTCCGATGCAGAGACAGGTGGAGTCTTCCAGAAATAAAAATCAAGTCTGACACAGTGGGATGAGCAGCCCTGTCAGGACCTCTTCTGCACAAATGTTCAGCCTCATTTGAAGGTCCCATCAATGACTCAATGACCAACTGGTCCAACCAAGCCAGGAGCTGGGAACAGCTGCAACTCAGTCCAATCATGTGAATCCTCTGCTCAGACCACAGTCTCCAAGGGCTCGCAGAGCAAAGCCAAGATCCTTCCAGCAGCCCAGCAAAACCCCATCTCCTCGGCCACATGGCCCACCAGCCACCTGTGCCCTCTTGCTATTGAGCAATCTGGGGCCTTCGCACCTGCTGTTTCCTGTGCCTGAAACGTGTCTGTCCGAATGGGCACATGGCTCACTCACCTCCCTCAACTCCTTGTCCTAATGGCATCTTTTTCCCTGGCCGGTGTGGCTCCGTTGGTTGGAGCATCACCCATAACTGAAAGGTTGTGGATTTGATCCCCGGTCAGGGCACAAACCTAAGTTGAGGGTTCCACCCCTCAGTCCGGGCCGGTACGGGAGGCAACCAATTGATGCTTCTCCTGCCCTCTGTCTCCAAAGGTAACGGGGAAAAGTCTTCAGGTGAGGACTTTTTTAAAAACTCAAGTGGTATCTTTCTGGGGAGGATTGTTCCCCCATCGTATATGGAACTGCATCCCCACCCCCAAACTAAACTCCTGATTCTCCTCATGGGTTTATTTTCCATATAGCTCTGGTAAGTTCTGACATCGTACACAGTTAAGGGCCAGAAACGTGTGTTTTCATGATAGGCCCTCAGTACATACGAATGTGAACAGTGGGGGAGAGAATGAATGGATAAATGAGTGAATGTGCCTACCCTGCCCTCATGGAGCTCAGTGTCACCTGCGATGGTGTGCAAGTCACCGTACAACCAGGAGAGGCACCCAAAGCTCCACCAGCAACAGTCCTGGGCCGACCCCGACCCGGCCCAGACCTGGGCCCAAGCTCACGTGCCAACCTGCCTGAGCCTGTCCACTTTCAGAGAATGGCATTAAACTCTGCCGATCAGAAAGGCATGTTGTGAGCTGAAACTTCAATATTGCTCTGGTTTTGATATTCAGCATTCCCCAGTGGCTACCGGGCTATTTTTATTTGATACGTATAATACACATGTACGTGAAAGTACCCAAATCACCTGTATAGATCTCGGTGAATTTGTACAAAATAAACCAGCACCCAGATGAAGAAATGAAGCACTTCCAGCCTCCCAGAAGACCCCTGTCCCTCTCCAAGTCACCCCACCACCACCACGCCACCCACCATCCTGATCTCCGACAGCAGCGGTGACTTTGGCCCGTTGCTGTCCTAGACAGAGCGGGTTCCTACAGGACGTCCTCTTTGGGCCAGACCTCTCTCATTCCACGTTCATGAGATGCACCCACGGACTGCGTGTAATAGCGGACCATCCATTTTCACCGCTGCATTCCACTATGAACTGCTCCGACATTGGCTCGATGCTTTTGGGACAGACCCCTCACACCCTGTGATGTACTCCTCTGTGCTGCTGTGGGCAGGCGTTTGTACCGTGCCACTGCAATGTACCAAAATACCGGGTTATTGGGCCTGTGTACCATCACTTCCGCACTTGAAAAAATGCGAAATCAGTAGTTACGTCATGGAGCACACCCAACAGGCTACTTGTGCCTGAAGCCCAGGAAGTCCTGGGGTCACTGCCACGTGGTTTTCGTCCCCATTTGGGGACAATTAGGTGAGTCTGAGCATCCACCCGTATTTTTCTTTAGGTTCCACGAGCCAGGTGAAGCTGGATCGCCTTCCAGATGTTCCGGATGGAGTCACCTTAGACTTGGGGGGTGGAGGAGGGAGAAGTGGGGAGACAGAACAGCAGAGGGTGCGGTTGGAGAATGGAAAAGCAGGGGCAGGCTTGGGCAGCCCCACATGGAGCCTAAGATCCCCACCCTGCAGGACCAGCTTCCCTTTCCCTGAGGACTCGACCCCTCCTTGCCCAACACCCTCCCTCCAGAAGGCACAGGCGTGCTGCCCCCTGGCCCTCTCAGAGGCCAGTGATCATTAATTAATTAAACAGGGTTTGGGGCGTTAGCACAAGTAAACATCAAAGTAAAAGCGGTGGCATTTTGCTTCAGTGTTTCGGTCACTAAGTGAAAGGACCAAACTAGGTGGTGAACTTAAAAGGCTAGCTCCTGGAAAGGTGAACTACAAAAGCTTTAAACACGTCCATGAAATCCTATTAATAGAACGTCCTGTTTCCTGCAGCATTGGAAATAACACGACTGCCCCGTCTTAGAAAATCTGTCCCAAATACCTGGCAGGACAAGTAAGATGCTGTTTGGAACAGTGCTGCCTTGTGGCGGTGGCTGGTTAATGCGTCCTATGGCGAACACAGCCTTGAATTATTCAGTGTTCATTTATTGGCTGTCTTCAAGAACACTCTTCCCACATACAATTTGGCAGAAGCATATTGTGTTTGTCACTTTGCTGTTAACCGACGGGGGCAGGTTCCAAATGTAATCAAATCTGCATCACTGCTTCAGCGAAATTCACCCACAATGTCCACCCCTCGGGTAAGAGGCAGACCCTTTTACCAGCTTGGGCCAGTGATTTCAGCTCCGTGACCTCAGTTTTCTCACCTGTCAAGTGGTGAGAATAAACCGGCCACCTTAAAAGATACGACATGGGAGTCCCTTGTACAGTCTCTGGCACATAGTACAGACTTTAATTTAAAAATGCTTGATTGCTGGCCCTGGCTGGTGGCACAGTGGATAAGGCGCTGGCCTGCGAACCCAAAAGTAACAGGTTCGATTCCCCAGCCAGGGCACATAACCAGGTTGCAAACCAGGTCTCCAGTCAGGTCTGTAGCTGGAGGCAGGTGAAACACAACCATACATTGATGTCTCTCTCTGCCTCTCTCCCTTTCCCTCTTTCTAAAAATAATAAAATAAAATCTTAAAAAAAAAAAAAAAAAAAACTTGATTGCTGTAGCCCTGGCTGGTGTGGCTCAGTGAATTGAGCACCAGCCTGCGAACCAAACGGTTGCCAGTTCAATTCCCAGTTGGGGCACATGCCTGCGCTGTGGGCTGGGTCCCCGAGTTGGGGCGCACGAGAGGCAACCACACATTGATATTTCTCTCCCTTTCTCCCTCCCTTCCCCTCACTCTAAAAACATTTTTAATAAAATAAAAATGCTTTACTGCTATAAAATGTTAACATCCTCTGTTGGAAAAACAGGGCTGACACAAACCTTCAATTAAAAAAAAAAAATAATGAAGTGAAATTAAACGAGGTATACCTGTACCTCTGATTATCATCTGATCAAACCGCTGTCCTGCCACCTCCACCCCTACCCTGACGTACCCAGGGACAAAGCCTGACCCTGCACCCCCTCAATTCTTCTAACACACCTGCCCCGCCCCCCACACCCATCCTCTGTCCAACTCTTCACCTGGTTTTGTGTGTAAGGCATAATAAACTAGCATGTGTCTCCCTTATTGCTGTGAATAAATGAAAATGCTTAGTGATTTAGCAGATAATCTCAAAGGTAGGTGGCTATTGTAAGATCATCCTGGACTTCCTCTCGTCATGAATGAATTGCTGAACTAGAGAAAACCACGCATACCCATCCACCCTAGCCATGTTCAGAGCACCAAGCCCTGAACTAAGGCCAGGAGACAAACAGGCAAGGACCAGCCCTCAGGAAGCTCAACTAGCCCAGTAGCAGGCAGCCGTGGGGGCGGGGAGGAAATTAAAGCGAGACAGAGACAGGGAGCTGAAAGGCGTGGTGCCCTGCGAGCACCGGGTGCGGATTATCCACGATAACACTGTTCCCAGGTCCGGAAAAGCAGGCCCACCACTGCCCCAGGAAAACCACGTCCTCCGCGGCTGCCCTGTGAGAGCAGAGGGGTGGGGGAAGCGTCTGGGTCTCTGGCCGGACCACCCAGCCCACGCGCGGGTCCCAGAACCAGGATGACATGCTGGGACCAGCTCTCAGCGCATCTCAGGCAGAAGTTCAGTTCGTTGGCCCTTAGGTGAAAATTCAGCGGCGACACGCTCAATAAATAACATCAGCCCGAGAGGGCTGCACTCCCCAAATGACTTTTCCTACGTCGTTTGATTTTCAGGAGAAACGTGCTTTCCTTCACTGAAGAGCGAAGCGTTCCACGCGTCAGCCTGCGCAGCAGCTTGCTCCTCACAGCCGGGGAGCAGCCGGGACCTGCCGCGCCTGCCCTTTCAGGCAGAAGCAAGGCAAGGACACGTCAAAAACTCATTGATTAGAACCGGTCCCTTGATTAAGGGGAGAAAGCAAGGGGCCTGCATGGAGAGCTGCCACTTCGACCACGGACATTCGCTTCACACGGCCGCGTCTGCAGGTGGCACACGGCGGGCCCAACGCGAAGTGGAGCAGCGCAGACCCACAGACACGCAACCGTGTCCGAGGGGCACTGCTGCTTGCTTAGTGTGACGGCTGAACCCCCAAACCCAGCCTGGAACCCCCAGACATACTTACCGGTTTCTAGGGCAGACGAGGGCCAGACAAACAGGGTCAAGGAAATGGCGACTATGCCAGGCACCCACATGAGAAGGGGGTCACTTCTGTGGGACAAGTCACCCAGGTCCCTCAATAAATAAAACGTCACAGAGGGCAGAGCTGGATTAAAACTGACGGGGGAAACTGCTGAGTGCATCTGGGTGGGAACCCAACCGCAACTCACGGATGTGGGAAGACATTTCTGAGACACTGCGGATGCAGGCCAGGTGGCGGGTGGCAAGAGACCCTGTCCATCCTGCGGGCTGCGGTCCCCCAAAGGCCACCTGTCAGAGGTGCTCACACAGTGTCAGGATGACACTAAATCACACCTGAGATTTGCTTTAAAATACCCGGGGCACACTCAGGAGGAGTCACAAAAAGACTCAAAATGTTGCTGCCGAGGACAAGGGTGGTCATTACCCTGATGTACATCTATAATCGTATTTAGAAAAAGGAAAAACCAGAAACCGGGAACACAATAAAGACCAAAATCCAATATTGCAAAACACCAAATCTATATTTACATCCACATACAATAACATAACTTTAAGCTGAAATATGTCATAAATAAAACAATGTCTACTGTTTGACAACAATTAAAATAAATCAAATGGAATGAAATAAATACATAAACAAAAATTCAACAGATTGTACCTCTATTATATGTACTGTTGTCCCAAAGGAAAAAAAAAAAAATACAAAACCAGTAGTCTCCCAATAGTTAATACTGATGGGCAAAAAAAAAATAATAAAATTTAAAAAATGGATTACAAGAGCTGTGAAAAAGAAAAAACTGGTATTTTTATGCTTTCAGAAATGTGGTTACAAGGGAGAAATATGAAAACCCCAATAATTTCAGCGTAACACGAACTGACTTGTTTTCAAATAGATTTGGTGATTTTTTTTAAATGCAGGTTTAAATCCCAGCCCTCTGGTGATGTATCCCCTTTAAGATGTACATTTATAGTCAGAGCAAGCTTTCTGTAACACTCATTGGATTAGGCAACGATCAAGTCAATCATCTTTGCAAATGTGTTAATCTTCAAAAATAGGCTATAAAAGTGCAAAACTATGAAAACGAAAATCTAGATTATGTACATATGGCTCAGCTCATGAACAGGAAAAAAGGTTACTAGTGTACACTTTCCTGATACAAAGCACTTCATGGCAAGGCTAGCAGACTGAGGCAGGCACGGGAGTTAAGACTTTGCGATCAACTTCATGTTGCATAATGAAAACAAAACAAAAAATCAGGATTCTTTTAGGACTTTACCGTTAGGACATGAAAACAGTGCAAATTTATTTCTGAAACAGTTTCTTAATAAAACATTTTGTGGTTGCTAAACCCAGGGACTGTTGAAGAAACTCAGCCAGGGACTGCAAATGAAGGGAACAGAAGTTTAAAACATCTAACAAGCCAATGGTGGCTGTCCTCTCTTTAAAACCCAAATTGCATGTGTACTGAGAAAATGTTGCACTTTAAAACCAAAAGTGGGAAGAAAACCAAGGTCTAGAAGCAGGTCCCTTCTTCCCAGTTACCAGCGGGCTCAGCCCCCTTACTCAGAATCAACGTGTCTGAATATGCAGACACACCAAGACCTCCAAATACAAACCTAAAATTTACCCCAACTTTCATTTCCATGAAAACTGCTTCCAGTATCTGCATATCACATGCGTAATGTAGCGTTTAGATGTTTCATCTACTACTTTAGGCAAGTGCCCCCAAAATGGAATCTTCCAACAAAAATGATTAATTTGACAGGAAACTGAATTCAGTAGCTCCACATACAGTTTGGTGCATTTACTGGGCAGCTGGCTGCTCCAGAGAGGAAATGATTCTCTGTAGACACTGCACTTAAAACCCCACAAGCCACCGGCTCTCTCAGAAGGACGCGGGAGCGCAGCTTATCCGCAGCCGACAGTGACGTTTGCAATAAAAGGGTCCCCAATGCAGAGTGGCTGACCTCAATATATGCAGCACATATCACAGGGGGTCAATATTTCCATCAACAATATTAGACAACAGACTGTGGACGACATAACATAATACAAAGCATCAAGAAATTTTTTAAAACGTACATTTTAAATGAAAGCACTAATAGCAAACTGCTCAAAGTGATGAGCTACATGAGAAAAAGAATACATAGGGTATTTAAACAAGCAGGTACAACTTATCTATTTACAGATTTTTACCTGAGGTGCAAGCATTATATACTTTCTCCCCACCCTACCCCCATCCCAAATGATTCTTTTCAGCAGCGCTCAAGTATGCAAAAACTCCACTTATTTGGTCAATTCTAAAAAAAATATTATTCAGGGACAAAATAGAGCTTTCCAGTCTCCATTTGTGTACAACCCACTGTCCCAACCCTAGTTTTTATTGCTATTTGGTACAAAAGTTAACAGAACAACGTTACAGCACTGTAGTGTTCCTGTGTTCTATGTACAGTACAATCACAGCTTATTTCAGTAGCTTTCACCACTTGCTTTCTCAAAGGATGAGTTCACTTCATTCAGAGGACACACATCCATCCAGACCTAAGGGAAAGAAAAGTTCAAAGAGTCATTACAATAAAAACTGAAGACAGCTTGGTTTTTTTTTACCATTTTAAGGCCCAATGACCAGGTAGCACAGGGCTGCTGGGTAGAGCCAAGCCAGGACACATGCAAGAATCAGCCCAAGGCGGCACCACTAATCGGAACCACAAGTGGGTATTTCGCACTTGTGCACACTCTCCCTCTCTGTCTCCCTCCCTCCCTCCCCCCTTCCCCTTTCTCTAAAAATCCATCAATAAATAATTTTTACAAATTCGAGTGTAAACAGAACCACAGCAATCCAGCGCTCCAATGTGTTCCGGTGGAGTTTGAATTCTGCAATGAAGCATCACGAGGCTAAATAAATGGATGATGTTGCACCACTAAATGTAACAGAACTAGAGCTATTTTTTTTTAATATTTATTATTTTTAGAGAGAGGGGAAGGGAGAGAGGCAGAGAGGGAGAGAGACATCCATGTATGGTTGCCTTTCACCTGCCTCCAGCTACATTGCTGGCTAGAGACCTGGCTTGCGACCTGGGTATGTGCCCTGGCTGGGGAATTGAACCAGCGACCTTTGGGTTCACAGGCTGGCATCTTATCCACTGCGCTACCAGCCAGGGCCCATAGAGCTATGATTTAATGAAGATTTTACCAAGAACCAGCACTCCTATCAGTTACGGTAAGTGTGCAAAGCCAATTACCACCTCCAAGAAGCTACAAGTTTATACCTTATAAAAGGAAAACGTACAGCACAGACTAGGAGTAGCTAACAAAATAAATGACTCCAAACAACCTCTGTCCATGAGATGAAAGGTGCATAAAATATCTGTAACATTATTTATTGGGCCAACATCTATGGAGCTGTGACATTAGGCAACGGGCTGGGACGGGGCTCAGCTGGAGGTGGCAGGAAGACAGGTGGAAATGGGATGAGCTGCACGTGCGGAGGCTATGTCAACATTTGCAGAGATGGCCTGTGGGCTGGTCCTGAAGACTCTGAAAGGGTGCGTGACCAGGAGGGTGCAGGAGGAAGATGTCCCAGGGAGCGGGACACACGGGTGGAGGAGCAGCCCAGAGGCTGCAGGAGGCCTGTGCTGTTACTGATGGGCCACGAGGCACCATGCGAGTACTGTCAGCAACCGCCTGCTCCCAGCTCCCTCTCATCCATGTACAGTTTTTAGGTTTCAGTGTCGAGGGTTTATCCCGTTCCTGGATGACACCACTTCACTCACTGCCTGAGAGGAACCTGGACCTGCGTGTGGCTGAGGGCCCCACAAGTGGCCCCAGGAAACCAGGAGGAGACACTCAGCCCTGGCCGTCTTCCCATCTCTCCCGCTAGCCAAGCCAGGAACAAGTACATACACGGTGGTTCATCTGAGAGAGAACTGATCTGTGCTTGCGCCCCAGCCTTCCCCTCAACTCACTGTTGCAGGAGTCTTAGTGTCACTCGGTGCCCATCACACCCTCTGCCCCAACCTGGATCGACCTATCGTGTGTGCGACTTGAGAGACTACTACTAGTGTGTGGCGTTACTCCCCAGTAAGAGATGGGCCATGTAAGATCAACAAGTCAAAATAAATTAAACCTATTTGCTCCTGTCCCAATTCCCTCCCAACAGGTGAGGGTTTAACAAAGGCTTTGAACACGCTCTAAATGTGGGGCTGGGGCACAGACGTGGGACCAGGCAAACCTAGGACAGAAACCAGGCACAGAGGGACGCTGGCAGGTGACACAATCCAGGTTTCGGCCTCCCCATCTATAAAGTGTGTACGGCACACCCTAACCTGGGGGTCAGAAAACGTTTTCTGTAATAGCCATAAAGTAAATATTTTGAGCTGCTCAGGCCTTGCCGTCCCTGTCACAACTACCCAGCCCTGCAGCCACAGAAAACAGGCCATGGCCGGGTATCAACGGAGCTTCACTGAGCAAACAAGCAGACAACACAATCTGCTAAGCCGACTTAGCGCCCCCTACAGGAGTATGGATGAAAGAGGCCATGTTTACAAAGCGTTCACAGCACAAAATACACACTTACTAACTTTCAGGTGCTATCTTACTGTTTCTGTCCTGAGCACTCTTTTAAGTTTTAAAACAATTAAAAAATCAAAATTAAAATTAACAGCAACTTTACCTTATATTGGATAAATAGCTTATTTTCAATTAAATAAAATCAACATTACATGTATACTCACCTTTCTTCCCCAAAATAGGAAATCAAGTTTTTTTGTCATTTGGCCGATAATGTGTATTCCCAATAAAATTCTCATAGTTTCGCTTTTGTAGCATACTGCTAGATAAGTGTTGATATGACACAGGCCTTTTTCCTAATTAAGAAAGAAAAGTGGAAAGGGCATTTAGAATTCAATCCGTGCACTTACATAAGCTGGGGAGAGGGGGAACCTGCCTAACTCTGACCATGAGGTCAGAGTCCACCTGTCACACTGTGTTGTCAAGTTGTGGCTGTCACAAGTTTTTACCACACAATTTTAAGTCACCAAGGCTAAAATTACCTAAGGACTGGGCTGTCATAGGAAGAATTAAAAAGCCAAATAAATAGGCAGCATAACATACTTTAAACCTATACCCACCATGGAAGAGGAGAAACACACTAATTTTAACTAAAAAGGACTTTACTTCCAACATGTCTTTCCTCACCAAGTACACATGAAGTTTTGCCTCATGTCCATTTTCAGTGCTGAGAAAGAAAACGGACGCCTTTAATTCAAGGACAGCCGAAATTAGTATTTCATTACAATTTTTTAAGTCACTGTAGTGTTGAAAGCAGCTGTTTTCTAATTCACTATCTGTACCAGATCAAGAGGCATCATGCTCTCCTTGATACAGTGTTGTCACCACGCAAAACCTTAATTTGAAATTAATACAAACAAGGGGTTTAACACGCGTGTGCCCCTTTTGAGCCAGCACAAACCAAGAGAGCTTTAAGCAGGGAAGGTGGAGTGGCTGAATGCAATTTGCAGAGGGGCCCCGGCCCCCGGACACGCTCAGCCACCCTTTTCCTGTGCCAAAGACCTCACCCAACGGGGCCCTGAGGAAGCAAGGGCTTTACCCACTTTCCTGGGGAGAACTCCAGCATGGTCTACGAGCTAACGGCGGCCACCAACATAGGCTGGTGAGGGCATTCCTGGAATTCACGGAGCATTTCACAAGGACTAAGCAGGCAGCATCGTTCTGTGAGTCCTGACAAAAGAGCTGCTCCGGTCTGCTTAACCAGCAGCTCGCACACGGTCGGCAAGCCCAGGGTGTTCCTAGGGGGATTTGCTGCGTGCCCCCCTGCACCCCATGAGGAGGGCATGTGAGGGACTACAGCAATAAAAGGTCACCTGTGTTTTTTGGCTCTAACGGAGTTGAGAGTCTAGGAGGGGTGGCAAAACGTGGGCAAAAGTTCCCCAAATTTCAAACCCCAGGGTGGGCTGGCAGTGCTGGTCACAGGGTACCTGCACCAAGGAGATCATGACGGTCTCCTGAAGCAAATAGAGTCAGACCAGAGATTCCACATTCAGAAACAAGGCTGACACCTGGCGTCTGAGCTTTGGGGACAACGAACTACACCCAAACCTAGGACTGTCTCACTGTCCAACGCCCATCCCCCCTACCATGTTCTGTCCTGTGACGGTTCCCACAAAATGACAAGGATCCACCAGGCTTTGTCCACACCTGAGCGGGGAGGGGCAGTACCTTCCAGTGCAGCGCTGGGGGCGGGCCCCGCAGGGGCGCACGTGTAGAGCTGCCCAGGCCCACCGTAGGGTTTCTGCACGGTCAGCACGCTGGATGCTTCGATCTCCCCCGAGGCCAGGAACCGCGGCTTGGGGGGCAGCACCACTGGTGGCGGGCATGCGTATTCCTGCGGCAGCAGCGACGTGATTCCGCGGACCACCTGGTACTTGGGCAGGTCAAGGCCCCTTCTGTAGTGGGGTCCGGGCTGTTCCGCATCCAGGGCCGCCGGCCCGGCTTTTGACCGTTTGGGAAGCGGCTCACCAAGCTCTGGCCCAGCGCTGCCCGTGCCCGCGCTCACACTCCGGCCACAGAAATAGTCTCTTCCTGGGGGCACCCATGGGCCATCGTGCTTGGCAGGGAAGTCTGATCCATTGACAGTGCTGCTGCCCAGCACCGGCTGAGACACGGAGACTGCCGGGGCTTTGAACTTTGTCTCCAGCCTCTTCGTTTTCTCCAGTGCAGGAGAAACTGCGCTTTTAGAAAACATCTCCGAGGGCTGCTGCCTGGCGGCCAGAGCCCCATGCACCCCGACGCCGGCTGGCGGCCTGTGCGACTTCAGGTTGCTGGGGGCTAAAGTGCTGGAGTCAGCCCCTGAGGTCAGAGGAGCTCGGCCTGGCCCTGGGGGGCCTGGCTTCCCCTTCTCCGACGGCAGGGTCTTGGACAGGGCTGGGAACGCGGGCTTGGGCCGGGGCTTAGAGAAACCGGGCAAAGGAAGCACATCTTTCCCCTGCAAAGCAGGTGGGCAGCCAGTGCGTCTGCTTCTCAGCCAAGACTTGTTTCTACAGTTTTTGTGAATGTCGGGATTGTACTTATGCTCCAGTCTCTGGTGCATCATTAAAACTTCTGGATAAAAGGTCTTGAAGGTACAAAATGGGCAGGTAATACTAGGGATTAAACTTTTGCTCAGAGAAATTGCTGGGCAGCTGTGAAGCACCCCGAGGGATAAATTTAAAGGTTTTTCTTGACAGTCCACGGCTGGCTTGCCTCTGCCTTCCACTCCCCCCTCTGTCTTCATGACTTCAGCGTTCCAGGTGGCAGCGGCACTCGGGTGAGCAAGAGTGGGGACATCCACTTCTGTTCTGCAGACAAGGTTACTGGCCTGAGGTTCAAGGGCTGGTCTCTTCTTTAACATGTCCAAATAAGCAGGGGCAGGGTTTCTGCCTGTTTTATCAGCATTGTCTTCGGTTGCATTTTTACTGAAATCCTGAGTATCTTTGTGTACTGGCGAAAGGACAGCGTTGCCCAAAACACTCTGAAAGGCAGGTACCATCCCCTTAAATTGCTTGGTGGGTGGGCTGCCTTTAACATCTTTGGCACCATCGAAAAATCTTTTCAAATTTTTGGTTTGCGCACTGTCAGTGGTGAGGAGCGCATCCTCAGTCTCCGGGTGTTTCCCATCGCTTTTGACCTCGGCTGCCGCGTCGACCTGCTTGTCTTTGTGATGTCTCTCCAAGTGATACCGCAGCGAGGTCTTCTGGGCCGCAGCGTAGTCACAGAATTCACATTTGTATGGTTTTTCACCTAAAACAGGAAATGTCACCAGATTATAGTTTGGAACAAGCATTAAAAGAGACCTTCAGAAACTAGAAGATTCAAACCCAGGACACAGGAATCTTTCCTCTTCCCTCTCTCCCTCCTGTTGCCCAACCCCGGAGCCCTCACAGGAGTTCCCGGTACCTTGCCTACTATAATGAGTACCTAAATATATGGATGTATGTCTATAACTTTGAAACAAAAATAAAATAGCAACACTTCTTTCATCTTTGTAATATCTCTGTGAAAGTATTATTATCCCACTTGTAGAACTCAGAAACAGGGGCTCAACAAACTGCCCAAGGCTGCACAGCTGGTAAGAGGAAGAGTGCACACAGCCTCCCAAACCACTGTTCCAGCAGTTCTACAATCTAAAGACAAGACTACGAAACACATTCCCATCTCATTCTAAACCATAAAAATACAACGAAGTTGTGGTATTAAAAGACACTAAAGAGGTGTGAAAATGAGGAGATTCTGTAATCACAAACTAAACAGGAAACTACAAAACATGAACAGCAATTCAAGTTAAAATGCTACTAAAAAATTTTAAATGACAGCTGCAATCTGCACACTACATATTTATTCTTACACTATTCCAAGGCCTACCTGATTATCTGAACAATGGGGGAAAATATCAGACAATACTATAGAATTCTTTTCATTAAAAAAATTCTAAGTTCCTTACCTGTATGAGTTCTGAGATGAATATTGAGGTAATAATTTGAACGGAAAAACTTTCCACAGTAACTACATTCTCTTGAGGATGTGAGATGTTTTATTTTGCCTCCATCATCATTTTTATCTTAAAACAGAAAAAAAATATGTAAGAAGCTCGAATACATGAATAAGCAGAGTTGACTGAAATATTCTTGACAGAAAGCATAAAACACTTTTTATATTAGTGCTGGGTAAACCAAAACAGCTAAAAACACAACAGATGTCATTTTGAGGTCATCTGAAATTCTAGAACACGTGCGATTTTTCATTTGGGGGGTGGGGGTGGCAACTACAGCAAAGTTCACTGTTAAGGACTGCGTTTTCCATTTCCATCACAGGAAAGGTCACTACCTGACAAATGCAGGGGCAGCTTGCTCTCTCTCTACATGGCTGACCAGCTAGAGCTGAACCTACACAAACAGGCTGGAATACTCAGCTTCTTCAGAGTAAGGCGGTTAAGAAACTGAGCCAATGCAAAAAGCCAATTTTCCCAACCACCAGGAAAAGGAAGTTTTTATCTTACTGGGCAAGTTACCACTAGAGGGTAGCAAGCACAACTTAATCACCACGTAAAATAAAAGGCTGGGGACTGGCAAACACCTAGGGAAGTTTGTCAAAAGTAAGCAAGTTTAGGAAAGCAGTTCATACTGTCCATAAAGCTCCCACAGCCATAACACACCTGACAAATCAAAATGTGTCCACCAATTACAGAGCAATGAACTTTAAACTTCAATCTTGACCAGATGATCAAGACAGGGCAACAGAGTAAGGGTCCCCAGGGGACACTAATTATAGGATAGTTATACATCACAAAAGACAGATAGGCTACAGTTAAAATACCTGCTCCACCCAAAATGAGCAGTTAAGTTTTAGATAAACTTTCTCTTATTGTAGTTCATTTTATGTATATGTTAACAGTATTCGATGAGTTGGGACATCTCTAAAAATTTAGCATAACTAAACTGGTCACTTTGCCTTGAAAAGTGTACTTTCAACTCAAGGGCCTTGCCCCTACTCCTTTCAAATGTCGCATTCTAGATTACTTATAGCCTACTAATTTTTTAAAGCAGCTTCCATGCAATCCCTGGTTAGCCTCGGTGCACAATGAAGAAAGACGGGCACAATCTCTATCACGCCTAAACTCCAAGGAAAATGTACCCTGGTCATTTTCTAAACAAATGGCAGACAGCCCTTGATCAGAAAAGGTGCCATGAGGACTTTAAAAAACAGATGATCACATAACCACCATTATTAATCCCATTTATAAAAGCTGAAAACATTTGTAAATAATTTACTTTGTGATCTTCTTTAAAAGTTAAATCTAAAGAGAGCCAGGATAACAGTAAGTGCTAGTAAGACAAACCTACCCCAGCAGGCATCAGAATACAAGGCGGGACAAAAGTAGGTTTATAGCTGTTCATACAGAATGTAATACAATAAATAAATAATAATACAAGAATAAGCTCTGTGTTTCACATACAACTGTAGGTCTACTTTCACCCCCGCCTGTATAAATCTAGAAAAGTAATTCCCTAAACACAGAACACCTAGCTCTCCTTACAATCACACCCAACTAGCCCAGTTTGTAGCTGGGCTTGTACCTTATCGCAATTTCCTACTTCCAACTATGTGTCAGGATTTATGGTATGTTGCATCACATCCAAAAGTTATGCAATGCCTTTGTTTTAACAGAAAGGACATGAAATGTCCACATCTACCTGGTTCCTGCTTTTTAGCATCACCTCTGATTTTACAGTGCTGCCCTTTAAAGAACTGACTTTTTTAGACAGGCTGTTAAAATTATCCTTGAAAGGAAGAAGACAAGGATAATTCTGATGAACCCATTTCACAAACAGGGAAATCAGGGCAAAAAAAGGTTAAGCAACATGTAATTGGTCACAAAACAATGCAGCAGCAGAACCAGACTATGCCAAGTCCTGGCGCTCCCAGCTGTTATGGGTACTCCAGCTGCCTGGGGACCAAACCCAAATCTTCCACCAGATTCTTCAGCCCACACCACCTGCTGGCACAGCATGACTGGCCATTTCGTGTGTCTTTCAGGGAATGTGGGGAGGAGAGGGAGGGGGGCACCGCCAGGTCTGATGACTCCCCATGACCTCATGGCTCTGAACAATCCTGACCCTGAAAGAAATCACTACGACAGAAGGTCCAGGTGATGATGTCAGAGAGACATCATCATGTTTCTGGACTTGTGAAACTGAAGATGGGAGCTCTGTAAGTGTGAGTTTTCCTGGGTCCCACGACACTCAAAACAGTCTAAATATTTGTTATGAAAACCACAGCTCTCCCACCTGCCACATGATCAGAAAGGGCACTGGGCATGGGCGGGTATAAGAGAGGATGGAGGGTTCAGTGCATCATCTGGTCACACTCCCCTTGAATCTCACACCCACAGCCCTGAGACAGCCACACGAGATACAACAGAAGGCAGTGTTTGTTTTGACCAAAGAACACTTTTCTAAATGACCATGTTTTCCTAAAACTAACTCATGTCCTCATTAGCCACTTGTGGGGATTTTTAACTTTTCAAGCAGCAGAATCCTTTATTCCAGAACAACATGATCACAAGGATGAGCAGTTCTGGGGGAAGTGAGGGTGGCAGCCTTTGTGGGTGGAGCCCTCAGCCCTGGGGACTGGCCCCCTGGCCACCAGGAACATCGCCCAGCCCTCAATGGCAGCTTCTGTTTCCTATAGTGTTATCAGCGAGCCAATGGGATTTCTTAAAAATGTCCTTGGTGGATTCGCATTCCCGGTATTTCACGAACAAGTTTAGCTCCTGAGCTCATTGTTCAAGAATACCAGCCCCAGACAACAAAGACAGGTTAGCAGGCAGAGCCACACAGTGTCTCTAACGGCAGGAGCCTCACCCCAGTTAACCGTCATATCACCCCTGGAAACCCATCTGCAAGAAACATAGGCGCACTGGGCTGCAGTAAGTCAGGGAAGTTGACTGCATGTAACAATAACTTATTTTCAGAGGTAAGGTCAAGAACGCAGAAAAAATTCAGCAAAGGTGGTGTCTCAACCCTGGTGCTACTGACATTTGGGGCCAAATATTTCTCTGTTGTGGGGCTGCCCTGTGCATTGTGGGATGTTTAGCAACGTCCCTGGCCTCCACCCACTGGGCCAGCACACACACACCCCCACACAGCTATGACAACCAAAAATGCCTCCCAACACTGGCCGATGTCCCCTGGGGCAAAATCACCCCAATTTAAGACACAGCTTTAGGCTAACACACAAGTTAAAATAACGTGTGTCCTTTGTTGGCAAAATATAAAAATCACAGCATTCCCAGAACAGGAATAAAACCAGGATAACAGACAGACCTTTTAACTCACTCCCAAAGGCTAAGTGACTTACGACAGGGAGCTACCCAAACAGCCCGGACTCCAAGCTCCCTGAAGCCCCTAAGCCACCCGTGTCCTGCGAGAGGCCAGCACACAGTGTGGTACTTACCCAAGTGGAGCCCTTCAGGAAGCCCATCCTCCGATCCATCTTCAGAGCCACCTTCGCGGTCGATGGCGCCATTTTCATCCAGGGTGCCGGTGAGGTCTGGAGAACATGTCCGTGGCTGCCTTCCATCCACAGACATGGTTGGCGACGAAGCGTCCACCCTCCGGTCCTTCTTATGGACCCTCGAGTGCAGCACCAGCTGGTGGTAGGTTCTGAAAGCCTTGCCGCACTCGGAGCAATGCGTGGGCTTCTCTTTGTTACTGGACAATTTGGGGTCTGCATCCCCGGAAGGCACTTCGCCGTTGGCATGTCTAGACTTCTCCTTATCGTGTGCGAGGCCTGCACAACCACTCTTGCTTGTTCTGGACTTTCCAGAACCTTCGGGGTGGCTCTTACTCCAGATCTCTCCCAGCTCCTCTTTGTCGGAGTCCTCGTTATCAGTGCTCCCTTCCTGCCCAGGCTGCTCCTTCACCTCCCGGCAGACGGCGACTTTGCCCTTGGTAGCCAGCTGCCAGGCCTGGTAGGTGGTGAACGGGTCGAGCTGAGGTATCCATCTGGTGGGCTGCTTCCCAGTTTCAGGGTGAGCTCTGGGTCTTAAGTTCAGGAACTGCAGGAATTCATCTCTGGGGGCTGGCATCCCCACCAGCGGAGCGTCTGCCTGAGTGCTGCTGCCGCCGGAAGCTGTGTCTTTGGTGTGCATCTTCCTGTGATCAATTAGACTTTCTTTATTTGGAAATAGGAAGCCACAAACCATGCAGATTTTGTAAGGAGAGGAGATGCTCTCGGCGGCCTGCTCCTGGACGACCTCGTTGATGGTGATGGGGCTTTCGGAGCCCTGCTGCAGCTTGCCCTTGGCCCCCGACTTGCCGTTGTGTGTGCGCATGTGGTTCTTCAGAAACCAAGGTTCCTTGAACCTCCGTCCACACACGTGGCACCCATAGGTGAAAGAGTCCTTGTGTTTCTTCATGTGGATTTCAACGTCAAAAGCGGCTCTGAACGTCTGCCCACACACTTCACAGCTCAAGTCTTCGTTGTCTTTGCCACTCTTGTCCTTGGGAGGCTCTGGCCGCACCTGACTTTTATCCAGAGGACTTCGGTACTCCGCTTCCACTCGCAGGACAGCGGGCTCACAGAGGGTGGGCCGATGTTGCATCAACACATGTTGACTCAGGTCTTCAGAGTGCGCGAAGGTCTGACTGCAAAACATGCAATCCAAGGGTGCGTAGCCTTCAACCTGGATGATATTCTTCTCGGGCGTGGCTCTGAACGGCATGGCCGTGGCCCCTTTTATGGCCACGGCCTCCTCGAGCTCCATCTGCGCGCCAAGAGAATTGCCCATCACTTCTGGTCCATCCATGTACACTAACAGGGACTGTGTTGGCATGGTTCCTGTCACTTTAGGACTAGGTATGAAGTAAGAATCTGGTTGAGGAATTTCTGAAGATGGAATAAGGCCACTTGTAAAACTTGTCACTCGCACGCCCAGCAGCCCTGGGCTTCAAAACCAGAGCAAATATCTTATAAAGGTTCAAAAGAAAGTGTATGGGCCTCTACCCTCTTATCTTCAGAGGCCTTAGGAAGCTCAGTGATAGTGCATCACTGGTTCTCCCCACAAACAAGGCAGACAGACTCCCTGATGCTTTGATTCACATGTGAGTCATCACAAGGCATTAGTTCTCTTTGTCTCCATTGAGGGAGTGATTCAGTTGAGCAAGAAGTCAATTCCAGCAACCTGGAGACAAGGAGATTTCCAAAACCTAGAGGGGAAAGAAATAGAAACGCCTGGCTAGTCAGAGTAAAGAGAAGGCGGGCATCTGGTCCACAGGAAGCTTTTCCACATAGCAGTGAAGGCACCTAACTCTCAGCCACTTTACTTTTAACTTAATACAGTACTGGCCTGTTAAACATGCTTGTTAATTTAACCTAAACTAGCCATTTAATTCTGTCCAATTAGTACATTTACTACACATCAACAGAATTTCATCCAGTAAGAAACTTAAAACATGGCGCTTTAATGAATGTAAAGTATCAAGCCAGAAGTGTTAAATTGAGATAAATATATATATATATATTTTTTTTTTTTTTCTTTTAAACTATTTTTTATTTATTTTTAGAGCAAGAGAAAGGGAGGGAGGAAGAAAGGAAGAGAAGCATTCGTGTACGGGTACCTGTCACCTGCCTCCAGCTACAGACCTGGCTGGAGACCTGGCTGGCAACCTGGTTATGTGCCCTGGCTGGGAATCGAACCAGCAACCCCCGGGTTCACAGGCTGGTGCCTTATCCACTGAGCCACCAGCCAGGGCCTGAGCCACCAGCCAGGGCTATTTTAAATGTCACTGAAATCCACATCTGTATAAATAGCCTCTACCAAATCTAGAGACTGTAAGAATTTATAAAGAATAAGATGACAAAAAACTACTTTAGGTAAAATTTTAAAAGCCATAGCTTCAAACTGTCTTATATACAAACATACGGTAAACACACCTGCTCAAAAGCACAGCAGGAGAGAACACATACACGGATCAACAACATAAAAAATGGGAACCTAAGGTCGCAGGTTCGATTCCCCAGTCAAGGTACATAACCAGGTTGCAAGCCAGGTCTCCAGCCAGATCTGTGGCTGGAGGCAGGTAAAAGGCAACCATACATTGACACTTCTCTCTTTCTCTCTCTCTCTGCCTCTCTCCCTTCCTCTCTTTCTGGAAATAATTAATAAAATCTTTTAAAAAAAGAAAAAAAATGGGAACCTTTCCGAAAATCCCTTTTCAAGAAATACAGAATACCTCATACTGGTTGCTTATCTTGGCCAAGGGAAAAACCACGATCAATTTTGGTTCACTGGACATTGTAAACCTCAATCCACTGTCCAAATCCCAGTTTGCTTTTTGACAAGTTTCTGCCGTCAACAAGCATCAGGGCAGGGCTTCCTTGTCCAGACAATAAATAAGGAAATACATATATTACACTCCTTCGAGAATGTACACATTTAAAATCCTCAACATAGCTGATTCAACAACAGCCTTCAAGTCTTTAAATCAGAACAGGGATCCTCTCATTCCGTGTCCACCTTTCACACACTGCGCTGGTGGGTGAAAAGTGATGACTATTCTGCCCTGCAGGCTCTTTCTAGAAGCTCACGTTTACTCTTGGAGAAGAATTACCCTCTAACGCCAACCTCTCCACCTCTATGGCAAGCACAGGAGCTATTTTTAAGTAATCCCAACTACTTTAACTGAAGTCAGTCCACCTGACCCAAGAAAACAGAGAAGGCGTGCAAAACTACTCCCCCGCAGGCACCGTTACGGGAGAAAAAATTACTTTCCTTCTCTCCACTTCCTCAAAGACTAGCTCAGATAAGACCAGGAAGCACTTCTTCACACTCATAAAAGAGAAAATGCTCATATTCCTTGTTATCTTTCATTTTGAAAAAAACAATACGTTAAATTTTTCTAAATAGCACTGTAGATCAAAGATTAGGGCAGAGAAAGAGTGCACTGAAGTACTTCATGTTCATTTCTTTGGCACCCTTTGCTGGAACCACAATGAGGGATACACCCTGGCCTGCCGACCAGCTCAGCAGGGACGGGATGGATGACTCCGCAAGCCTGAGCTCCGGTCCTGCTGACCCACAACCATAACCTCCAGGAAGTGCAGAGGGGCAATTAGAGCACCACCTCTGAATTCCAAAAGTCAGCCTCTGGCTCTAGGGGCAGATCTTTATTTATGAGTAGATATACTCAAAAGAATGTTTAATGACCATACTAATCAAGACATCAAATGATATTTGGATATTTGGCTGTCATTTACTCATTCAACAAGTATTTAATGAATACCAGTATCCCGAGTCCTATTTTAACTGAAAAAATTAACAGCATCTATTTGAGAAAAGTAGTTACCAACCTCCTGACACTGTTTTCACTGGCCAACAACTGAAGGAGAAATGGAGAAATAACCCCATGCCTTCACAACAGTAATTTCAATTTGAATAAAGACGGCCCTTTCACCAAGGTCTTTTCTCCTTTTTGGTGCCAAAATGTCTTTTTTAAAATGGGAGAAGCAAGTGTAAGTAATAGAGGTTTGTTTTCTTTTTAAATGTCCTAACTTGGCAAAAATCAGTTAGTCTTCCTTGTCAAAACCTCAACATTACTTTTTCTTAAAAAAAAAAAAAAAAAAAAAAAAAAAATATTGGCCCTGGCTGGTAGCACAGTGGATAACGCGCCAGCCTGCAAACCCAAAGGTCGCAGGTTCGATTCCCAGCCAGGGCACATAACCAAGTTGCAAACCAGGTCTCCAGTCAGGTCTGTGGCTGGAGGAAGGTGAAACACAACCATACATTAATGTCTCTCTCCCTCTCTGCCTCTCTTCCTTCCCCTCTTTCTGAAAATAATGAAATAAAATCTTTTTTTTTTTTAAATCGTACTAGTCTGTAACATCTTTAATTTCTAGGGGATTCCACTTTTCTATAAGTCATCTTTCCCCAAAAGACACAAATCAAAACTCAATCTCTGAATCAGAACATAACGTGGGCCATGACTGCTACTGCCCACCCAGGGCAATGGCCAAGGCTGGAGAGGCACCTTGGAAAGGTGCTTTAGTTTCCACTTTACCTCTGAAATGTTAAGTATCTTGGTTAAGTAATCATCCACCTCTAACACAAGACAGGGAGGACTGGTCAAAGAGGCAGCGTTACAATCTTAGGATAAAGAGCTTTGGTTTTGCTTGGGGAGGGAGGTCGATTCTGAGAGTCATTAACTTGCCCAAACTGTCAAGCGCTGCATGACCTTGGGTCATCATAACCTTACTACTCACCCTGAGGACAGGGAAACCCTAGGCCATCCTTTGAAGATTCTCTGAGCAGACACCCTGCCAGCCTCCTCCCCACCACCCCCAAGTAAGTGGGTCCCAGGCACAGGGCTAAGCCCTCAATAAACACCTGGTGGATAAGTGAACACAACTACATAATCAGGAGGTATAGACACTCAGTATTCCCATCTCTGACCATAGTCGCCAACCATAACTGATGATGAATTTAACCTGAATGTCCATCAAAACTTCCACGTAGGTTCAAGCTTGATTTTTAAAACTTCCCAAAAAAATTTTAAAAAACTTCCACACAGCTATTGATGGCTGCCATCTAATTACCATTCTCTGCACTTCCAGGACTGTAATAAAAAAATCAATTAAAAAGTTTAACCATGCCATAAAACCGACCGGCATAAGCAATCACTTGGGCTTATAACCCCTCTCCTCATGAACCCACTGAAACAAAAAAGGGGCCATGCTAGGGAAACCTCTGATACCAACCGCCCCTTGACTCTTGCCTTAGAAACTATACATCGACAAAACACTTCCTTAAATTATAAATCAGTATCATCACTTGAAACCTACCTGCTAAACAAGTCTTTAGAGTGAAACAGAGCTTAGGCCAAATAGACATTTGAACCTGATTACTGTAAATAACAGACACCATTTCCAAGTGACTGAAGTGTGTGGGCCAGGCCTTCCCGTGCTACACGTGGAGCACACAGCAGCCAGCGGAACACAATGACTGCTGATCAAGTCATAGTCTCTCTCGACAAAGACCTGGAGGGGGAGGAGGAGGATATTCTAACCCAACACCTCCAGTCTGGTGTGCAGAAAAGTGAGCATTCTGAACACACTAAGCTTACTCGAAAGCAACTGCAGAAGTGTTTTCCTAAACCTGTGCTTTACTCAGGTAAATAACAGCAGCACTGAACCTCCGCCTTACATGCAAGGCAAGAGGTTCTTTGTCATACCCTTACATTCTGAGAATACTAGGGTTAATTTATACTGTGATTACTTATTTTTTAATTTACAACTTAATCTTTCAAAAAAAAAAAAAAAAGTAGGCACCCTATTGCTATAACTGCCTGAAATAAAAGTCTGATGTCCTTTAGGTCCTATCTTCTGTTTTATTTTAAAGATACTCATTTGTGAATAAAGCCACTTTGAGTCCTGCCACCCCTGCAGATCCTGAAATTATCTAATATTACATTTTACAATGCTTAATGAAAAACACAATAATTTGTGCTTAAGCACAACAAATTAGAGGTAAGTGCCACCCTGCTGACAGCTGCTGTAACTTTTCCACGTTCTTTGTATCCACATGGACTCACACTGTTAACCTTTAGAGACAGCACAGTTGTATGCAGCTGCTTAGGTTATCTAACACTTCTAGACATGGAATTTTCACC
Source organism: Noctilio leporinus (assembly GCA_004026585.1). NCBI lineage: Eukaryota > Metazoa > Chordata > Mammalia > Chiroptera > Noctilionidae > Noctilio > Noctilio leporinus. The sequence goes on along the minus strand of PVIW01000087.1, from coordinate 42,012 downwards.
ACCACAGGACATGAATGCAATAAGGCATTCATGGTACTCAAAAACTGTCCAAAATACATGAAAATTCTACTTATAGCTCAGTAATCTGAAGTATCCAGCAAATCCACTAGGCTTCCCCACTCCTAAGTGCCCAATTATATGATCATTAAAACCTTCAACCTGAACGAACTGCTTTAGGTTGTTGACCAATTCATTTCTACTTTTAAACTGCAAAATTACCTCCAAGATCCGGTTAGGGAACTTACATTTTTATAGATGTTTCCCTTTCATACTTTATACATAATTTTTTTCCCTTAATCTGACAAGGGAAGAGAACTCTACATAGTAATCTACAGTAGCAAAGCCTGTAACTTGAAATCCTTCAACACTATTTCAAGGAAATCACCAAGGTCACACCCACAAGCTCGATGGTCAACCCAACTTTCCTAATATAGCTGTGGAAAGATGTTTAAAACTTAAGTGAAAGAAAGATTAAAATACTCAAAGTTGATATTCAGCATTCCAACCTAAACTATTCATAAAGCAACTGACTATTCAGAAGTGTCTCATTTTCTTGAAATTGTATATACTACCCAGTTCTAAACAGCAGTAGACAAAAGTTGTGTTATAAAAATGTAACATTAGCATATTTGTATGTCGTGATTAAAAACTCTGCCTGGTTCATTCCTAATTAAGGTCAGTTACAGGATCTCAGTATGAACTTAAAGCATCATGTATTAGTTTTAGTATTTCAGTATAATCACCACTAACAGATACTATGGTATGTAAACTGATTTTTAAAAATTTCACTGACTCCTGAAAGAACTATAAGGAAAGTGGATAAAAAAAGAGAATTTTAATTAAGCAAGATTAAGCCCTGCTATCAGTGAGTTCCTATTATTAGGACTTAACATTTTGAGATTTTGACATAACTGCACCAAAGTGAGGGAATTCAGAGAACTAAAAAAATAAACTGTTCTAGTTTTACCTGTACTCTTTAAGTCTACAAGAAACATTGAATGCGTACATGTACACACACACTAAAGTTTGTGTGTATACATACAAATAATTTTAAGCAGTGTACCTTACCACTACCCTGCACACCTACAACTCTTTTCCACAAGGCCAAATTGTGAGTGTCCTTAACTGTACTCAATTTAACTTCAGGTTAAACATAAACATAGCAACACCTTTTACAGCATGATATTTAAATATTCCCCTCCCTGTCTTAGAAGAGAACACATACTAAAGCTGTGTATCTGGCCCTTTCAAATCACCTGTTCACTTTCAAAATAAAGGGAAAAGAGGTCTCCTTTCAATTAATCATAAAGTTAGTGTTCAGTGGATTTATAGGCTGAACAACAGAAAAACATAACCACCAATTAAGAACAAAAACACCTCTGGTGGGAAAAACAAGTAATTCTCCTAATGCTGATTCAAGAACAAAACCTAGCTGGGCTTTCCTATCTCCACGCCATGTAACTATGTATTCTGAGTGACCTTAAATTCAACAGGTTTCTGACTCTAGGAAATAAGGAACACCAATACACAAAACGCAACAAAAACTCATTAAAACAAGCATCTGACTCCTGGGTAGCTCTTCTCTGGGAAGCGGCAGTATGTGCAGGTCAGACACAACTTCAGTAAAGCTTAAAAACAAAGAAAGTCTAAGGAATTAAACTAATCCCCTCATACAACTTAACTCAGCTGTCTTTTCAGGTTTAGTAATTTTATTTCTCAACTTTATCATAAAATTACCAAACTGGCCCCGAATTTCCAGTAATCAGCCATGCTGTTACCCTGGGCAGGAAGTAATGAGGAGGTGAAGAACAGGCAGCCAACAATGTTCAAACACAAAAAGCTTTTTCATGAGCATCCAGTGTTAGGCATCAAGGGGCAACTGAAGGTGGCAACTGCCTGGCAGGGGCTGCCCCTCTATTTATTTGAAAGATAAATTTATATAAGAATCAAGCTTGCTCATCAGAGCTGCAGATTTTCAGAAAGGATGGTCCCTATCCTCCCACTTCCTCAAAGTCAGATTCCTATCTGCCCTCATGGTCTCACTTCAAAATCCTTTGCCCCACATACCACTGCAAATTTGCCTAACTGTATTCTACCCTTTGCAGAAAAACAAGCCAAATCATGTTATTCTTAAAACTAAAAGCCATTATGTCAGTCAAGTTATACTTTACCAAAATGAGGACCTTCAGTTATAATGATCAAGCCCCCCGCCACCCAAATTTAAGAAATTTCCTGCTGTGTTTGTGTAATTCACTTTCTTCCACATGCATTTTAACTAGTCAACACCCCTCCCCCAACCTGGAGATGAGGTGGACAAATCCACTCTTCCCCACGATCCTGGGTTGAATTTACACGCTGGAACAAGAAGACCATTTACTATTTAGAATATACGATATGACAGGGATTCCTTTAATGCGTGGGCTGTAAATATTTTTGTTAAAGCCTCAGTAATTTGAAAACTATTCTACCTATTCCAACTGTGGTCATTTAATTTAAAACCTCCTATTTGTTTTAGTCTATTGGCATACTCATCAGTGTACAGAACCCTCATTTTGATTCCTACTGGGTAATTCTAAAGCTTGAAAACACCTGGTCACTATTCACTGTTTGGACTTCACCCTTCCATTTGACTTAGTAACCATACTGCTTCAGGGTTAGGCTGAAATAGGAACTTAGACTAAACCATTTAAAACAGGTCATACCCAGCAACTTCAAAAACAGTAACATATAGGCTATACTGGCACCCATGAGATGGAACAATTTGAACTGAATTTTTTTTTTTTGAGCAAATGGAAACAAAGCTTCATGTAAAACGTGAGAGGGCCAATCACAATCCTAAGAGTCAGATAAAAGAAAATATTTTTTTTGTATAAGGAGTGGATTGTAGACAGTCAAGACTCTTTAAAACGACTCCAAAGTCCTCATCAGCCAACATCATGTTTATGACAACTGAGAAAAAAAGAATGTGCTTTTACAAAGTGGGAAAACACATCTTTGGGGACCCCTGAGGCTCTCATCAAGCATCTCAGAATTAAGAGTGCTCCTGTGTTGGGAAAAGGCAGCCCTGCTGTGGCAAAAACATGCCATTTCATCCTACTGTTAAAAGAGAGCAAAGTGATTAGCATTTATCTGAATTGAGATGGAAGGACTGTCCTTGCCAGGCCATTATATTCCTTAATTATTTCATCAGTTTGTAAGTGACTTGCTTAAGAGTTTTATTTTCAGGTTTTCTCTTTAAAAGGGCCACTGGGCTGCTATTTCACCCAGATGTTCCACTGCCAAAAATGGTGGCTTACAAAAAGGAATGCAAATCCACCTCCACCTTAAACCTTAAAAGTAAAGGCAAAACCAAAAACCTTCACTCCTCCCTCTTCCTCCCCTATTACACCAAGCCGGAGGGGGGGTCAAACTGTTATCTAAACAAGATTCTTCAGGCTGAGAAAATGTTTTTTACAAACTTATTTCAGTGGTATATTAATTTCTTCTTTTAAGACGTGAAAGGAAATAGTAAGAGCCCAAGACAACTGCTAAACTTCGAACTCACAAGTTATTTTAAATGGCAAAGGTCAAACTGCAAAGTGTTAGGTGTTGTGAAGATAAAAGGATTGGAAGAAACTGAACACTAAAGAAATGTGTCCTTCACCTAGAAAAGTCATAATCTTCCCCTACTTCCTCCTCCAGCATGCAAATCAATCTGCAGAGCTAAAGGAGCAGGCTTCTTCCTTAGATCAAATAATTAAAATTCCAAGCAATCAGATTAACCCTATCCTAACAAACAAGCTAAATAAATTATAAATTTGTCTGGTAGCTATTGTCTTCTGAGTTTTTAAAATAAAAGGCACTGCCTCTAGAATTGAATACTTGCAGGACATTAAAAATGGCAGCAATTGGGGGGTGGGGGTATAACTTCAACTAAAATACCAAGATTAAAAAAATACACTACTGGAGGCTTTAGAATACTAAAAAAACAAAAAACAGTATCTAAAATAAACATAACTTCTCAGAAAAAGTCATCTACCATTAAGGACACACCTTAAAGTTCTTAGCACACATTAACTAAGCAAGCACAAACTAGTGGTTTGCTGCTATATTTTTCAGACAAAAAGCAATTAGGTTACTGCTCTGCACTTGTCACTACACACACTGAAGGCTTTTAGAAACTTTAGATCTATTACTCTCGGAATATGATAAAACTTAGTATTTTAAGTCTTATTTGATATCAAGGCAGCCCGTGCATTCCAAGGGAAAGTACAGTAAAAGGACATTTTTAAATGAACTTCTTCACACACAGAAGAGAAGGTAAAAGGCCTGAGCCCCCTACCTAGCGGCCAGGCCTGGCTGGCAGCTGTTGTTACCCTGCCTTTCTTTTGTTGAGCTTAATCTCATGTCAACTCATTCAACCAACTCAAAAGCGATGAAGACATAATTGAATCAACCTGAACTAAATCAGACCTAGGCTTTCTAAAACATACAGCTTAATGGTTACAAACCATCTAGAAATCCAGGAGACCAGCCAGCTGTGGTAGGCACGCTGGTCAGTAGCACAGGGCCCCAAACTGCCATCGGGCCACTACCACCGCCATTTAGCTCATTCCCCTTTAGGAATGGTTAACACTCCAGGCCCTATAGGCTGATTCAGAGATAAACTGAGGCGCCAGGAATTTCAAAGGGGAACAACACACCAAAGCCTTACAACCTAAAGGAACTATCCTTGTCTTGGGCGGGGGAGGGGGCGGAGAGAAAGTAAAGTTGATGCTGCTTTAAGTGTGAACAGGCTACTGGGGGTCCCCCAAGTGGCCCCTGGTGGCTCTTCCCTGCTCCTCGGGCTAAACCTTGAGGGAAAACTCCCCGCCCGCCCTCCCTATCCGCCCTAAAAGTGCGGCTTCCCGTCCTCGGTGGCCCTACCCCGATCCTAAAATGTGGGCTCAGCCCGGGAGCCTGAACGGCTATGACCCCAGCAGATCGCCCAGCAGGCCACCCCTCGCCCGCCCCAAACTCAGCCTCCCGGGCCCCCAGCGGCGCCCACCTCCCTCCTCATCCTGTGCCGCTCTCATTTTGGGGCCAAATCAAGAGGGAAGAGGGCTCTACATCTGAAACTGCACGGTTTCGCCACTCAGCGCCTGCTGGTAGAAACTTCCTTTAAAAGAAAAAAAAAAAACCCACTTTCAGGCTAACATTTCTATCCCTCCTGCCCTTTGGAGTTCCTGGGTCTGCTTCCAACTGGCTTTGGATCTCCCACTAGAATTGAGTTATAAAGCTATCTTGAGGCGTTTAAGGATTATTTTTAAAGTTGTTTTTTTAATCTTTAAAATTAAAAGGGGGGGGGATAAAAATCCTCATCGCACATCCAGGAAACGCTGCCCTGTGCACCGCCTGCTCAAAGATGGGCAGAAGACAGGGACTCCCGGGTAGGATTTCGGGGCGCCCCGAGAGCTCGCTGGGGTGCGCGTCGGGGTCCGCGGCCAGGCCAGGCCCCTCCCCTGGCCCCCGGCGACGCGCCCTCCTCCGGCCCGTGCGGACGGTCCCGGCCATTGTCTGCGGGGGACGCCTGTTAGGACGCATTGTTTTGGCTCTTTCCAACTTGCCCCGGCCCCTCCCGGGCCATCGCCGGGACCCCAAGGCAGCCGCCGCCGCCCCCCAAGGCCAGGTCAGCCAGCCTGGAGACCCGCCCGGCAGAGCCACCCAACTTTTCAGGGCAGCCCCCACAAACCCTCGCACGCAGCCCCCAGCTCCCTCCGGCCAGCCCTGCTCCCGACCCGGGGGGTGGGGGGGGCTCCTCCGCCCCCGGGCCGCCGCGACTGTGTCCGAGTGAGTGTGATGGGAGCGCTGTCTGTGCACACCGGGGGCTCGCCCGGCACCTTCTCGCCGGGTGGGGAGGGGGCGCCCTAGAGAGGAATCGAGTAGAAACCGGGGTGGGGGACGGGCGACCATCCGAGGAGGGGGCGCGACAACGAGCACTGGAGACTCGAGGGAGGGCTCGGGGGGACGCCGGAGGGGCGCAGCGGGGCGCCTGCTGGGGCCCGGCGCCGGCGGGGGCGCGCCCCCTTTACCTGCGGCTCCGGCTCCTCGGCCATTTCCTCGCTCGGCGGCGGCCGGGACTGAACTGACACCACACGAGCGAGCCGAGGTTTGAATGAGGAGGGAGCAGGCGAAGAGGGGAGGGGGCGGGGAAGCCGAGAGGGAGGGGAGGCGACAGGGAGTTTCTCTCGGCCTTTTGTGCGGACACCTCCCGGATTCCGCGCCGGCCCCGGCCCCCCAAAACAGACAGGGGCCGAAAGGCAAAGCCATCCCCCACGGCGCCTCTAAGACCCCCCAAAAGGCGCGCCCCTCACCCCCACCCCACCCCCGCCCGGAGGATTTGGGGGCCGGGCTCACCTCGGGCGCGGGGCTAAGGTGAGCGGGGTGGGGGTGCGCACAGGGGGCAAAGGCTCGGGCGCCCCCTACTCGTCCGCGAGGGGACAGTGCAGGCGCGGGGGGTCCCTAGAGGCGCCGGGGTGCGGCGCGTCCGGCGCACCGGGACTGTTGGGTCAGAAAGTGCTCAGGGAGCAGCTGTTGCGCCCGCCCTCAGCCCCGCCGTTCCAACTCGCCCCGCCTCCTGCCTTCGCCGGCCTCGCGGCGCCCGAGACCCCACCCCTCGCCCACGTGACCCCGAAGGCGCGCCCCTGCCCCGCCCACCGCCGCGGCCCCGCCTACGAGGCGCGCGCGTGCGCGCCGCCGCCGAGCACGCGCATCCCTGTTCCAACACGGAGATGCGCGCGCGCGCGCGCCGGTCACCGCCCCCGCCCCCCGGCCTCCCGCCCCCCGGCCTACCGTGGCCGGCGAGCGCCCGGCGGTTCCAGTGACAGGTACCCGGGGAGGTGGGGGGGGGGGGGGGGGG